>JARUPZ010000035.1:957847-1149399 GCA_031213475.1 Nereocystis luetkeana | reverse complement strand
ATCATGATCTAATCTGCGGTACTTTGGCTGTTTTACGACCGATGGATATCGATCTCAGGCAGAGGCGGCGCGGACAGCTGTTAGGCTGATCCACAATGATGCTGCATCCGTCTCATGTATGACCGACCAGATTCGCACTCGACGTGCTAGCATATCGTAGGTTCCCCGGCCCACGCATAGATATACTACCCAATGAGTGTAATGTTCACTCCGAAACGGAACGTCAGTTATCATGTGATTCGATGGTTTTTGTCGAAACGGCACATTGTAGAACAAGAAAACCTCGGCGAACGTCGGACGTCACAAACACACAACCTGCCTTGATCTGTGCGGCGACATTATCTCACGGAACACTCAGTCAAGGGCGGGCCAGACCAACAGCAAGCGGTCACAGGATAAAACTGCCATTGACAGGGAGGTATCGCCCTCCCCCGCTACGTTTTTACACCAGGTGCAGTCCATGCTTTTCGTGTCGAACATGCTTCGGTCGGGCGTTTTTTTCAGTTTGAGCTCGTATTACCGCTGTGGTCGAGCTCTAACATAAAAAAACTCACTCGCTCGCTTCCCATGTACCGTACTGTTTGCCGCTTGGTTATGCTTCTGTGCGCCGCACGTTCGTCGACCCCAGCCGGTGCAAGCTTTCCGTGTTGTTGACTACAGACGCTGCTGCTGTGTCGGTCCACAACAACACCCGACCTACCGTGCGCGGGAGACGAGCGAGCACGTTTTCGTTCAGGTGTGTGTGGGCGTTATTTTTCGTGTTGCTGTGTCCAGCTCGGCGGTGCTGCTGGTGGTGCTAGTATTCTGGGGACGGTGACTGTTCTTGGCATGCGCGCGCGCTCCTTGCTGCAGATGGGTGTGGTTGGTATACCGCGCGCACTTGTACGTAACGCTTACAGCAGTAGTTTCTGTCACTTGACGGCACGAGGAAGCGCAACGCGATACTCGCACGTGTAGAACTTGAGGTTTGTTCGAGATGGGGTTCAGCGATAGATAAAAACGTGCAAGGTCTCTTCTTTTATAATCTTCTAGCGCGGTTTCAAAGCCAACGAATGCGGAGATCGTTCTCTCGCGGTGGAGTGTATCAATACCACGCTGACCGTTAGTACGAGTATAACCACCATTTGTCGACTGACGTAAAAATTGAACGGGTACTAGATTTACGGTCAAAGTGGTACGCAATATGCAGCGGACGTCCAAGCCCAGTCCTTTTCTCTACGTACCCGTCCGGATTGGAGTGTGTGTTTGAAAACGAAATACGCTCGGTCGGCGTCGTCGATGTATTTTTTATACGGAGTACGAAACATGTTTTTACACGGCAAGCGTCCACACTTACTTATGATACTGCAGTATTCTGTCTCGAATGTTCTGGGTCACTTCATGTAAGTATTGGATTTTTGGATGATGCCTCCTGCGCCGACCCGTTGTCTCGCCCGTATACTTCGTGCATCGTTGGATAGTATTTCGTGCTCTAAAAAATGGACCCCGGGTCGGATACGTAGTTGTCGCATCCAAACTTCCTTACCCTTGCCTTTACCCTTTCCCGCACACGCTTCGAAATCTTTTTCAAACTCGGGCGACAGAGGAAGCCGGCTAGCGTCCGCGTACGTAGCTCTGGCCGCGTTTTCTCTTGCCACCCCGTACGCGGCCACTACAATAGTAGAGGTGGCCCCGAGGTAGTCGAACTTTGCTATGACGCGTTTTCCAACCACCATTCTTCACGATCTCGTCCATCGCCGTCCCGGCGGGGGATCTGGTGAGGGAGCCTCCCTCTCGATCGGAGTGCATCGTGAAATGTTTTGTTAGGCCTGCCTCCCGCAAATTAAATGGCCTTGCAGGGAGGCGAGCTTTCGGGCTGCGGAGAGGGGCCGAGAATCCCGACCACCCTTCATCGTAACCACAGGGGGAAAATATGCCCGCGGCCGTTAAATCTTACCCAATCCGCTGCGCGGCGGAGATGTACGCCGTGACCGCCCGGCACACCCAAATCTCCGGGCAGTCCCCGTCTGTCAACAGCTCGAACACCTCGCTAGAGGCCGAAGAGTCTTTACCAAAATGGAAATGAAAGAGCGAACCCGTAGACTCTGGGAGTCTCAAATTTTGCGACCCCAGAGAAAACGAGAGGTCGTAACCCTTACGCACCTCTCGACCCATCGGGGTCGTGTACATTATTATTATTACAGTACTATGACTACTAGTCTATCATACTGCTTCGTATTACTACTACTACTCCACCCCCGAAGAATACACACAATTTTGTATAGGAGAAAAAAGGGGATGTATCAATAAATTATTATAGGCAAATACATCAGCTGTGAGTTCGACGGATTGAGTGGTTGATCGAACTATTTTGTACGAAAAAAACAACCAGATGGCTGAACGAACCCCTCTGGTGTTCGAGGAAAAGAGAGCTGAACATTTAAGACTGTCTACTTTTTTCTTGGTCATATCAATCTGGCCGTGAATGTAATATACGTTTGGACTCTGTTGTCAGTATTAAATAGGGCACACACTTCCGGCCAGGGTGGTGGTGTTATTTTTTCCATCCTATCTCTCGTATTTTTATTTATTTATTTTTTTTCCATCCCATTCATTATCTTCGCACATCTTCTTCTCTCTCTCCTTCCAACTCGTAACTCAGATCCGGGGTCACATAGCAGGCTCTTCTCCCCCCTTCCCGCTACGGTACGTGCCTTCATTTTTATCGCGAGAATATTTCAGCCTTTTCTTCCCTCGTTGACTCGTATCGAATTGTGCCTACCCACGCTGCAAGGCGCTCTCAACAATTGAATCCCTTTTTTTTTATTTTTGCAAATAAAGTCAAAGTCCGACCCTCCTAGGGCTCGAACCCAGGACTCAAACAAGTAGAATTCGAGGTTAACCACTTGAACCACCGGGGCGACCGGCTTATGTATGATACCAGGTATACTATGTGCCAGGTGCCGCGCTAGAAAAGAAAAGCCTCGTTAATTCTCGCTCGTGGGGTGGGCGTCGTCACATCGAACGCACGACGTTCAATTTTAGGCGGAGATCGAATCTACAATGCACTAGTAAATGTACCGGGCGTTTCCCAAGCAGGGAGCGGGTCGACCTAAAAAAGTATACATACACAAGGGAGTTACTGTGCTGAAGACTCTGAGTGTAAAGTTTCTTTTGGTGTTCTCCCTTGTTTTTTATTTTTATCGGAGGGGTGGGGGGGGGGGGGGTGTACTCGATAGGCGAGGTGTACTTGATCTCATGCATGGCCGTAGTCGTATGACCATAGACCCTCGCATCCCTACAATGACGGGACGGAGCATGCCGGGTTTTCACCGACCAGGCAGACATTGCTTGCACCAAGCGCGAAGCGCCGTGAGGTGTCCGGCGAGTCGCATGAAGGGTGAGCTGCATCCTACTAGGAACCACTTTTGAGGCGGACTTGCATATGGACGACAGCTTCAATGAGTTGATTTAATTTCCGGTGTAGGCATTTCCAGAGACAGCAATGGGAGTTCTATGTAACTGCCTCTTGGGTGCCTTACCTTGAACACTACGTGATTCGATCATTCACAATTGTGCGAAGTAAAGGTTCTTTACCTCGCACAAATGGTCTAACTCGACAACCGGCTGTGGGCGACCGCCATAAAAAAAAAACGGTACCCTGGCTGTCTAGCTCACGTAGTGAGCGGCATGTTTTACAGTGTCGTTGCCAACGGACGCCAACCCATCCTATAGTATAAAATAGGGGGAAATTATCGGGGGGGGGGGGGGGTTATGGGCGATCAACGTTGAGGATCATGCTAAACATTGATGGATAAAAACACAGCAACACCATACGTACGAACCACTTTTTTTTGTTGGAAGGGGCAACGTATTACTGCTATCCTTGCCAACTCAGCCCACTATTAACAATACCAATGACCCATACTCAATCAGCGCTACCCCTTCTAGCCAACAAGCAGCCTCTTTTTTTGCCTTTATTTCCAAGGTGGGCAACACCTTCTCGACGACCGAGGTAGAGGCGAACGTTATCCATGTGTTCTCCTAAACCGAATCCATCCGGTTTACTGTACTACTCGTATATATACTGGTGTGATATTTGCTGTCTAGTTCCTCCAACTGCTTTTCCCTTCCTTCCTTCCTTTCGTCACCCAGAGATGCGGTGTCACTCTTGTTAATAGCAGAGTGTTTAACCCTTTTAGAACCGCAGTGCCGTTCTGGGGACAAACCCGTCAATTTTCAAGTAATTTTGTCCCCAAACGGGACTGCGGTTCTAAAGGGGTTAAGGAATCCCCTGGGCTGGGTAATCGATCGTTTTTACCCCCATAGCTCAGTAGGTAATACAGTAGGTAATACCTTCATATTTGACGTCGTCAAGGACACGGGTTCGAATCTCACTTCGAAGGTTTCTTTTACAGAAACGCTTTCCCGTGCGCCCCTAAAAACATGTCTCCCCTAGTTCCCGAGGTATTAAAACGAAGCGAGCAGGTCAGCGTACGGCTGTGTATAGTACCGACGCCCCAAAGATCCCGCCGTTCAGACGGGGGGAGAGTGTATAAGGATTTTGTTTTTTTAAACCATCCCCTATACTTTTCCAGCCTAACTCGTAGGAGGGTTTATACTCAACAAACTTCTGGACAAGCCGTGGCCACAGGTGTCTACCTTTCTCCGCCCCGGTACGTGCCTTTGTTTTTTTGTCGCGCATAGGGTCCAGCATTCCCACTGCTCGTCGGTTTTCATCGAATGTAGCCAACTCACGCTCTCGCGCCTTCCGCTAATCAATTTTTTTATGCAAGAAAAGCCCCTACGAGCATTGTTGCCACACCTACAGCAGCTGTAGCGTCTTTGTGTTTTTGGTACAAAGCGCTTCAATTGGTGATTAACCCTTTTTAAGGACTGCAGCCCCATTTTGGGGACAAAACTACGTAAGAGTTTAAACTATTTGTCTCCCGAAACGGGTCTGCAATCCTAAAAGGCTTAAATAACCCCTTTTTTATACCCAACAACATCGTTGCGTGGATGAGCGCATCTACTATCACCGGGCAGCCTACAATTTTCTGGAGCTCTCTGAGGCTCCTCGTTCGAGGAGCTCCATACATCAATACCTGCAGTTAGATCACCCAAATCTGACGATTTGATAAATTTGTAAGCACATCCCCATGGCCTAGGTGCTGACGAAAGCTGTTGTGCAGCACAAATGGGATATGTACCGGGTAGTTCCTCCTCAGCCGAAGAGCTCTGCCAGCCAGATATGCATCCTTCATGAGGTCATAGAAAACCCGTGCCAGGCTTAAAAGTACGCGCAATCGACGTATCGAACGCAACTTGAAACAAGTGAAGTCTCGAACGAAATCCTCGATATCGCAGCGGTTGAGGTTGTTTTAGAGAAACAAATAAATTAGAGGGGTAAACACGACGTACATACGCATACATTTTGCAATCGACCGGCTAACAGTGCTTTGAAACGCACGGAAGCGCTATTGTTGTAGATGACTATTAATAGACACGTTTCTCCTTAGTGTTTGCACACCATGACACGTTTATAGTTTTCGTTACAGGCTAGACTTATCACAAAACGTCTGACTTCCTCTCCATCTTTCGTCACGACGGTTTCTCAAGTCTACGACTACGGCCATGCACGATAATGAGTACACCCTCCCCCCCCTCCCCGCGCCCGATACGGTGTCGGGATTGATGTTTGCGGATGACTTCGTGGGGATATCAGAAGCACCCGAAGGATTGCAGAAACAAATAGAGGAGGCGCTACAGTAGAATACACTAGGAAATGGAGGGTGACGGCGAACGCCAAGAAATGCGCAGTAGAGTAGTTGTTTGTAACGAAGATAAGGCAAATCCGATCAAGTTCAGTTGGAAGTGGGGAGAAGAGGAATTGCCGATCGTAGACCACTATACGTACCTTGGCGTGGAGATCTCGAAAGATTGCTCTTGGGACACACATATAGCAAAAGTAATAGGAAAAGGTAAAGCACACATAGACAAGATGGGTGCGATCTTAACAGACTCGCACCTTGACACCAGGATTGAGAAATGTACCCTAATGAATGGGACAATACCAAAGCTAGAATATACCGGAGAAGTATAGGAAGGGAACGTGGAACTCGTACAACAGTTGGAAGCAGTACACATGACAGCAGCTAAAACATTACCAAGATGCTCAAGTACGACTAGTAATAGTGATACAGTATTAAGAGCAGAACTGGGAATGCACCCACTCAAGACAAACAGAGGTATGAGAAAGTTGAAATGGCAATATAACGTAAGGAACATGCCAAAAAAGAGGTTGCCAGCCATAGTTGATAGAGCTGTAAGCGAGAAAGCAACAAAAGGGTGAGCTGGAATAAGGTGGGATGGCGTAGTTGAGAACATATGGAAGGATATGGGGGGAAATCAAGAAAAGGTGATGTCCGCAGAGAAGTTTGGGAAGTACAAGGCACAAGTAGAAGAAAGGATAGAAAGAAGGGGAAGGCTAGCGCTACGAAACAAGGTGGAATCGGAAAAACACCTGGAGATATACGGTAGATTGAGGGGATATACGGTAGATTGAGGGAAGAAATGGAATGAAAACGTGTTCGCACGGCCCAATGGACTTAACCAAAACGCTGAAACTGCACTTTCATGTAGGTAACCTGGACCTGCCAGAAAGAAGAAAGAGGTATACCAGTAGCCGAGAGGGGGAAATAGATGCACAGATGTGCCCGTGTGGCAAAGCAATAGAGAGCAGAAGTCACATAGTAGGAGAATGTGATTTATACAAGGAGGAACGGGATGTGTTGGAAGAGGGGACGAAGGAAATAGACGAATGTGACATGGAGGAGTTTGGCACACTAGATAGCAGCGAGAAACCGATCGCTGTCCTAGGAGATAGATGGTGGCCACAGGCGGCCTAACAGGAAGAGGGTAAGATTAGCAAAACGTTTCTATTTAATATATGGAAACAACGGAATGAGCGCCCAATTGTTGGAGGTGTCTCTATTAGGAGTGGGAACGGTGCTCCGTCTCGAAAGGGATGCGTGGTCAATGCTCAAATGACTAAGGCAAGCAACGAATGGGTACCCCCCCCCCCCCCGCGCGCGCCCCCTTCGTTCGTACCGCATAATCCTAAATTATTGCCCCCACAGACAGCACAGGGGGCTGTAAGGACTGAGCTGGAAAACATGTCCAGCACCCGCGATGTTCCGAAGCTGTTTGGAGGCTTCTTCACGGAGCTCATGACCGCCGCGCGTACCCGACGTAAGGCCGAAGGATTGAGGGTGGACGTGGCCAGGAAATGTATGGCCCAGGGAGTTCTCGCGTGGGGTCTCCCCAGCGAGCCCGCGAGGGCTGCGGCCTTCGCCGCGGCAGCCTTGCTCGTGAACACAATTCCCGACGGCGCGATGTCGTTCAGCGGTCAAACCAACATGGCAACCTCGCACAACAACCCAGCTTCCCACGCTGGTACTCCCTCGCCCCACACTTTACCCGCCGCTACTATGGCGGTCGGTGTCGCCGAGCGAAACACATCGATGCTGCGTATGCCGCCACCGCCGCCGGCATCACCCCCACCGTTACCACCCCCGCCGCCGCCGCCGCCGCCGCCGCTGCCACCCCCCATGTTTTCATGGGGGGTGGCAGCGGCGGCGGCGGCGGCGGCGGCGGGGGTGGTAACGGTGGTGGTGATGCCGGCGGCGGTGGCGGCATACGCAGCATCGATGCGTTTCGCTCGGCGATACCGACCGCCATAGTAGCGGCGGGTAAAGTGTGGGGCGAGAGAGTACCAGCGTGGGAAGCTGGGTTGTTCTGCGAGGTTGCCATGTTGGTTTGACCGCTGAATGACATCGCGCCGTCGGGAATTGTGTTCACGAGCAAGGCTGCCGCGGCGAAGGCCGCAGCCCTCGCGGGCTCGCTGGGGAGACCCCGCGCGAGAACTCCCTGGACCGTACATTTCCTGGCCACGTCCACCCCCAATCCTTCGGCCTTACATCGGGTGCGCGCGGCGGTCATAAGCTCCGTGAAGAAGCCTCGGAACAGCTTCGGAACATCGCGGGAGCTAGACATGTTTTCCAGCTCAGTCCTTACAGCCCCCTGTGCTGTCTGTGGGGGCAATAATTTATGAATATGCGGTACGAACGAAGGGGGCGCGCGGGGACCACCACCCCCCGTGACCTCCCCGGCGGAGCCCGTGGCGACCACCTCTTCCCCGCCTTCCGGGTTGAGGCATGCAACACGCGTGGCCAGCACGCCGGCCCTCTCACTCACGACGATGCCGTCACCGACTGACGTCATGAGCCCCAGCCCCTGGGGCAAGCACCTAGCACACGGGCGCCTTGGGGCCATGGATGCCGCTTCGAGTTGTGCTCCCAGGTCGAGCAACATTGTCGGAGGGCATGACTTGGACAGACTCTGCACGACGGCGTCGCCGATGCTGCCCACTACAGAAAAGGCAGCGGCGGGTCGAGTGGCGGTAACGACCGGCGCCATGGCGCCGCCCATCTCGAGCGGCCTCTCTGGTGCTACGGTAGCCCCGCAAACGTTCGGTACGCCTGACAATGTCGGCCCGAAGCGAACGGCAGGCTTTGAGTCGGGGGCGGCGGTTGGCGTGGCAGGGGCAGCGGCGGCGGCGGTGTCGGCAGCAAAGGCAGGAGGAATCGGGATGGGCGTGGCTGCAAGCCTGGCCCCTTTCCGTAGCAACCAGGGCGGTGAAGCTATCGGGTCCGGTGGCTCTGGACGTCTTGTGACGCCAATAGCAGCGCCGATAACAGCGGCAGACGCCGGGGGGGTGGTGAGGGGATGCCTGCAAGCTTGACTCCACCAAGGGGTAAGCAAGGCGTCGGAGATATCGGGTCCGGCGGCTTTGGACTGGTGTTTTCATCGGGAGAAGCGCCGGCAACGACGGCAGAGGCCGGCGGCGGGGATGGGGAAAGCGCGATGGCCGGCATCTCTTCTTCGTGCCACGAGCCTCACGGTGTTGGGGCCTCCGAATTTTCTTCCGCGCCTCGACTGTTATCGCCAGCGCCACTGATTGGATCCCAGGGGCCGGAGGTGCCACTGTCGCAGCAGCAGCGAGCGACAACGGGTATTGGGCTGCATCCGAAAACATCGAGGACGCCTTCGGACCCGTCGGCAACAACTCCGTGTTGAACGGGATGGGGCCTAACGTGCCGGTCTCGTCGGACGCAGCGACGGCTGCGGCGGTGGCGGCGGCGGAAACGGGGGTGGTAGCGGCGACAGAAGCGATGCCGGCACCAACGATGACTTCCAGCCCAGTAATTGCAGCGGCCGGGTTGGAGGGAGCGGGGGCCCCCGTGACGGCTCACCCAGCCACCCCCAACTTCTCGGTGTCCTTCCCCGCCTTTACACCTCCCCTTTCTTCTGGCCGTGAGGTGGCCAAGACCATTTCCGGCTCGGACATTGACACGGGTAGTGGCGACAACGGTCCCACCAACGGCGGTGGGGGTGACGGTAGCAGTTGAAGAGTCGGCGGCAAGAGGAAAGTCGCCGGGGTTGAGAGTGATACCCAGAACCCCCCGTGCGATGGGGAGGGGGTGAGGAAAAATATCCGTGTGGGGTGAAAGGGTTGACCGAGGAGAGGGGTTGGGGGGCGGTGGAGTTGGAGACGAAATGTGGTGCATTACTTTATCAATCGCACGCATTATCCGGTACAATGCATGAACACGCTTGATTTTTCGTTGCCACGGAGGCAGCAACGTTGTGATTTGATGCACATGCGAGTATAAAATGGTCCCACACGACACAGGTGTGGGAGTGTGGGCGGGTAGACGGATGGGTGGGTTGATGGGTGGGTGGGTGGATGTATGGGTCGGTGGGTGGGTGGTTAAAATACCGGCCCCGCTGGCGTAGCAGCGGTCGTACCACCAGTATATACGAAGCGCATTGCTTGTTGTGCTTCTGTGCTTTGTCGTGACGTTCCCCGTTGTTTTCGCCGTGTGTAAGCGGAAAGAAGAAAGTTTTAGCACAGCGATGGTTCTTGGTTGAGCGAGCCGCCCCCACGGCTGACATCTGGTATATCAGCGATACTTGTACAGTATCGTCCGTGGCGGGAGTGTGAGTGTGAGGCGTGTCGGACGACACAGGCAGGCAGGCAAGCAGGCAGGCAGGCGTGTGTGGGCATCTAGACATCATGTGTGTACGTAGACGCAACAAACGCACTTTGGCATTCGATAACCTTCCGATGAGGGTGTATTGGCTCCAAGTCAAAGGTAGAACCACTAGTGAGCGAAAGTAGTAGTAGTAGTAGTAGTACTCTTAGTGTAGAGTATCAGGCCTTGGCCCTGCGTTGTTTGTTGATGAGCTGAGAGCGACGTTCGCGCAGCCGCGTGTGCGCACACGATGCGTTTCTGCACAACCCGTTTTACTGGTAATGCTTGTGATAGCAACGTTTTCATGGTGTGTTGCCCGGGTTTCGCGGCGAGTGCTGTTCTGCAGAGCCGGAGACAACTACCCGCGTAGACAGCATGGGAAAGGGCGTTGTTGAGCTGACGCTCGACAATTTTGGGTGATGGGCGATGTTGGCCGATATCGCCCTGCGTCAGAGTAGACACCATATATGAAGGTGCTCCATTGGTTCTGGGTATACATTTTCATGTGGTTTAGTCATCACCTTCACATTTCACCTATTAATAGACTCGTGGGAGGTTTTCTTCTCAGCGACCTCCTGAATATAGCAGTAGCCGTGGTGGTCACCGGCGTTTCCCCTTGTCCCCCCCCGATACTTTTGCCTTCGTTTGTTACTGCGTAGTGGGTTCAAGACTATCACTGCTTCTCGATTTCCATAGATTTTTGTTTGTTTGATTTTGAACATGCGGGATATATTTCGTGTACTGCATGTAGGTTATTTAGGTGTACAGCATTGTTCCGTGACGTGACACGACAGGGTGAAATACGGTCCATGCAGGACTATTTGTGCGTTCACTTTCCAGTGTGTATGTTTTGAACAAAAGTAATTGTAACGTGAAACAACAATGGTGGTGACCGCCGTCGCGAGCTACGTCCACATAACCGCGTTTTCGTTTTTTTCGGGCGAAAAATGCAATATTTTTCGACCAAAATTACCCCGAAATTACCCCGAAGTGGGCGCTAATAATGGCACCTGCACGCACAGTATGCTAACAGATCAAGCCTTACTGCTATACAGCGAAATGACAACCAACAGACAATTTTACGTACGTACGATACGATACATTACAGGTGGCTGATATATCCGTCCGTGGTGTATACTATACCAGGGGCAAGACTCACTCAAGCAACACACAGGCAGCATTCGTGCGTTTTGTTTTTTCACTCACGCGCGGTCCATACCCAGCCACAGGAGGACCTCATAGCCTCTTTACATGCCAAAACCACACCCAGTCACAGGAACTAATTGCCTCTCGACACGCCAAAATATTTTTTCACGAAGTGATTCTCCCAGTCACCGCACATGTTTCTAATCCCCCCCCCCATTATCACAGCCGTATCCTCATCGGCCTCCTCCCCCCCCGCCCACTTGAGGAACACTTGCATGCTTTGAACGACGGAAAAAGTCCGGCATTCCAGCACAGCTGCTAGCGCTATCGCCTCTGCTGCCTTCTTGTCGTCAGTAGTGTTCTCGCCCCCCCTATAACCCTAGCTCTGCTCTGTGCGTGTGCGGCCCCACCAGAGCTCTGCTGTGTGCAAGTGTGTGTTGTATCGAACATACCTGGTTCTATTTTTAGTGTGCAGTGTATGTATCGTAAACGACATTTTTGACAGTAGTATTAGTGTATCGTTATACTGCAGTAAAGCAGGGCAATCGTTGCCCTGCTGTTCCCTAGGTGTTACCATTTACTTGGCAATATTTCCGTAGTTTTGTGTGGTTGTGTTGATTATAAACCTACATCATACAACAGCGCGGAGAGCAGGCTCGTCGAACAAGGACAAGACGGTCGCCACTTCTTCTGTATAAATACTCTAAAGATATTACATACAGCAGCCTTTCCCAGGGAAAGAAACATCAGGAGCCGATCAAATGGTGCTGTGGCACGGTAAAGGGGGAGTCAAAGCACATGACACCGTCACAGGCGTAGAAAAGCGCTGCATCTGATCTACGCGGGGCCGTTTACTATAACCCCCCTGGGCACGACGGCCCCTAACGCAACGCAACGCAACGCAACCCAACCCAACCGAAGATGCTGTGGCACAAAACGAATCCGATGAGAAGCGCGCTGCATCTACACCACGCGGGGCCGTTTCCCCTTACCCCTCCGGATACAAGGCCCCCTAGCGGTCGGGGTAGCAGCCGCGTTCACGAGAGACCCCGCTCCCCGGATCGAACCACCGCTTTTCTCGCCAGCCGGTGAAGTCGTCATCTTCGCGCTCGCGACCGAAAGGGAAATCACGCTTGAGGCCGGAACCGCGCTTGCGACCGAAACCACTCTCCTCGCAGATGGACCTGCGCTTGCGGGCAACCCCACCGTGCCGTGGGCGCTGCTTGACGATCCAACGCTCGCGCCAGCGGGAGACCCCACCGTGCTGTATACCCTGTTTAGCGAACCAACGCTCGCACGTGCGCTCCGATAAGTGGATGACGTGCGCACGCGCGATCTGTTCTATTGTAAAAACAGAACAGCGGAGCGGACGGCGTCCGTCTTCGGCTCATAGAAGCAGTAATCGAAGAAGCCGGATTCTGTCTCACCCTGACCCAACAGGTCAAAGGCAGCTGAGCGTTCGCAATTGCCCGGTATGCTCTCGAACTCGGCGAACCTCTCGTTCGCTGACATGCCCAACGGTGTGGCGGCTCTTTTCAAGATCCCCCCGGCGGGCCTCGCCCAGATCTTCGGGTTCATCGGCTTCCTCGAGCTGGCGGTCATGAAGAACGTTGAGGACTCCTTCCCCGGAGACTTCACCATCGGCGGTAACCCCTTCGCTTCCTCGTGGGACTCCATGTCCTCGGAGATGCAGGCCTCCAAGCGCGCGATCGAGATCAACAACGGCCGCGCCGCGCAGATGGGTATCCTGGGAATGATGGTGCACGAGGAGCTCTCCAACCAGCCCTACATCATCAACGACCTCCTCGGCGCGTCGTACTCCTTTAACTAAAGCCCTGCTTTTTTTTAGCGCTGCACGGGGAGTGAAGGGGGGGGGGGGAGTTAAAAGAAATCGTATCAGCGTCCATTCCAGCGCGCATCGCTACCGATTGTCGGGGTAATATCAGGGGAGAAAAGTTGTTTTCTCTTCTCTTGTTTTTTCCCGGCTTCATTGGCCTTGTGTGTGGGAATGTTTGAGGGTGTTGCATGTTTCTTTCGTCACGTGCATGTGCTTTTGTTTCCTTTGATTGGGCATATGATCGCGGTGTTTTAATTTTTACGTGTTTTGAGCAGCAAGCTTGGGGGCGTAGCCATGACCTTTTTTTTCGTTTCCTTGCGTCGCCCCCTCCTCTCCCCCCGCCAACGCCTCCCTTGCAATGCCCAACCTGGCCCGAGTGGGGGTGCGTGTGGGATGTAGGGGGGAGGGGGGGGTCGGGGCAGCAATCGAACCAAGAGGGGTTATCCTTTTCACGCGGTAGATGCCGAGAGGGGGTTTTGCGCCGTTCCTGGCTGCAATATTCTTTCGGTTGTAGTTAGTTTTTCTTCCTTGGTAGTTACTGTGGGGCGTACGGGGCGGTATCTCGGAGCGTTTCGAATTTTGGCAGATTGATCGATCGATAATAGAGTAGAGGGGACGGGGGATGGAAGCAACGCGTCGCGAATGCTGATTGGTTGGTTGGTTGGTTGTCTGTTAGTTTGTTTTTATGTTGCGTTTCGTGGGGGGTTTTCCTTGCGTGCCCCGCGTGTCTTGAGCATATACTTTTGTGGTGTGAGGCTTTCCGTCTTGTTTGAGTCTGCAGTACCGGCCGGTGCTGTTATCAGGAGGGAGATGGATGGAACGGTATGGTGTCAGTTTTTTCTTGGATGAGGGGGAGGAGGAGGAAGCCTACTTTTTTTTTCTTGTGTGTGCTCCACAAATCGAGAGGGGAGAGAGTGAGGTGCAGGTTTACTTCGTTGTTGTTGGTGTTTTGTTGATCTTTTGGTCCAAGGGAGTGCCACGCAACGAAATAATGAGAAACCCGTTTTCCCAGATTTGTTTTCTACATGAAACGCCCACACGTTTCACCTTGGTGTTGTGCGCAGTGCACGCGTTGTTCCAGTCAGGTCTGCTTTTAAGTTCGACGGCTGATGATCGATCGTGTTTCTTCCATGAACACAATCACATTATGAATGAATGTTTTCAATGCTGTCCTCGTTTTATATCACGAGTGTCTTATCTGGTACGTACAGAAAGAACGGCTTGCCGTGAGAAAAAGCACACACATATTTTATCAGGTATATATTGATATCATGCGCTTAGACGAGGATGGCTCACGAAGTAGATTTCTAGTGGCACACTTGTTTTTTTATCAGATGCCATCTATCTCCTTTCGTACTTGAAATATAGTAAGCCATTTTCCGTTTCTCCTTTTTTTTTGGTAAGCGAGGACACTGAATAGGCATCGAAACAATGCAACTCCTACCATATCTACGCCGTACCTTTTCTATGTTTGTACCAGGTAGGTACACATTTATTTGTGCTGATCAGATGTGATTTGGTGTGTGTGTGGTAGCGGTGAGTAGTGTTAGCAATCGTGGTGGTGGGGCCAATCGGCGACAACAAACATTCAAGATTGCACACGCCATCACACAGACAATCGATTATCACTTGCTTCCGATGATTTGATATTTCAGGATCAGGGTATAGATAGATACACATTCTTCCTGATGAGCTTCATGTCTAGGTACGAACTCGATGACATGATGTTGTCGGGGTGAAAACCATACAATTTGCAATCATATCCACGTCAACCCTTTTAGGGCTGCATGCAAGTCAGTCCCATGATGGGGTCAAACTGGCCAGAATTTGAGTGGTTTGTGCCCAAAACGGAGCTGCAGTCCTAAAAGGGTTGAGTGCACATACATGTCTCCTGTACACAGATCCTGCACAGCATATATATCACATCAGATTCTGCCAGCAGGATGGGGTCTATGTAAGTTTTACTACTTTTTATAGATCAGATGATGTTGATCTATAGAACGTGATAATATATGTATAGCATGTTTATGTGCAACACATTGCAACTATTTACAGCACGTCACAACAACAGCAGTTCATACCCCTGGTCAATACCCTTTATACTGTGTGCCATGGTGTGGTAGATACATCATGACATCATGCCATTGACATGAAAAACGATCGCCATGCACCAGTATTGACCCCCCCCCCCCCCCCCCCGCCCCCTTTCAAATGACTGATCGCAAAGTAAGAAGAAAAACAAAATGAGTACGCCCCCTCGCTCGCTCCTCCCTTTTCCTTCCTCTCTAAGCGTGAATGGAAGTTGCAAGTGTTCACATCACAGCATAATAATATGCTACTATATCTCGGTAAATGGTGGGGGTGCAAGTGAGTACACGCAGGGAAGGAGAATTGGTTCGATGAAGTTAGTGGTATTCGATGAATTATGTCAGCTTTTCATTTTGAACGAATAACGCCCTGCACATTGATTGTCAGAAGGCAAATAATATATATATATATATATGCTACTATATCTACAGTATGAGGACGATCGCCCCGCTTAGACTGAAAGTGCGAATGCTGAAGAAGTTCGAGGTGATCGAGACCCATCTGTACGGGTGTGTGACGTGGACCCTCAGAGCGGAAGACTTTGCCAAAAAAAGCTTCGAACGACTCACCGCCAAGTCCTCTTGCGAGTTGTATTGGCTTCCAGCGCCGACTTTTCGTACCGACCACGCCACCCTCTCATACGCGAAGGCCCCCAAAAAGACACGCTGAGAGAGCATCGAAACGACCATCCGTAAACGGCCGCTCTTTTGTCCGAGGAGCGATTACCCAGTCACGTAACGTTCGGGATGATGGCTGTGGCGGGGAGAACCCGAGACCTGTCGGATCGTGGCATAGATGTATACCAGTCGAAGACCTTCTTAGTACGGAGTTCCGAGCCACCGAAGGATCAAACGCACAGCCCCACTCGGTGTTTGGCGATAAGACCACCCTGTGGTCCACTGCAGCATAAAGGCGGGCAAGTGGTATACCGGGGGGTCCTTGAGGCAGCCGAACGGTTCCTGGTGAAGTGGCACGAGGACGAGGCACATTTAAGTGGGGAGCGCCGCGCATTCGCTGTGGGTGTGGCGCTCAATGGAATAATATTGGGAGGAGAGGAGGTAACAACAGGAGAGGAGTGGAAGGAAACCCGACCAAGGAAGTGGGGACAGAGGGGGGGTAATCGGAGGGGTAGAATGGAAACCGCGGTGGACGAACGTAGGAAGGAGACGGCAGACAGGTTATTAGCAAGGCACACCAGGCTGACTAGTAAGTGGAACATGTTTATGCTATATACTCGTGCCGTTAACTGCTCCAGCTGTGATTCGGATGTATGTGTTTTTTTATTTTGTTTTCCTTGTTTTTCGCGCTTTGTGATCCTCCATGATTTCAACCTTGTTGTTCCTTCTTCTTTTGTCCTTATGACAGACAGGAGAGTCTTCTTGCGGCGTGGATGGATGACGAGAGCCTGATTTGCTTGTTTCGTATTGTCTGGTCTATAATACCCCCGTACCACAAACTGCTGCGGTTACCTGGAGTGCGGTGCTTCAGGGGTTCTTGCTTCTTTTGTTGTGCTTCGGTTCGCCTTGCTATTTCCCTTGGTGTTTAGTCTTACTCTTGTTTGTATAGGGTACTGTTTTTCAGCTCTATCTTTGTTGTCTGCCACATCCCCTCCGCGGGGGGGCACGACTTTGTCTTTTGTTTTTTCTCCTTTCTTCTTTCGATTTGTTTTTTTGTGTTTTTTGTTTTATCTCTCTATGAAAGAGTATGTATTAAGTATCTCGTGCCAGTCGTGTCCAGCACGATGACGTGGTATTGCAGTGCAGCGTGAAAACAAAGAAATGAAACAAATAAATGAAAAACATTCATTGATAGTATATCTGTGGCGTAGTTTTGTGGACCACATAACTTGTACCGGGTGTCTCTCTAGGCTTGAAGAATCGGCACGGACACCGGTTGTGCTGGATGTCGATGGGTAGAAATAACGGTGTAATGTGAAGAACACACACACATACACAAACACACACATACATGGTGGGCGCTTTTCTCTTCCAGGGGAGGCGTTCTGTAATAATAGAGGTATCACATTTTTTGAGGAAAAAATAAAATCTGAGCCACCGCGGCGTCGTTACCGGGCGCCAGTTGAACGACGAGCATGTTACTTGTGCTCTACATTGTTGGGCATAACGCGTACGTACGCACACGTACGAGATGCGTGTACGTAGCGTCCGTCGTATTCATGTGTGTTTGTCTCCGTTGAGTTTCGGCATCATACCTTGGGGGGACATAGGAGCCTGAGAGAAAAATTATCTTAGGGTGAACCTCTAAATATCGTACTGGAATGCATCAGGGCGCGACCATTTCTCCCATCCATGGTGTTGGGCACACCGTTTCATCCCTATTAAAGGACAAGAAAATACTGAAAGTACGAGGAGGGTGTATGGACTGCACTCAATGGAGCTTGGATGCGGGTTAGGATTCAAGAGTAGTAGTAGTAACGAGTACATATTAAGATGTAGGAGGGAGCAAAGACAACACGTAGAGTATCGTAGATACAACCTAGATAGAGTAGACATAGAAGGTGGATATTAAGAGTAGATAGACTTGGTGTACAGGTCTCCTTCGTGTACGGAGATTTCTTCTTTCAGGAATGTTTTGGTTGATCAACGTGAAAACTCATGCTGCACATTGTCGGATGGCAAGCCTAATAATAATATAAAGTGCTGCAGTCCAGAATAGGTACCCCAACGGCTGGGTGAGGTTTGGCTCTTCAATGTTTCATCCTCCGAATCCGGGGAGACGAATAGGCGCCGCCATCACAGCACATAGAAAACACCAGGAGGTATACCACAAAAAATTGAAATCAGCCAACATGTTGTACTAGCTATACCACCATGCTGAAGGCCGAGGTGATCGAGACCCAGCTGTTCGGGTGTGAGACGAGGACCCTCAGAGCGGAAGCCTTTTTGACAAAAAAAGCTTCGAACGGTCCTCTTGCGAGTCATTGGCTTCCAGCGCCGACTTTTTGAACTGACCACGCCACCCTCTCCTACGCGAAGACCCTCAAGAAGACACGCTGCGAGAGCATCGAAACTACCATCCGTAAACGGTGACTCTGTTTTGCGGGGTGCGTGGAATGGCAAAGCAAGGAGCGATTACCCAGTCGGGTAAAACTCGGGACGATGGCTGGCGGGGAGAACCCGAGACCTGGCGGACAGTTTATAAGACTTGGCATATTATATATGTCCATAGTCGAATACCTTAGGGAGTTCCGATCCACCGAAGGATCAACGGAACACTCCCCCTTGGTGTTCGGAGTTGAGACCGCGCTGAGGTCTACTGCGGGTAAAAAAGCGGGGAAAAGGTACCGGAGGGTCCTTGAAGCAACCGACCGTTTCATGGCGAGGTGACACGAGGGTGAGGCTCAGCTGAGTAGGCAGCGCCGCGCATTCGCCGTGGGCGGTGCCCAAGGAAATTGAGGGAGGGGGGGCAGCAGGAGGAGTGGAAGGAAACCCGACCAAGGGAATAGAGGGAGGGGGGGCGACAGGAGGAGTAGTAGAAGGGAAACCGCGGTGGACGAAAGTATGAAGGAGACGGCAGACAGGGTAGCAAGGTACCAGACCGACTAGTAAGTAGAACATGTCTATATCCTACTCGTGCCGCCAACTAGTGCAGCTGGTTCGAACGTGGTCTTCCTTTGTCTTCCTTTTCTTTTTGCGCTTGATCCGAGTTGATTGTCTCATCATTACTCTGTCTATCCTTCTTCTTGTCCTTATGAAAGGAGTCTTGTGGCGTGGGTGGATGGCGAGCCTGCCTCACTTGTTTCATCTTGTCTGACGCATCCTCGCCGGGGGTGGGGCATGGGTGACGAACGCAGGACAGAGAAAAACGGCAGACAGGGTAGCAAGGTGCCAGACCGACTAGTAGGGAGAACCTGGCTATGCTACTCGTACCTGGAGGGTGCTCGGTGCTTCGGTTTGCCTGTTATTACCCTTGGTTCTTGCACCTGTGTTGCACTGCCCACAAAACACAAACAAAGTCCAGACAACAAAGCCAAAGGAAGCACGTCTGCCGCCGTTTTTTTACTGAGGACATTTCATTTTTCTGCTCTAGCTCCGATCGTTTCCATCGAGCCAAAAATTGGCAGACCGGATATGAGGTCCTTGGTGCACTCCCGCGAGTGTGCCAAAGCGACAGCACTTTTCGTGTCCTCCTTCGGGGGCGGACGTTGTCGCTGAAGGTTGGAAATGTGGTTCCAGGCGCTTGAATTTTGGCTTCTTGTACTGTAGCCAAGCATGTGTTTTCTGCTGTAGAACGAGAAGGAGGAACGTACTATCACAGCAGCAGTCAAATGTGACGGGTAAAAAGACGGAATCGTTTACCCAGCCCAGGGTAATCCATGTAACACTCTCCCCCCCTCTGAACGGCGGGATCTTTGGGGACTCGGCACCGTGTACGGGCGTACGCTGACCTACCCGTTTCGCTTCAAATGCCTGGGAAACCAGGGAGACATGTTGATTGGGACCGCACGCTCAAGCGTTTCTATAAAAGAAACGGTCGGCAGTGAGATTCGAACCCGTGTCCTCGACGACGTCAAATGTGAAGGTGTTACCTACTGAACTATAGGGGTAAAAGATTGACCGATTACCCAGCCCAGGGTAATCCTTATGACATATATTGCAGCTCGTAAGCTCATACAATCGACGCAGCAGAGGGCGGGCCCAACACTATGCTGGTGTGGTGGTGTCCCCCTAGGTAACGCATTGCTAGCATTATCTCAATTAGAGGGTGGGAGTGGGGATTATTGTCACCGAAAAATTGCCAACTGATTTGTCGTAGGATACCGCCGCGCTTTTGTTCTGGAGAGTTCTTCACTTACTTTCTGTTAGTCGTTTATTAGAACAACACTAGACATTGTCGGATGGCAAGCATAATAATAATAAAATATTTTCGGAAATGGTCTGTTTACCTCAATAATAGGGGAGGGGGCGGCGGTCGTGTCGTGTGTAGAGCACTATGACGCGAATATTGATACAAGCGGTCTTCGAGGGCCAGACCGTAGGCCGGTCCCTGAAACGGGCCGTGCCATTGAAAATTCTTACGGGTATGATGTTTATGTCACACCTCTGACCGAGAATATAATTTGCCTGGTACTCGTTAAACTTCGTACCAGAGTCCGAGAGTAGCATACTTATTTATCGGAGGTAGTAGTTCTAGACCGTGCAGGGGAATCTGACAGTGTCCTTTGCAGTGTGTACATCAACCGCTTGGTTAGACATACGTAGCTCGAGGTAGGGACGAGGGGCTCCAGAACAGAAATAGAGCCTACCACTCTGGCCGGTACTGTAATCCCCGTTTCGGCTCTGTTTTAAACATGTATCGGGTATGTATGCTCTCGCCCAGACGGTGCGTATGTTATACAAGCACAACACTCACGAAATCCATCGTATACCAAGCAGTGCGAACCGCAAGTTAGTGTTAATGTGCTGAGACATCACCCGTCGCCATGCCGCGCTGAAACAATTGCCCCGTGTGCTGCGCTAAAGCGGCTGTATGTTCCGTGCGCTCTTCGAATCCATACGATCAACGGTAACACAGCTCTCTGGCTGTGGCACGTAGTATGATGCTCTCAAGTACATATGTAGCACCACAATAAGATGAGGCAACATACATATGTAGCACCATAATAAGATGAGGCAATATGGAAGTGGCCCAACTACTGCTATGTAGCTGGTTAACCCTTCTACTGGTGCACTGTACAGGAACGTAAATCTGAGTCTGATCCCAAGTGTTTTCTCCCCATAACGGGAGTGCTGTCCTAAACGGCTTAACTCGCTGATTATCTGATGATGCTTCAGCTCTCACTTAGTGGAGGGAATCATTGTAGCGTTTGCCTCGCCCTGGTGACGTTTTTGACAGAAGGGGCGAGTGGCCCCTCTATTAGAGACTCGTTAACGCCCAAATAGGGGATACGGGGATACCATCACACGACCCCCCCCCCAAAAAAAAAAACAAACAACAGCAGCAAGTGTTGACTCAATCTCAGTCACGCAAGGGCTTCCCTCAAACGATCCCGATCTAACCCAACAAGGTTTGACTCAAACAAGCAATGGTTTCACCCAACGACCACAAAACAAAATGAACGCACATATCACCACCGCCGTCGCCATCGCGAGTGCCGCGAGCGAGGAGTTATTTCACTCCCAAAACGTAAAAGCGAGGTCGAAATTATCCCCACACAACTCCGTCCGGAACCGTGCGCGGCTCAAGCCGCCGGCGGTTGTCGAGGCATAACGCCTTTTTTATTGCCTCTCAATCCTTTTTCTCCTCCTTCTCCTCGTCCGCGCCCCCGCCCGCCCGCCTCCTCCTCCTCCTCTTTCTCTTCCCCCTTCTCCTCCTCCCCTTCTTTCTCGTCCTTCCACATTCGATTCCATTAGCAGCATCTTCACTACTATCACTATCATAAGCATAATCGTCAGCATTAAGAGCATGATAGCATCAGCAGCATCCGCAGAAGCAGAAGCAGGAGTAATAACACCAGTCTCTTTGAGCATCAGCAGCAGCATTGTCGTCAGTTAGTCTGGGCATCAGCATCAGCAAGCACCACCACCACCCCCACCAGCATCAACAACATCAGGACCAAAAACCTCCGTACCCCCCCCCCCCCCCTCCCTCTCTTGTTTTTCTCCTGCACATTTTCCAGGAGGACATGCCGAAAAACCTCTCTTCAAACGTCTGTCAACATACGCCTCCCCCCATCCCCCTCCCCCACCCGCCGGGAAAACAAACAAACGAAAGCAAAAAACGGCACAGCAGCTATAT
Source organism: Nereocystis luetkeana (assembly GCA_031213475.1). Taxonomy (NCBI): domain Eukaryota; class Phaeophyceae; order Laminariales; family Laminariaceae; genus Nereocystis; species Nereocystis luetkeana. Next base: position 1,127,493 of record JARUPZ010000035.1, on the reverse strand, counting down.
TGCAGGGGACGCCTCCCCCACTTCACTCCATTGTCATACCAGGTATTGTATAGCGTTGTTGCCTACACAACACATCACTCCACGAACCCCCCCCCCCCCCCCCCTCCTCCCCCGCCGGACTCCCCCTCGACCCCCCCCACCCTCGCGGACCCCCCCCTCCCCTCGCCGTACAGTCCTAGAAAGAGTAGCAGCAGCAGAGCTGTGATAAACAACTATTTTCGGGCGCGTCAAGACTTCTTTCGGTTTTACTATGCTGGTTTTAATGTGGAGGGGTGCTCAGTCATGGGATCAAACCGCCATCTCCCATATGCGAGTACGTACGTACGTACGTATACGAGCATATTTGCGCAAGACGTGTACCCTGTCGCGCTTTTGCTTGTCCGCCACCATGATGAAGGCGTAATCGTTGCCCACGGCCCACGTCCTGGCGAGGTCGTCCGTATCCATCCAAACGCCCACAGCCAGGCCAGCGGCAAAATTTAAAGTTTATACGCGATGCCGAGAGCGGTGGTGCGGTGGTACAAGATAGTGTCATACGATAAGATAAGATACGATACGATATGATACGATACTCTAAGATACTACTATTACGGGGGACCATAGTTAATAGGACCAAATATTGTTAGTGAAAATGGTTAACTATATAGGTTTTTATGTATACCATAGGTCCTATTAACTATGGTCCCCCGTAATACTGTACCAGGTATGTATGTGACTTCTGCTCTCTATTGCTTTGCCACACGGGCACATTTGTGCATCTATTTCCCCTTCTCGGCTACTGGTATACCTCTTTCTTCTTTCTGGCAGGTTACCTACATGAAAGTGCAGTTTCAGCGTTTTGGTTAAGTCCATTGGGCCGTGCGAATACGTTTTCATTCCATTTCTTCCCACAATCCACCGTATATCTCTAGGTGTTTTTTCCGAGTCCACCTTGTTTCGTAGCGCTAGCCTTTCCCTTCTTTCTATCCTTTCTTCTACTTGTGCCTTGTACTCCCCAAACTTCTCTGCGGACATCACCTCTTCTTGATTTCCCCCCATATCCTTCCATATGTTTTCAACTACGCCATCCCACCTTATTCCAGCTCACCCTTTTGTTACTTTCTCGCATACAGCTCTATCAACTATGGCTGGCAACCTCTTTTTTGGCATGTTCCTTACGTTATATTGCCATTTCAACTTTCTCATACCTCTGTTTGTCTTGAGTGGGTGCATTCCCAGTTCTGCTCTTAATACTGTATTACTAGTCGTACTTTAGCATCTTGGTAATTGTTTTGCTGCTGTCATGTGTACTGTTTCCAACTCTTGTACGAGTTTCACGTTCCCTTCCTATACTTCTCCTGCATATTCTAGCTTTGGTACTGTCCCATTAATTAGGATACATCTCTCAATCCTGGTGTCAAGGTGCGAGTCTGTTAAGATCGCATCCATCTTGCCTACCTGGCAGTAGGAGAATGTGAAATATACAAGGAGGAACGGGATGTGTTGGAAGAGGGGACGAGGGAAATAGACGAATGTGACATGGAGGAGTTTGACACACTAGATAGCAGCGAGAAACCGATCGCTATCCTAGGAGATAGATGGTGGCCACAGGCGGCCTAACAGGAAGAGGGTAAGATTAGCAAAACGTTTCTATTTAATATATGGAAACAACGGAATGAGCGCCCAATTGTTGGAGGTGTCTCTATTAGGAGTGGGAACGGTGCTCCGTCTCGAAAGGATGCGTGGTCAATGGTCAAATGACTAAGGCAAGCAACGAATGGGTACCCCCCCCCCCCCGCGCGCGCCCCCTTCGTTCGTACCGCAAAATCCTAAATTATTGCCCCCACAGACAGCACAGGGGGCTGTAAGGACTGAGCTGGAAAACAATGTCCAGCACCCGCGATGTTCCGAAGCTGTTTGGAGGCTTCTTCACGGAGCTCATGACCGCCGCGCGTACCCGACGTAAGGCCGAAGGATTGAGGGTGGACGTGGCCAGGAAATGTATGGCCCAGGGAGTTCTCGCGTGGGGTCTCCCCAGCGAGCCCGCGAGGGCTGCGGCCTTCGCCGCGGCAGCCTTGCTCGTGAACACAATTCCCGACGGCGCGATGTCGTTCAGCGGTCAAACCAACATGGCAACCTCGCACAACAACCCAGCTTCCCACGCTGGTACTCCCTCGCCCCACACTTTACCCGCTGCTACTATGGCGGTCGGTTTCGCTCGGCGACACCGACCGCCATAGTAGCGGCGGGTAAAGGGTGGGGCGAGGGAGTACCAGCGTGGGAAGCTGGGTTGTTCTGCGAGGTTGCCATGTTGGTTTGACCGCTGAACGACATCGCGCCGTCGGGAATTGTGTTCACGAGCAAGGCTGCCGCAGCGAAGGCCGCAGCCCTCGCGGGCTCGCTGCGGAGACCCCGCGCGAGAACTCCCTGGACCGTACATTTCCTGGCCACGTCCACCCCCAATCCTTCGGCCTTACGTCGGGTGCGCGCGGCAGTCATAAGCTCCGTGAAAAAGCCTCGGAACAGCTTCGGAACATCGCGGGAGCTAGACATGTTTTCCAGCTCAGTCCTTACAGCCCCCGGTGCTGTCTGTGGGGGCAATAATTTAGGATTATGCGGTACGAACGAAGGGGGCGCGCGGGGACCACCACCCCCCGTGACCTCCCCGGCGGAGCCCGTGGCGACCACCTCTTCCCCGCCTTCCGGGTTGAGGCATGCAACACGCGTGGCCAGCACGCCGGCCCTCTCACTCACGACGATGCCGTCACCGACTGACGTCATGAGCCCCAGCCCCTGGGGCAAGCACCTAGCACACGGGCGCCTTGGGGCCATGGATGCCGCTCCGAGTTGTGCTCCCAGGTCGAACAACATTGTCGGAGGGCATGACATGGACAGACTCTGCACGACGGCGTCGCCGATGCTGCCCACTACAGAAAAGGCAGCGGCGGGTCGAGTGGCGGAAACGACCGGCGCCATGGCGCCGCCCATCTCGAGCGGCCTTTCTGGTGCTACGGTAGCCCCGCAAACGTTCGGTACGCCTGACAATGTCGGCCCGAAGCGAACGGCAGGCTTCAAGTCGGGGGTGGCGGTTGGCGTGGCAGGGGCAGCGGCGGCGGCGGTGTCGGCAGCAAAGGCAAGAGGAATCGGGATGGGCGTGGCTGCAAGCCTGGCCCCTTCCCGTAGCAACCAGGGCGGTGAAGCTATCGGGTCCGGTGGCTCTGGACGTCTTGTGACGCCGATAGCAGCGCCGATAACAGCGGCAGACGCCGGGGGGGGTGGTGAGGGGGTGCCTGCAAGCTTGACTCCACCAAGGGGTATGCAAGGCGTCGGAGATATCGGGTCCGGCGGCTTTGGACTGGTGTTTTCATCGGGAGAAGCGCCGGCAACGACGACAGAGGTCGGCGGCGGGGATGGGGAAAGCGCGATGGCCGGCATCTCTTCTTCGTGCCACGAGCCTCACGGTGTTGGGGCCTCCAAAGCTTCTTCCGTGCCTGGACTGTTATCGCCAGCGCCACTGATTGGATCCCAGGGGCCGGAGGCTGCCATTGTCGCAGCAGCAGCGAGCGACAAGGGTATTCGGCTGCCTCCGAAAACATCGAGGACGCCTTCGGACCCGTCGGCAACAACTCCGTGTTGAACGGGGTGGGGCCTAACGTGCCGGTCTCGTCGGACGCAGCGACGGCTGCGGCGGTGGCGGCGGCGGAAACGGGGGTGGTAGCGGCAACAGAAGCGATGCCGGCACCAACGATGACTTCCAGCCCAGTAATTGCAGCGGCCGGGTTGGAGGGAGCGGGGGCCACCGTGACGGCTCACCCAGCCACCTCCAACTTCTCGGTGTCCTTCCCCGCCTTCACACCTCCCCTTTCTTCTGGCCGTGAGGTGGCCTAGACCATTTCCGGCTCGGGCATTGACACGGGTAGTGGCGACAACGGCCCCACCAACGGCGGTGGGGATGACGGTAGCAGTGGAAGAGTCGGCGGCAAGAAGAAAGTCGCCGGGGTTGAGAGTGATATCCAGAACCCTCCGAGCGATGGGGAGGGGGTGAGGAAAAATATCAGTGTCGGGTGAAAGGGTGGGCCGAGGAGAGGGGTTGGGGGGCGGTGGAGTTGGGGACAAAATGTGGTGCATTACTTTATCAATCGCACGCATTATCCGGTACAATGCATGAACACGCTTGATTTTTCGTTGCCACGGAGGCAGCAACGTTGTGATTTGATGCACAAGCGAGTATAAAATGGTCCCACACGACACAGGTGTGGAAGTGTGGGCGGGTAGGCGGGTGGGTGGGTGGGTTGATGGGTGGGTGGGTGGATGTATGGGTCGGTGGGTGGGTGGTTAAAATACCGGCCCCGCTGGCGTAGCAGCGGTCGTACCACCAGTATATACGAAGCGCATTGCTTGTTGTGCTTCTGTGTTTTGTCGTGACGTTTCCCGTTGTTTTCGCGGTGTGTAAGCGGAAAGAAGAAAGTTTTAGCACAGCGATGGTTCTTGGTTGAGCGACGTCTGGTATATCAGCGATACTTGTACAGTATCGTCCGTGGCGGGAGTGTGAGTGTGAGGCGTGACGGACGACACAGGCAGGCAGGCAGGCAAGCAGGCGTGTGTGGGCATCTAGACATCATGTGTGTACGTAGACGCAACAAAAGCACTTTGGCATTCGATAACCTTCCGATGAGGGTGTATTGGCTCCAAGTCAAAGGTAGAACCGTCACTACTAGTGAGCGAAAGTAGTAGTAGTAGTAGTAGTAGTAGTAGTAGTAGCAGTAGTAGCAGTAGTAGTAGTAGTAGTAGTAGCAGTAGTAGTAGTAGTAGTAGTAGTAGTAGTAGTAGTAGTAGCAGTAGTAGTAGTAGCAGTAGTCGTAGAGTATCAGGCCTTGGCCCTGCGTTGTTTGTTGATGAGCTGAGAGCGACGTTCGCGCAGCCGCGTGTGCGCACACGATGCGTTTCTGCACAACCCGTTTTACTTGTAATGCTTGTGATAGCAATGTTTTCATGGTGTGTTGCCCGGGTTTCGCGGCGAGTGCTGTTCTGCAGAGCCGGAGACAACTACCCGCGTAGACAGCATGGGAGAGGGCGTCGGTGATGGGCAATGTTGGCCGATATCGCCCTGCGTCAGAGTAGACACCATATATGAAGGTGCTCCATTGGTGCTGGGTATACATTTTCATGTGGTTTAGTCATCACCTTCACATTTCACCTACTAATAGACTCGTGGGAGGTTTTCTTCTCAGCGACCTCCTGAATATAGCAGTAGCCGTGGTGGTCACCGGCGTTTCCCCTTGTCCCCCCCCGATACTTTTGCCTTCGTTTGTTACTGCGTAGTGGGTTCAAGACTATCACTGCTTCTCGATTTCCATAGATTTTTGTTTGTTTGACTTTGAACATGCGGGATATATTTCGTGTACTGCATGTAGGTTATTTAGGTGTACAGCATTGTTCCGTGACGTGACACGACAGGGTGAAATACGGTCCATGCAGGACTATTTGTGCGTTCACTTTTCAGTGTGTATGTTTAGAACAAAAGTAATTGTAACGTGAAACAACAATGGTGGTGACCGCCGTCGCGAGCTACGTCCACATAACCGCGTTTTCGTTTTTTTCGGGCGAAAAATACAACATTTTTCGACCAAATTACCCCGAAATTACCCCGAAGTGGGCGCTAATGGCACCTGCACGCACAGTATGCTAACAGGTCAAGCCTTACTGCTATACAGCGAAATGGCAACCAACAGACAATTTTACGTACGTACGATACGATACATTACAGGTGGCTGATATATCCGTCCGTGGTGTATACTATACCAGGGGCAAGACTCACTCAAGCAACACACAGGCAGCATTCGTGCGTTTTGTTTTTTCACTCACGCGCGGTCCATACCCAGCCACAGGAGGACCTCATAGCCTCTTTACATGCCAAAACCACACCCAGTCACAGGAACTAATTGCCTCTCGACACGCCAAAATGTTTTTTCACGAAGTGATTCTCCCAGTCACCGCACATGTTTCTAATCCCCCCCCCCCATTATCACAGCCGTATCCTCATCGGCCTCCTCCCCCCCCGCCCACTTGAGGAACACTTGCGTGCTTTGAACGACGGAAAAAGTCCGGCATTCCAGCACAGCTGCTAGCGCTATCGCCTCTGCTGCCTTCTTGTCGTCAGTAGTGTTCTCGCCCCCCCTATAACCCTAGCTCTGCTCTGTGCGTGTGCGGCCCCACCAGAGCTCTGCTGTGTGCAAGTGTGTGTTGTATCGAACATACCTGGTTCTATTTTTAGTGTGTAGTGTATGTATCGTAAACGACATTTTTGGCAGTAGTATTTAGTGTATCGTTATACTGCAGTAAAGCAGGGCAATCGCTGCCCTGCTGTTCCCTAGGTGTTACCATTTACTTGGCAATATTTCCGTAGTTTTGTGTGGTTGAGTTGATTATAAACCTACATCATACAACAGCGCGGAGAGCAGGCTCGTCAAACAAGGACAAGACGGTCGCCACTTCTTCTGTATAAATACTCTAAAGATATTACATACAGCAGCCTAACACAGGGAAAGAAACATCAGGAGCCGATCGAATGGTGCTGTGGCACGGTAAAGGGGGAGTCAAAGCACATGACACCGTCACAGGCGTAGAAAAGCGCTGCATCTGATCTACGCGGGGCCGTTTACTATAACCCCCCTGGGCACGACGGCCCCTAACGCAACGCAACGCAACGCAACTCAACCCAACCGAAGATGCTGTGGCACAAGACGAATCCGATGAGAAGCGCGCTGCATCTACACCACGCGGGGCCGTTTCCCCTTACCCCCCCGGATACAAGGCCCCCTAGCGGTCGGGGTAGCAGCCGCGTTCACGAGAGACCCCGCTCCCCAGATCGAACCACCGCCTTTCTCGCCAGCCGGTGAAGTCGTCATCTTCGCGCTCGCGACCGAAAGGGAAATCACGCTTGAGGCCGGAACCGCGCTTGCGACCGAAACCACTCTCCTCGCAGATGGACCTGCGCTTGCGTGCAACCCCACCGTGCCGTGGGCGCTGCTTGACGATCCAACGCTCGCGCCAGCGGGAAACCCCACCGTGCTGTATGCCCTGCTTAGCGAACCAACGCTCGCACGTGCGCTCCGATAAGTGGATGACGTGCGCACGCGCGATCTGTTCTATTGTAAAAACAGAACAGCGGAGCGGACGGCGTCCGTTTTCTGCTCATAGAAGCAGTAATCGAAGAAGCCGGATTCTGTCTCACCCTGACCCAACAGGTCAAAGGCAGCTGAGCGTTCGCAATTGCCCGGTATGCTCTCGAACTCGGCGAACCTCTCGTTCGCTGACATGCCCAACGGTGTGGCGGCTCTTTCCAAGATCCCCCCGGCGGGCCTCGCCCAGATCTTCGGGTTCATCGGCTTCCTCGAGCTGGCGGTCATGCGGTCATGAAGAACGTTGAGGGCTCCTTCCCCGGAGACTTCACCATCGGCGGCAACCCCTTCGCTTCCTCGTGGGACTCCATGTCCTCGGAGATGCAGGCCTCCAAGCGCGCGATCGAGCTCAACAACGGCCGCGCCGCGCAGATGGGTATCCTGGGAATGATGGTGCACGAGGAGCTCTCCAACCAGCCCTACATCATCAACGACCTCCTCGGCGCGTCGTACTCCTTTAACTAAAGCCCTGCTTTTGTTTAGCGCTGCACGGGGAGTGACGGGGGGGGGGGGGAGTTAAAGAAGTCGTAGCAGCGTCCATTCCAGCGCGCATCGCTACCGATTGTCGGGGTAATATCAGGGGAGAAAAGTTATTTTCTCTTCTCTTGTTTTTTCCCGGCTTCATTGGCCTTGTGTGTGGGAATGTTTGAGGGTGTTGCATGTTTCTTTCGTCACGTGCACGTGCTTTTGTTTCCTTTTATTGGGCATATGATCGCGGTGTTTTAATTTTTACGTGTTTTGAGCAGCAAGCTTGGGGGCGTAGCCATGACCTTTTTTTCGTTTCCTTGCGTCGCCTCCTCCTCTCCCCCCGCCAACGCCTCCCTTGCAATGCCCAACCTGGCCCGAGTGGGGGTGCGTGTGGGATGTAGGGGGGAGGGGGGGGTCGGGGCAGCAATCGAACCAAGAGGGGTTATCCTTTTCACGCGGTAGATGCCGAGAGGGGGTTTTGCGCCGTTCCTGGCTGCAATATTCTTTCGGTTGTAGTTAGTTTTTCTTCCTTGGTAGTTACTGTGGGGCGTACGGGGCGGTATCTCGGAGCGTTTCGACTTTTGGCAGATTGCTCGATCGATAATAGAGTAGAGGGGACGGGGGATGGAAGCAACGCGTCGCGAATGCTGATTGGTTGGTTGGTTGTCTGTTAGTTTGTTTTTATGTTGCGTTTCGTGGGGGGTTTTCCTTGCGTGCCCCGCGTGTCTTGAGCATATACTTTTGTGGTGTGAGGCTTTCCGTCTTGTTTGAGTCTGCAGTACCGGCCGGTGCTGTTATCAGGAGGGAGATGGATGGAACGGCATCGTGCCAGTTTTTTCTTGGATGAGGGGGAGGAGGAGGAAGCCTACTTTTTTTTTTCTTGTGTGTGCTCCACAAATCGACAGGGGAGAGAGTGGGGTGCAGGTTTACTTCGTTGTTGTTGGTGTTTTGTTGATCTTTTGGTCCAAGGGAGTGCCACGCAACGAAATAATGAGAAACCCGTTTTCCCAGATTTGTTTTCTACATGAAACGTCCACACGTTTCACCTTGGTGTTGTGCGCAGTGCACGCGTTGTTCCAGTCAGGTCTGCTTTTAAGTTCGACGGCTGATGATCGATCGTGTTTCTTCCATGAACACAATCACATCATGAATGAATGTTTTCAATGCTGTCCTCGTTTTATATCACGAGTGTCTTATCTGGTACGTACAGAAAGAACGGTTTGCCGTGAGAAAAAGCACACACATATTTTATCAGGTATATATTGATATCATGTGCTTAGACGAGGATGGCTCACGAAGTAGATTTCTAGTGGCACACTTGTTTTTTTGTCAGATGCCATCTATCTCCTTTCATACTTGAAATATAGTAAGCCATTTTCCTTTTCTCCTTTTTTTTTGGTAAGCGAGGACACTGGATAGGCATCAAAACAATGCAACTCCTACCATATCTACGCCGTACCTTTTCTATATTTGTACCAGGTAGGTACACATTTATTTGTGCTGATCAGATGTGATTTGGTGTGTGTGTGGTAGCGGTGAGTAGTGTTAGCAATCGTGGTGGTGGGGCCAATCGGCGACAACAAACGTTCAAGATTGCACACGCCATCACACAGACAATCGACTATCACTTGCTTCCGATGATTTGATATTTCAGGATCAGGGTATAGATAGATACACATTCTTCCTGATGAGCTTCATGTCTAGGTACGAACTCGATGACATGATGTTGTCGGGGTGAAAACCATACAATTCGCAATCATATCCACGTCAACCCTTTTAGGGCTGGCTGCAAGTCAGTCCCATGATGGGGTCAAACTGGCCAGAATTTGAGTGGTTTGTGCCCAAAACGGAGCTGCAGTCCTAAAAGGGTTGAGTGCACATACATGTCTCCTGTACACAGATCCTGCACAACATATATATCACATCAGATTCTGCCAGCAGGATGGGGTCTATGTAAGTTTTACTACTTTTTATAGATCAGATGATGTTGATCTATAGAACGTGATAATATATGTATAGCATGTTTATGTGCAACACATTGCAACTATTTACAGCACGTCACAACAACAGCAATTCATACCCCTGGTCAATAACATTAATACTGTGTGCCATGGTGTGGTAGATACATCATGACATCATGCCATTGACATGAAAAACGATCGCCATGCACCAGTATTGACCCCCCCCCCCCCCCCCCGCCCCCTTTCAAATGACTGATCGCAAAGTAAGAAAAAAAAAAAATGAGTACGCCCCCTCGCTCTCTCCTCCCTTTTCCTTCCTCTCTAAGCGTGAATGGAAGTTGCAATTGTTCACATCACAGCATAACAATATGCTACTATATCTCGGTAAATGGTGGGGGTGCAAGTGAGTACACGCAGGGAAGGAGAATTGGTTCGATGAAGTTAGTGGTATTCGATGAATTATGTCAGCTTTTCATTTTGAACGAATAACGCCCTGCACATTGATTGTCAGAAGGCAAATAATATATGTATATATATATATGCTACTATATCTACAGTATGAGGACGATCGCCCCGCTTAGACTGAAAGTGCGAATGCTGAAGAAGTTCGAGGTGATCGAGACCCATCTGTACGGGTGTGTGACGTGGACCCTCAGAGCGGAAGACTTTGCCAAAAAAAGCTTCGAACGGCTCACCGCCAAGTCCTCTTGCGAGTTGTATTGGCTTCCAGCGCCGACTTTTCGTACCGACCACGCCACCCTCTCATACGCGAAGGCCCCCAAAAAGACACGCTGAGAGAGCATCGAAACGACCATCCGTAAACGGCCGCTCTTTTGTCCGAGGAGCGATTACCCAGTCACGTAACGTTCGGGATGATGGCTGTGGTGGGGAGAACCCGAGACCTGTCGGATCGTGGCATAGATGCATAGCAGTCGAAGACCTTCTTAGTACGGAGTTCCGAGCCACCGAAGGACCACGCGCACAACCCCACTCGGTGTTTGGCGATAAGGCCACCCTGTGGTCCACTGCAGCATAAAGGCGGGCAAGTGGTATACCGGGGGGTCCTTGAGGCAGCCGAACGGTTCCTGGTGAAGTGGCACGAGGACGAGGCACATTTAAGTGGGGAGCGCCGCGCATTCGCTGTGGGTGTGGCGCACAATGGAATAATATTGGGAGGAGGGGAGGTAACAACAGGAGAGGAGTGGAAGGAAACCCGACCAAGGAAGTGGGGACAGAGGGGGGGTAATCGGAGGGGTAGAATGGAAACCGCGGTGGACGAACGTAGGAAGGAGACGGCAGACAGGTTATTAGCAAGGCACACCAGGCTGACTATGAACAGTAAGTGGAACATGTTTATGCTATATACTCGTGCCGTTAACTGCTCCAGCTAGCTGTGATTCGGATGTATGTGTTTTTTTATTTTGTTTTGCTTGTTTTTCGCGCTTTGTGATCCTCCATGATTTCAACCTTGTTTTTCCTTCTTTTGTCCTTATGACAGACAGGAGAGTCTTCTTGCGGCGTGGATGGATGACGAGAGCCTGATTTGCTTGTTTCGTATTGTCTGGTCTATAATACCCCCGTACCACAAACTGCTGCGGTTACCTGGAGTGCGGTGCTTCAGGGGTTCTTGCTTCTTTTGTTGTGCTTCGGTTCGCCTTGTTATTTCCCTTGGTGTTTAGTCTTAATCTTGTTTGTATAGGGTACTGTTTTTTCAGCTCTATCTTTGTTGTCTGCCACATCCCCTCCGCGGGGGGGCACGACTTTTTCTTTTGTTTTTTCTCCTTTCTTCTTTCGATTTGTTTTTTTGTGTTTTTTGTTTTATCTCTCTATGAAAGAGTATGTATTACGTATCTCGTGCCAGTCGTGTCCAGCACGATGACGTGGTATTGCAGTGCAGCGTGAAAACAAAGAAAATAAACAAATAAAAATCATTCATTGATAGTATATCTGTGGCGTAGTTTTGTGGACCACATAACTTGTACCGGGTGTCTCTCTAGGCTTGAAGAATCGGCACGGACACCAGTTGGTTGTGCTGGATGTCGATGGGTAGAAATAACGGTGTAATGTGAAGAACACACACACATACACAAACACACACATGGTGTGCGCTTTTCTCTTCCAGGGGAGGCGTTCTGTAATGGAGATATCATATTTTTTTAGCAAAAAAATAAAATCTGAGCCACCGCGGCGTCGTTACCGGGCGCCAGTTGAACGACGAGTATGTTACTTGTGCTCTACATTGTTGGGCATAACGCGTACGTACGCACACGTACGAGATGCGTGTACGTAGCGTCCGTCGTATTCATGTGTTTTGTCTCTGTTGAGTTTCGGCATCATACCTTGGGGGGACATAGGAGCCTGAGAGAAAAATTATCTTAGGGTGAACCTCTAAATATCGTACTGGAATGCATCAGGGCGCGACCATTTCTCCCATCCATGGTGTTGGGCACACCGTTTCATCCCTATTAAAGGACAAGAAAACACTGAAACTACGAGGAGGGTGTATGGACTGCACTCAATGGAGCTTGGATGCGGGTTAGGATTCAAGAGTAGTAGTAACGAGTACATATTAATATGTAGGAGGGAGCAAAGACAACACGTAGAGTATCGTAGATAGAACCTAGATAGAGTAGACATAGAAGGTGGATATTAAGAGTAGATAGACTTGGTGCACAGGTCTCCTTCGTGTACGGAGATTTCTTCTTTCAGGAATGTTTTGGTTGATCAACGTGAAAGCTCATGCTGCACATTGTCGGATGGCAAGCCTAATAATAATATAAAGTGCTGCAGTCCAGAATAGGTACCCCAACGGCTGGGTGAGGTTTGGCTCTTCAATGTTTCATCCTTCGAATCCGGGGAGACGAATAGGCGCCGCCATCACAGCACATAGAAAACACCAGGAGGTATACCACAAAAATTTGAAATCAGCCAACATGTTGTACTAGCTATACCACCATGCTGAAGGCCGAGGTGATCGAGACCCAGCTGTTCGGGTGTGAGACGAGGACCCTCAGAGCGGAAGACTTTTTGACAAAAAAAGCTTCGAACGGTCCTCTTGCGAGTCATTGGCTTCCAGCGCCGACTTTTTGTGCTGACCACGCCACCCTCTCCTACGCGAAGGCCCTCAAGAAGACACGCTGCGAGAGCATCGAAACTACCATCCGTAAACGGTGACTCTGTTTTGCGGGGTGCGTGGAATGGCAAAGCAAGGAGCGATTACCCAGTCGGGCAAAACTCGGGACGATGGCTGGCGGGGAGAACCCGAGACCTGGCGGACATTTTATAAGACTTGGCATATGTCCATAGTCGAATACCTTAGGGAGTTCGGATCCACCGAAGGATCAACGGAACACTCCCCCTTGGTGTTCGGAGTTGAGACCGCGCTGAGGTCTACTGCGGGTAAAAAAGCGGGGAAAAGGTACCGGAGGGTCCTTGAAGCAACCGACCGTTTCATGGCGAGGTGGCACGAGGGTGAGGCTCAGCTGAGTAGGCAGCGCCGCGCATTCGCCGTGGGCGGTGCCCAAGGAAATTGAGGGAGGGGGGGCAGCAGGAGGAGTGGAAGGAAACCCGACCAAGGGAATAGAGGGAGGGGGGGCGACAGGAGGAGTAGTAGAAGGGAAACCGCGGTGGACGAAAGTATGAAGGAGACGGCAGACAGGGTAGCAAGGTACCAGACCGACTAGTACGTAGAACATGTCTATATCCTACTCGTGCCGCCAACTAGTGCAGCTGGTTCGAACGTGGTCTTCCTTTGTCTTCTTTGTCTTTTTGCGCTTGATCCGCCGTGATTGTCTCATCATTACTCTGTCTATCCTTCTTCTTGTCCTTATGAAAGGAGTCTTGTGGCGTGGGGGGATGGCGAGCCTGCCTCACTTCTTTCATCTTGTCTGACGCATCCTCGCCGGGGGTGGGGCATGGGTGACGAACGCAGGACAGAGAAAAACGGCAGACAGGGTAGCAAGGTGCCAGACCGACTAGTAGGGAGAACCTGGCTATGCTACTCGTACCTGGAGGGTGCTTGGTGCTTCGGTTTGCCTGTTATTACCCTTGGTTCTCGCACCTGTATTGCACTGCCCACAAAACACAACAAAAAGTCCCGACAACAAAGCCAAAGGAAGTACGCCGTCTGCCGCCGTTTTTTTACTGAGGACATTTCGTTTTTCTGCTCTAGCTCCGATCGTTTTCATCGAGCCAAAAATTGGCAGACCGGATATTATGAGGTCCTTGGTGCACTCCCGTGAGTGTGCCAAAGCGACAGCACTGTTCGTGTCCTCCTTCGGGGGCGGACGTTGTCGCTGAAGGTTGGAAATGTGGTTCCAGGCGCTTGAATTTTGGCTTCTTGTACTGTAGCCAATTATTTGTTTTCTGCTGTAGAACGATAAGGAGGAACGTACTATCACAGCAGCAGCAGTCAAATGTGACGGGTAAAAAGACGGAATCGTTTACCCAGCCCAGGGTAATCCATGTAACGCTCTTCCCCCCTCTGAACGGCGGGATCTTTGGGGACTCGGCACCGCGTACGGGCGTACGCTGACCTACCCGTTTCGCTTCAAATGCCTGGGAAACCAGGGAGACATGTTGATTGGGACCGCACGCTCAAGCGTTTCTATAAAAGAAACGGTCGGAGTGAGATTCGAACCCGTGTCCTCGACGACGTCAAATATGAGGGTGTTACCTACTGAACTATAGGGGTAAAAGATTGACCGATTACCCAGCCCAGGGTAATCCTTATGACATATATTGCAGCTCGTAAGCTCATACAATCGACGCAGCAGAGGGCGGGCCCAAAACTATGCTGGTGTGGTGGTGTCCCCCTAGGTAATGCATTGCTAGCATTATCTCAATTAGAGGGTGGGAGTGGGGATTATTGTCACCGAAAAATTGCCAACTGATTTGTCGTAGGATACCGCCGCGCTTTTGTTCTGGAGAGTTCTTCACTTCGTGTTAGTCGTTTATTAGAACAACACTACACATTATCGGATGGCAAGCATAATAATAATAAAATATTTTCGGAAATGGTCTGTTTACCTCAATAGGGGAGGGGGCGGCGGTCGTGTCGTGTGTAGAGCACTATGACGCGAATATTGATACAAGCGGTCTTCGAGGGCCAGACCGTAGGCCGGTCCCTGAAACGGGCCGTGCCATTGAATATTCCTTACGGGTATGATGTTTATGTCACACCTCTGACCGAGAATATAATCTGCCTGGTACTCGTTAAACTTCGTACCAGAGTCCGAGAGTAGCATACTTATTTATCGGAGGTAGTAGTTCTAGACCGTGCAGGGGAATCTGGCAGTGTCCTTTGCAGTGTGTACATCAACCGCTTGGTTAGACATACGTAGCTCGAGGTAGGGACGAAGGGCTCCAGAACAGAAATAGAGCCTACCACTCTGGCCGGTACTGTAATCCCCGTTTCGGCTCTGTTTTAAACATGTATCGGGTATGTATGCTCTCGCCCAGACGGTGCGTATGTTATACAAGCACAACACTCACGAAATCCATCGTATACCAAGCAATGCGAACCGCAAGTTAGTGTTAATGTGCTGAGACATCACCCGTCGCCATGCCGCGCTGAAACAATTGCCCCGTGTGCTGCGCTAAAGCGGCTGTATGTTCCGTGCGCTCTTCGAATCCCAACGATCAACGGTAACACAGCTCTCTGGCTGTGGTACCTAGTATGATGCTCTCAAGTACATATGTAGCACCACAATAAGATGAGGCAACATACATATGTAGCACCATAATAAGATGAGGCAATATGGAAGTGGCCCAACTACTGCTATGTAGCTGGTTAACCCTTCTACTGGTGCACTGTACAGGAACGTAAATCTGAGTCTGATCCCAAGTGTTTTCTCCCCATAACGGGAGTGCTGTCCTAAACGGCTTAACTCGCTGATTATCTGATGATGCTTCAGCTCTCACTTAGTGGAGGGAATCATTGTAGCGTTTGCCTCGCCCTGGTGACGTTTTTGACAGAAGGGGCGAGTGGCCCCTCTATTAGAGACTCGATAACGCCCAAATAGGGGATACGGGCATACCATCACACGATCCCCCCCCCCAAAAAAAAACGAACAACGGCAGCAAGTGTTGACTCAATCTCAGTCACGCAAGGGCTTCCCTCAAACGATCCCGATCTAACCCAACAAGGTTTGACTCAAACAAGCAATGGTTTCACCCAACGACCACAAAACAAAATGAACGCACATATCACCACCGCCGTCGCCATCGCGAGTGCCGCGAGCGAGGAGTTATTTCACTCCCAAAACGTAAAAGCGAGGTCGAAATTATCCCCACACAACTCCGTCCGGAACCGTGCGCGGCTCAAGCCGCCGGCGGTTGTCGATGCATAACGCCTTTTTTATTGCCTCTCAATCCTTTTTCTCCTCCTTCTCCTCGTCCGCGCCCCCGCCCGCCCGCCTCCTCCTCCTCCTCCTCTTTCTCTTCCCCCTTCTCCTCCTCCCCTTCTTTCTCGTCCTTCCACATTCGATTCCATTAGCAGCATCTTCACTACTATCACTATCATAAGCATAATCGTCAGCATTAAGAGCATGATAGCATCAGTAGCATCCGCAGAAGCAGAAGCAGCAGTAATAACACCAGTCTCTTTGAGCAATAGCAGCAGCATTGTCGTCAGTTAGTCTGGGCATCAGCATCAGCAAGCACCACCACCACCCCTACCAGCATCAACAACATCAGGACCAAAAACCTCCGTACCCCCCCCCCCCCCTCCCTCTCTTGTTTTTCTCCTGCACATTTTCCAGGAGGACATGCCGAAAAACCTCTCTTCAAACGTCTGTCAACATACGCCTCCCCCCACCCCCCTCCCCCACCCGCCGGGAAAACAAACAAACGAAAGCAAAAAACGGCACAGCAGCAATATTGCAGGGGACGCAGACCCAACTTCACTCCATTGCCATACCAGGTACCTGGTATAGTATAGCGTTGTTGCCTATACACAACACATCACTCCACGACCCCCCCCCCCCCCCCCCCCCCTCCCCCGCCGGACTCCCCCTCGACCCCCCCCACCCTCGCGGACCCCCCCCTCCCCTCGCCGTACAGTCCTAGAAAGAGCAGCAGCAGCAGAGCTGTGATAAATAACTATTTTCGGGCGCGTCAAGACTTCTTTCGGTTTTACTATGCTGGTTTTAATGTGGAGGGGTGCTCAGTCATGGGATCAAACCGCCATCTCCCATATGCGAGTACGTACGTACGTACGTATACGAGCATATTTGCGCAAGACGTGTACCCTGTCGCGCTTTTGCTTGTCCGCCACCATGATGAAGGCGTAATCGTTGCCCACGGCCCACGTCCTGGCGAGGTCGTCCGTATCCATCCACACGCCCACAGCCAGGCCAGCGGCAAAATTTAAAGTTTATACGCGATGCCGAGAGCGGTGGTGCGGTGGTACAAGATAGTGTCATACGATAAGATAAGATACGATACGATATGATACGATACTCTACGATACTACTACTGTACCAGGTATGTATGTGACTTCTGCTCTCTATTGCTTTGCCACACGGGCACATTTGTGCATCTATTTCCCCTTCTCGGCTACTGGTATACCTCTTTCTTCTTTCTGGCAGGTTACCTACATGAAAGTGCAGTTTCAGCGTTTTGGTTAAGTCCATTGGGCCGTGCGAATACTTTTTCATTCCATTTCTTCCCTCAATCCACCGTATATCTCTAGGTGTTTTTTCCGAGTCCACCTTGTTTCGTAGCGCTAGCCTTTCCCTTCTTTCTATCCTTTCTTCTACTTGTGCCTTGTACTCCCCAAACTTCTCTGCGGACATCACCTCTTCTTGATTTCCCCCCATATCCTTCCATATGTTCTCAACTACGCCATCCCACCTTATTCCAGCTCACTCTTTTGTTACTTTCTCGCATACAGCTCTATCAACTATGGCTGGCAACCTCTTTTTTGGCATGTTCCTTACGTTATATTGCCATTTCAACTTTCTCATACCTCTGTTTGTCTTGAGTGGGTGCATTCCCCGTTCTGCTCTTAATACTGTATTACTAGTCGTACTTGAGCATCTTGGTAATGTTTTTGCTGCTGTCATGTGTACTGTTTCCAACTCTTGTACGAGTTCCACGTTCCCTTCCAATACTTCTCCTGCATATTCTAGCTTTGGTACTGTCCCATTCATTAGGATACATCTCTCAATCCTGGTGTCAAGGTGCGAGTCTGTTAAGATCGCATCCATCTTGCCTACCTGGCAGTAGGAGAATGTGAAATATACAAGGAGGAAGGGGATGTGTTGGAAGAGGGGACGAGGGAAATAGACGAATGTGACAAGGAGGAGTTTGACACTCTAGATAGCAGCGAGAAACCGATCGCTATCCTAGGAGATAGATGGTGGCCACAGGCGGCCTAACAGAAAGAGGGTAAGATTAGCCAAACGTTTCTATGTAATATATGGAAACAACGGAATGAGCGCCCAGTTGTTGGAGGTGTCTCTATTAGGAGTAGGAACGGTGCTCTGTCTCGAAAGGGATGCGTGGTCAATGGTCAAATGACTAAGGCAAGCAACAAATGGGTACCCCCCCCCGCCCCCGCGCGCCCCCTTCGTTCGTACCGCATAATCATAAATTATTGCCCCCACAGACAGCACAGGGGGCTGTAAGGACTGAGCTGGAAAACATGTCCAGCACTCGCGATGTTCCGAAGCTGTTTGGAGGCTTCTTCACGGAGCTCATGACCGCCGCGCGCACCCGACGTAAGGCCGAAGGATTGGGGGTGGACGTGGCCAGGAAATGTATGGTCCAGGGAGTTCTCGCGTGGGGTCTCCCCAGCGAGCCCGCGAGGGCTGCGGCCTTCGCCGCGGCAGCCTTGCTCGTGAACACAATTCCCGACGGCGCGATGTCGTTCAGTGGTCAAACCAACATGGCAACCTCGCAGAACAACCCAGCTTCCCACGCCGGTACTCCCTCATCCCACACTTTACCCGCCGCTACTATGGCGGTCGGTGTCGCCGAGCGAATCGCATCGATGCTGCGTATGCCGCCACCGCCGCCGGCATCACCACCACCGTTACCACCCCCGCCGCCGCCGCCACCGCCACCGCCGCCGCCGCCACCCCCCATGACCTGGGGGGTGGCAGCGGCGGCGGTGGCGGCGGCGGCGGGGGTGGTGACGGTGGTGGTGATGCCGGCGGCGGTGGCGGCATACGCAGCATCGGTGCGTTTCGCTCGGCGACACCGACCGCCATAGTAGCGGCGGGTAAATTGTGGGATGAGGGAGTACCAGCGTGGGAAGCTGGGTTGTTGTGCGAGGTTGCCATGTTGGTTTGACCGCTGAACGACATCGCGCCGTCGGGAATTGTGTTCACGAGCAAGGCTGCCGCGGCGAAGGCCGCAGCCCTCGCGGGCTCGCTGCGGAGACCCCGCGCGAGAACTCCCTGGACCGTACATTTCCTGGCCACGTCCACCCCCAATCCTTCGGCCTCACGTCGGGTACGCGCGGCGGTCATGAGCTCCGTGAAGCAGCCTCGGAACAGCTTCGGAACATCGCGGGAGCTGGACATGTTTTCCAGCTCAGTCCTTACAGCCCCCTGTGCTGTCTGTGGGGGCAATAATTTAGGATTATGCGGTACGAACGAAGGGGGCGCGCGGGGACCACCACCCCCCATGACCTCCCCGGCGGAGCCCGTGGCGACCACCTCTTCCCCGCCTTCCGGGTTGAGGCATGCAACACGCGTGGCCAGCACGCCGGCCCTCTCACTCACGACGATGCCGTCCCCGACTGACGTCATGAGCCCCAGCCCCTGGGGCAAGCACCTAGCACACGGGCGCCTTGGGGCCATGGATGCCGCTCCGAGTTGTGCTCCCAGGTCGAGCAACATTGTCGGAGGGCATGACATGGACAGACTCTGCACGACGGCGTCGCCGATGCTGCCCACTACAGAAAAGGCAGCGGCGGGTCGAGTGGCGGAAACGACCGGCGCCATGGCGCCGCCCATCTCGAGCGGCCTTTCTGGTGCTACGGTAGCCCCGCAAACGTTCGGTACGCCTGACAATGTCGGCCCGAAGCGAACGGCAGGCTTTGAGTCGGGGGCGGCGGTTGGCGTGGCAGGGGCAGCGGCGGCGGCGGTGTCGGCAGCAAAGGCAAGAGGAACCGGGATGGGCGTGGCTGCAAGCCTGACCCCTTCCCGTAGCAACCAGGGCGGTGAAGCTATCGGGTCCGGTGGCTCTGGACGTCTTGTGACGCCGATAGCAGCGCCGATAACAGCGGCAGACGCCGGGGGGGGTGGTGAGGGGGTGCCTGCAAGCTTGACTCCACCAAGGGGTATGCAAGGCGTCGGAGATATCGGGTCCGGCGGCTTTGGACTGGTGTTTTCATCGGGAGAAGCGCCGGCAACGACGGCAGAGGTCGGCGGCGGGGATGGGGAAAGCGCGATGGCCGGCATCTCTTCTTCGTGCCACGAGCCTCACGGTGTTGGGGCCTCCAAAGCTTCTTCCGTGCCTGGACTGTTATCGCCAGCGCCACTGATTGGATCCCAGGGGCCGGAGGCTGCCATTGTCGCAGCAGCAGCGAGCGACAAGGGTATTGGGCTGCCTCCGAAAACATCGAGGACGCCTTCGGACCCGTCGGCAACAACTCCGTGTTGAACGGGGTGGGGCCTAACGTGCCGGTCTCGTCGGACGCAGCTGCGGCGGTGGCGGCGGCGGAAACGGGGGTGGTAGCGACAACAGAAGCGATGCCGGCACCAACGATGACTTCCAGCCCAGTAATTGCAGCGGCCGGGTTGGGGGAAGCGGGGGCCACCGTGGCGGCTCACCCAGCCACCCTCAACCTCTCGGTCTCTTTCCCGCCTTTACACTTCTTCTTTCTTCTGGCCGCGAGGCGGCGGAGAACATTTCCGGCGCGGGCATTGACACGGGTAGTGGTGACAACGGTCCCACCAACGACGGTGGGGATGACGGTAGCAGTTGAAGAGTCGGCGGCAAGAGGAAAGTCGCCGGGGTTGAGAGTGATACCCAGAACCCTCCGCGCGATGGGGAGGGGGTGAGGAAAAATATCCGTGTGGGGTGAAAGGGTGGACCGGGGAGAGGGGTTGGGGGGCGGTGGAGTTGGGGACGAAATGTGGTGCATTACTTCATCTATCGCACACATTATCCGGTACGATGCATGAACACGCTTGATTTTTCGTTGCCACGGAGGCAGCAACGTTGTGATTTGATGCACAAGCGAGTATAAAATGGTCCCACACGATACAGGTGTGGAAGTGTGGGCGGGTAGGCGGGTGGGTTGGTGGGTTGATGGGTGGGTGGGTGGATGTATGGGTCGGTGGGTGGGTGGTTAAAATACCGGCCCCGCTGGCGTAGCAGCGGTCGTACCACCAGTATATACGAAGCGCATTGCTTGTTGTGCTTCTGTGTTTTGTCGTGACGTTTCCCGTTGTTTTCGCGGTGTGTAAGCGGAAAGAAGGAAAGTTTTAGCACATCGATGGTTCTTGGTTGAGCGAGCCGCCCCCACGGCTGACGTCTGGTATATCAGCGATATTTGTACAGTATCGTCCGTGGCGGGAGTGTGAGTGTGAGGCGTGTCGGACGACACAGGCAGGCAGGCAAGCAGGCGTGTGTGGGCATCTAGACATCATGTGTGTACGTAGACGCAACAAAAGCACTTTGGCATTCGATAACCTTCCGATAAGGGTGTATTGGCTCCAAGTCAAAGGTAGAACCGTCACTACTAGTGAGCGAAAGTAGTAGTAGTAGTAGTAGTGCTCTTAGTGTAGAGTATCAGGCCTTGGCCCTGCGTTGTTTGTTGATGAGCTGAGAGCGACGTTCGCGCAGCCGCGTGTGCGCACACGATGCGTTTCTGCACAACCCGTTTTACTTGTAATGCTTGTGATAGCAATGTTTTCATGGTGTGTTGCCCGGGTTTCGCGGCGAGTGCTGTTCTGCAGAGCCGGAAACAACTACCCGCGTAGACAGCATGGGAAAGGGCGTCGGTGATGGGCGATGTGGTCCGATATCGCCCTGCGTCAGAGTAGACAACATATATTAAGTTGCTCCATTGGTTCTGGGTATACATTTTCATGTGGTTTAGTCATCACCTTCACATTTCACCTATTAATAGACTCGTGGGAGGTATTACTCTCAGCGACCTCCTGAATATAGCAGTAGCCGTGGTGGTCACCGGCGTTTCCCCTTGTCCCCCCCCGATGCTTTTGCTTTCGTTTTTTACTGCGTAGTGGGTTCAAGACTATCACTGCTTCTCGATTTCCATAGATTTTTGTTTGTTTGATTTTGAACATGCGGGATATATTTCGTGTACTGCATGTAGGTTATTTAGGTGTACAGCATTGTTCCGTGACGTGACACGACAGGGTGAAATACGGTCCATGCAGGGCTATTTGTGCGTCCACTTTCCAGTGTGTATGTTTTGAACAAAAGTAATTGTAACGTGAAACAATAATGGTGGTGACCGCCGTCGCGAGCTACGTCCACATAACCGCGTTTTCGTTTTTTTCGGGCGAAAAATGCAACATTTTTCGACCAAAATTACCCCGAAATTACCCCGAAGTGGGCGCTAATGGCACCTGCACGCACAGTATGCTAACAGATCAAGCCTTACTGCTATACAGCGAAATGACAACCAACAGACAATTTTACGTACGGACGATACGATACATTACAGGTGGCTGATATATCAGTCCGTGGTGTATACTATACCAGGGGCAAGACTCACTCAAGCAACACACAGGCAGCATTCGTGCGTTTTGTTTTTTCACTCACGCGCGGTCCATACCCAGCCACAGGAGGACCTCATAGCCTCTTTACATGCCAAAACCACACCCAGTCACAGGAAGTAATTGCCTCTCGACACGCCAAAATATTTTTTCACGAAGTGATTCTCCCAGTCACCGCACATGTTTCTAATCGCCCCCCCCATTATCACAGCCGTATCCTCGTCGGCCTCCTCCCCCCCCGCCCACTTGAGGAACACTTGCATGCTTTGAACGACGGAAAAAGTCCGGCATTCCAGCACAGCTGCTAGCGCTATCGCCTCTGCTGCCTTCTTGTCGTCAGTAGTGTTCTCGCCCCCCCTATAACCCTAGCTCTGCTCTGTGCGTGTGCGGCCCCACCAGAGCTCTGCTGTGTGCAAGTGTGTGTTGTATCGAACATACCTGGTTCTATTTTTAGTGTGTAGTGTATGTATCGTAAACGACATTTTTGACAGTAGTATTAGTGTATCGTTATACTGCAGTAAAGCAGGGTAATCGTTGCCCTGCTGTTCCCTAGGTGTTACCATTTACTTGGCAATATTTCCGTAGTTTTGTGTGGTTGTGTTGATTATAAACCTACATCATACAACAGCGCGGAGAGCAGGCTCGTCGAACAAGGACAAGACGGTCGCCACTTCTTCTGTATAAATACTCTAAAGATATTACATACAGCAGCCAAACACAGGGAAAGAAACACCAGGAGCCGATCGAATGGTGCTGTGGCACGGTAAAGGGGGAGTCAAAGCACATGACACCGTCACAGGCGTAGAAAAGCGCTGCATCTGATCTACGCGGGGCCGTTTACTATAACCCCCCTGGGCACGACGGCCCCTAACGCAACGCAACGCAACGCAACTCAACCCAACCGAAGATGCTGTGGCACAAAACGAATCCGATGAGAAGCGCGCTGCATCTACACCACGCGGGGCCGTTTCCCCTTACCCCCCCGGATACAAGGCCCCCTAGCGGTCGGGGTAGCAGCCGCGTTCACGAGAGACCCCGCTCCCCGGATCGAACCACCGCCTTTCTCGCCAGCCGGTGAAGTCGTCATCTTCGCGCTCGCGACCGAAAGGGAAATCACGCTTGAGGCCGGAACCGCGCTTGCGACCGAAACCACTCTCCTCGCAGATGGACCTGCGCTTGCGGGCAACCCCACCGTGCCGTGGGCGCTGCTTGACGATCCAACGCTCGCGCCAGCGGGAAACCCCACCGTGCTGTATGCCCTGCTTAGCGAACCAACGCTCGCACGTGCGCTCCGATAAGTGGATGACGTGCGCACGCGCGATCTGTTCTATTGTAAAAACAGAACAGCGGAGCGGACGGCGTCCGTCTTCTGCTCATAGAAGCAGTAATCGAAGAAGCCGGATTCTGTCTCACCCTGACCCAACAGGTCAAAGGCAGCTGAGCGTTCGCAATTGCCCGGTATGCTCTCGAACTCGGCGAACCTCTCGTTCGCTGACATGCCCAACGGTGTGGCGGCTCTTTCCAAGATCCCCCCGGCGGGCCTCGCCCAGATCTTTGGGTTCATCGGCTTCCTCGAGCTGGCGGTCATGCGGTCATGAAGAACGTTGAGGGCTCCTTCCCCGGAGACTTCACCATCGGCGGCAACCCCTTCGCTTCCTCGTGGGACTCCATGTCCTCGGAGATGCAGGCCTCCAAGCGCGCGATCGAGCTCAACAACGGCCGCGCCGCGCAGATGGGTATCCTGGGAATGATGGTGCACGAGGAGCTCTCCAACCAGCCCTACATCATCAACGACCTCCTCGGCGCGTCGTACTCCTTTAACTAAAGCCCTGCTTTTTTTTAGCGCTGCACGGGGAGTGACGGGGGGGGGGGGGGGGAGTTAAAGAAGTCGTAGCAGCGTCCATTCCAGCGCGCATCGCTACCGATTGTCGGGGTAATATCAGGGGAGAAAAGTTGTTTTCTCTTCTCTTGTTTTTTCCCGGCTTCATTGGCCTTGTGTGTGGGAATGTTTGAGGGTGTTGCATGTTTCTTTCGTCACGTGCATGTGCTTTTGTTTCCTTTTATTGGGCATATGATCGCGGTGTTTTAATTTTTACGTGTTTTGAGCAGCAAGCTTGGGGGCGTAGCCATGACCTTTTTTTCGTTTCCTTGCGTCGCCCCCTCCTCCCCCCCCGCCAACGCCTCCCTTGCAATGCCCAACCTGGCCCGAGTGGGGGTGCGTGTGGGATGTAGGGGGGAGGGGGGGGTCGGGGCAGCAATCGAACCAAGAGGGGTTATCCTTTTCACGCGGTAGATGCCGAGAGGGGGTTTTGCGCCGTTCCTGGCTGCAATATTCTTTCGGTTGTAGTTAGTTTTTCTTCCTTGGTAGTTACTGTGGGGCGTACGGGGCGGTATCTCGGAGCGTTTCGACTTTTGGCAGATTGATCGATCGATAATAGAGTAGAGGGGACGGGGGATGGAAGCAACGCGTCGCGAATGCTGATTGGTTGGTTGGTTGTCTGTTAGTTTGTTTTTATGTTGCGTTTCGTGGGGGGGTTTCCTTGCGTGCCCCGCGTGTCTTGAGCATATACTTTTTTGGTGTGAGGCTTTCCGTCTTGTTTGAGTCTGCAGTACCGGCCGGTGCTGTTATCAGGAGGGAGATGGATGGAACGGTATCGTGCCAGTTTTTTCTTGGATGAGGGGGAGGAGGAGGAAGCCTATTTTTTTTTTCTTGTGTGTGCTCCACAAATCGAGAGGGGAGAGAGTGAGGTGCAGGTTTACTTCGTTGTTGTTGGTGTTTTGTTGATCTTTTGGTCCAAGGGAGTGCCACGCAACGAAATAATGAGAAACCCGTTTTCCCAGATTTGTTTTCTACATGAAACGTCCACACGTTTCACCTTGGTGTTGCGCGCAGTGCACGCGTTGTTCCAGTCAGGTCTGCTTTTAAGTTCGACGGCTGATGATCGATCGTGTTTCTTCCATGAACACAATCACATCATGAATGAATGTTTTCAATGCTGTCCTCGTTTTATATCACGAGTGTCTTATCTGGTACGTACAGAAAGAACGGTTTGCCGTGAGAAAAAGCACACACATATTTTATCAGGTATATATTGATATCATGCGCTTAGACGAGGATGGCTCACGAAGTAGATTTCTAGTGGCACACTTGTTTTTTTATCAGATAGATGCCATCTATCTCCTTTCGTACTTGAAATATAGTAAGCCATTTTCCTTTTCTCCTTTTTTTTTGGTAAGCGAGGACACTGAATAGGCATCGAAACAATGCAACTCCTACCATATCTACGCCGTACCTTTTCTATGTTTGTACCAGGTAGGTACACACTTATTTGTGCTGATCAGATGTGATTTGGTGTGTGTGTGGTAGCGGTGAGTAGTGTTAGCAATCGTGGTGGTGGGGCCAATCGGCGACAACAAACATTCAAGATTGCACACGCCATCACACAGACAATCGATTATCACTTGCTTCCGATGATTTGGTATTTTTTCAGGATCAGGGTATAGATAGATACACATTCTTCCTGATGAGCTTCATGTCTAGGTACGAACTCGATGACATGATGTTGTCGGGGTGAAAACCATACAATTTGCAATCATATCCACGTCAACCCTTTTAGGGCTGGCTGCAAGTCAGTCCCATGTTGGGGTCAAACTGGCCAGAATTTGAGTGGTTTGTGCCCAAAACGGAGCTGCAGTCCTAAAAGGGTTGAGTGCACATACATGTCTCCTGTACACAGATCCTGCACAGCATATATATCACATCAGATTCTGCCAGCAGGATGGGGTCTACGTAAGTTTTACTACTTTTTATAGATCAGATGATGTTGATCTATAGAACGTGATAATATACGTATGTATAGCATGTTTATGTGCAACACATTGCAACTATTTACAGCACGTCACAACAACAGCAGTTCTTACCCCTGGTCAATACCATTAATACTGTGTGCCATGGTGTGGTAGATAC
The DNA here is from genome assembly GCA_031213475.1 of Nereocystis luetkeana. Classification (NCBI taxonomy): domain Eukaryota; class Phaeophyceae; order Laminariales; family Laminariaceae; genus Nereocystis; species Nereocystis luetkeana. The sequence goes on along the minus strand of JARUPZ010000035.1, from coordinate 1,101,236 downwards.
ATCATAACATCATGCCATTGACATGAAAAACGATCGCCATGCGCCAGGATTGACCCCCCCCCCCCCCCCCCCCCCCGCCCCCTTTCAAATGACTGATCGCAAAGTAAGCAAAAAAAACAAAACAAATTAGTACGCCCCCTCGCTCGCTCCTTCCTTTTCCTTCCTCTCTAAGCGTGAATGGAAGTTGCAATTGTTCACATCACAGCATAATAATATGCTACTTTATCTCGGTAAATGGTGGGGGTGCAAGTGAGTACACGCAGGGAAGGAGAATTGGTTCGATGAAGTTAGTGGTATTCGATGAATTATGTCAGCTTTTTCATTTTGAATGAATGACGCCCTGCACATTGTCAGAAGGCAAACAAAACAAAATAATATATATATATGCTACTATATCTACAGTATGACGACGATCGCCCCGCTTAGACTGAAAGTGCGAATGCTGAAGGTCGAGGTGAGACCCATCTGTACGGGTGTGTGACGTGGACCCTCAGAGCGGAAGACTTTGCCAAAAAAAGCTTCGAACGGCTCTCCACCAAGTCCTCTTGCGAGTCATTGATTGGCTTCCAGCGCCGACTTTTCGTACCGACCACGCCACCCTCTCATACGCGAAGGCCCCCAAAAAGACACGCTGAGAGAGCATCGAAACGACCATCCGTAAACGGCCGCTCTTTTTCCCGAGGAGCGATTACCCAGTCACGTAACGTTCGGGATGATGGCTGTGGTGGAGAAAACCCGAGACCTGTCGGATCGTGGCATATATGTATAGCAGTCGAAGACCTTCTTAGTACGGAGTTCCGAGCCACCGAAGGATCAAGCGCACAGCCCCACTCGGTGTTTGGCGATAAGACCACCCTGTGGTCCACTGCAGCATAAAGGCGGGTATACCGGGGGGTCCTTGAGGCAGCCGAACGGTTCCTGGTGAAGTGGCACGAGGACGAGGCACATTTAAGTGGGGAGCGCCGCGCATTCGCTGTGGGTGTGGCGCACAATGAAATAATATTGGGAGGAGGGGAGGTAACTACAGGAGAGGAGTGGAAGGAAACCCGACCAGGGAAGTGGGGACAGAGGGGGGTAATCGGAGGGGAAATATGGAAACCGCGGTGGACGAACGTAGGAAGGAGACGGCAGACAGGTTATTAGCAAGGCACACCAGGCTGACTAGTAAGTGGAACATGTTTATGCTATATACTCGTGCCGTTAACTGCTCCAGCTGTGATTCGGATGTATGTGTTTTTTCCCTTTGTTTTGCTTGTTTTTCGCGCTTTGTGATCCTCCATGATTTCAACCTTGTTTTTCCTTCTTTTGTCCTTATGACAGACAGGAGAGTCTTCTTGCGGCGTGGATGGATGACGAGAGCCTGCTTTGCTTGTTTCGTATTGTCTGGTCTATAATACCCCCGTACCACAAACTGCTGCGGTTACCTGGAGTGCGGTGCTTTAGGGGTTCTTGCTTCTTTTGTTGTGCTTCGGTTCGCCTTGTTATTTCCCTTGGTGTTTAGTCTTAATCTTGTTTGTATAGGGTACTGTTTTTTCAGCTCTATCTTTGTTGTCTGCCACATCCCCTCCGCGGGGGGGCACGACTTTTTCTTTTGTTTTTTCTCCTTTCTTCTTTCGATTTGTTTTTTTTTGTGTTTTTTGTTTTATCTCTCTATGAAAGAATATGTATTACGTATCTCGTGCCAGTCGTGTCCAGTACGATGACGTGGTATTGCAGTGCAGCATGAAAACAAAGAAAATAAACAAACAAAAAACATTCATTGATAGTATATCTGTGGCGTAGTTTTGTGGGCCACATAACTTGTACCGGGTGTCTCTCTAGGCTTGAAGAATCGACACGGACACCGGTTGTGCTGGATGTCGATGGGTAGAAAAAACGGTTTATTGTGAAGAACACACACACATACACAAACACACACATGGTGGGCGCTTTTCTCTTCCAGGGGAGGCGTTCTGTAATAATAGAGGTATCACATTTTTTGAGGAAAAAATAAAATCTGAGCCACCGCGGCGTCGTTACCGGGCGCCAGTTGAACGACGAGTATGTTACTTGTGCTCTACATTGTTGGGCATAACGCGTACGTACGCACACGTACGAGATGCGTGTACGTAGCGTCCGTCGTATTCATGTGTTTTGTCTCCGTTGAGTTTCGGCATCAATCACACCTTGGGGGGACATAGGAGCCTGAGAGAAAAATTATCTTAGGGTGAACCTCTAAATATCGTACTGGAATGCATCAGGGCGCGACCATTTCTCCCATCCATGGTGTTGGGCACACCGTTTCATCCCTATTAAAGGACAGGAAAATACTGAAACTACGAGGAAGGTGTTTGGACTGCACTCAATGGAGCTTGGATGCGGGTTAGGATTCAAGAGTAGTAGTAGTAACGAGTACATATTAAGATGTAGGAGGGAGCAAAGACAACACGTAGAGTATCGTAGATACAACCTAGATAGAGTAGACATAGAAGGTGGATATTAAGAGTAGATAGACTTGGTGTACAGGTCTCCTTCGTGTACGGAGATTTCTTCTTTCAGGAATGTTTTGGTTGATCAACGTGAAAGCTCATGCTGCGCATTGTCGGATGGCAAGCCTAATAATATACTGTGCTGCAGTCCAGAATAGGTACCCCAACGGCTGGGTGAGGTTTGGCTCTTCAATGTTTCATCCTCCGAATCCGGGGAGACGAATAGGCGCCGCCATCACAGCACATAAAAAACACCAGGAGGTGTACCACAAAAAAATGAAATCAGCCAACATGTACTAGCTATACCACCATGCTGAAGGCCGAGGTGATCGAGACCCAGCTGTTCGGGTGTGAGACGAGGACCCTCAGAGCGGAAGACTTTTTGCCAAAAAAAGCTTCGAACGGTCCTCTTGCGAGTCATTGGCTTCCAGCGCCGACTTTTTGTACTGATCACGCCACCCTCTCCTAGGCGAAGGCCCTCAAGAAGACACGTTGAGAGAGCATCGAAACTACCATCCGTAAACGGTGACTCTGTTTTGCGGGGTGCGTGGCATGGCAAAGCAAGGAGCGATTACCCAGTCGGGCAAAACTCGGGACGATGGCTGGCGGGGAGAACCCGAGACCAAGCGGACAGTTTATAAGACTTGGCATATGTCCATAGTCGAATACCTTAGGGAGTTCGGATCCACCGAAGGATCAACGGAACACTCCCCCTTGGTGTTCGGAGTTGAGACCGCGCTGAGGTCTACTGCGGGTAAAAAAGCGAGGAAGAGGTACCGGAGGGTCCTTGAAGCAGCCGAACGTTTCATGGCGAGGTGGCACGAGGGTGAGGCTCTGAGTAGGCAGCGCCGCGCATCCGCCGTGGGTGGTGCCCAAGGGAATTGGGGGAAGGGGGGCAGCAGGAGGAGTGGAAGGAAACCCGACCAAGGGAATAGAGGGAGGGGGGGCGACAGGAGGAGTAGTAGAAGGGAAACCGTGGTGGACGAAAGTATGAAGGAGACGGCAGACAGGGTAGCAAGGTACCAGACCGACTAGTAAGTAGAACATGTCTATATCCTACTCGTGCCGCCAACTAGTGCAGCTGGTTCGAACGTGGTCTTCCTTTGTCTTCTTTTTCTTCTTGCGCTTGATCCGAGTTGATTGTCTCATCATTACTCTGTTTATCCTTCTTCTTGTCCTTATGAAAGGAGTCTTGTGGCGTGGGTGGATGGCGAGCCTGCCTCACTTGTTTCATCTTGTCTGACGCATCCTCGCCGGGGGTGGGGCATGGGTGACGAACGCAGGACAGAGAAAAACGGCAGACAGGGTAGCAAGGTGCCAGACCGACTAGTAGGGAGAACCTGGCTATGCTACTCGTACCTGGAGGGCGCTCGGTGCTTCGGTTTGCCTGTTATTACCCTTGGTTCTTGCACCTGTGTTGCACTGCCCACAAAACACAAACAAAGTCCAGACAACAAAGCCAAAGGAAGCACGTCTGCCGCCGTTTTTTCCCTGAGGACATTTCATTTTTCTGCTCTAGCTCCGATCGTTTTCATCGAGCCAAAAATTGGCAGACCGGATATGAGGTCCTTGGTGCACTCCCGCGAGTGTGCCAAAGCGACAGCACTTTTCGTGTCCTCCTTCGGGGGCGGACGTTGTCGCTGAAGGTTGGAAATGTGGTTCCGGGCGCTTGAATTTTGGCTTCTTGTACTGTAGCCAAGCATGTGTTTTCTGCTGTAGAAGACAGGGAGGAACGTACTATCACAGCAGCAGTCAAATGTGAGGGGTAAAAAGACGGAATCGTTTACCCAGCCCAGGGTAATCCATGTAACACTCTTCCCCCCTCTGAACGGCGGGATCTTTGGGGACTCGCCACCGAGTATGGGCGTACGCTGACCTACCCGTTTCGCTTCAAATGCCTGGGAAACCAGGGAGACGTGTTGATTGGGACCGCACGCTCAAGCGTTTCTATAAAAGAAACGGTCGGAGTGAGATTCGAACCCGTGTCCTCGACGACGTCAAATATGAGGGTGTTACCTACTGAACTATAGGGGTAAAAGATTGACCGATTACCCAGCCCAGGGTAATCCTTATGACATATATTGCAGCTCGTAAGCTCATACAATCGACGCAGCAGAGGGCGGGCCCAAAACTATGCTGGTGTGGTGGTGTCCCCCTAGGTAATGCATTGCTAGCATTATCTCAATTAGAGGGTGGGAGTGGGGATTATTGTCACCGAAAAATTGCCAACTGATTTGTCGTAGGATACCGCCGCGCTTTTGTTCTGGAGAGTTCTTTACTTAAAGTCTTTCTGTTAGTCGTTTATTAGAACAACACTACACATTATCGGATGGCAAGCATAATAATAATAAAATATTTTCGGAAATAATGGTCTGTTTACCTCAATAATAGGGGAGGGGGCGGCGGTCGTGTCGTGTGTAGAGCACTATGACGCGAATATTGATACAAGCGGTCTTCGAGGGCCAGACCGTAGGCCGGTCCCTGAAACGGGCCGTGTCATTGAATATTCCTTACGGGTATGATGTTTATGTCACACCTCTGACCGAGAATATAATCTGCCTGGTACTCGTTAAACTTCGTACCAGAGTCCGAGAGTAGCATACTTATTTATCGGAGGTAGTAGTTCTAGACCGTGCAGGGGAATCTGACTGTGTCCTTTGCAGTGTGTACATCAACCGCTTGGTTAGACATACGTAGCTCGAGGTAGGGACGAGGGGCTCCAGAACAGAAATAGAGCCTACCACTCTGGCCGGTATTGTAATCCCCGTTTCGGCTCTGTTTTAAACATGTATTCGGTATGTATGCTCTCGCCCAGACGGTGCGTATGTTATACAAGCACAACACTCACGAAATCCATCGTATACCAAGCAGTACGAACCGCAAGTTAGTGTTAATGTGCTGAGACATCACCCGTCGCCATGCCGCGCTGAAACAATTGCCCCGTGTGCTGCGCTAAAGCGGCTGTATGTTCCGTGCGCTCTTCGAATCCATACGATCAACGGTAACACAGCTCTCTGGCTGTGGTACGTAGTATAATGCTCTCAAGTACATATGTAGCACCACAATAAGATGAGGCAACATACATATGTAGCACCATAATAAGATGAGGCAATATGGAAGTGGCCCAACTACTGCTATGTAGCTGGTTAACCCTTCTACTGGTGCACTGTACAGGAACGTAAATCTGAGTCTGATCCCAAGTGTTTTCTCCCCATAACGGGAGTGCTGTCCTAAACGGCTTAACTCGCTGATTATCTGATGATGCTTCAGCTCTCACTTAGTGGAGGGAATCATTGTAGCGTTTGCCTCGCCCTGGTGACGTTTTTGACAGAAGGGGCGAGTGGCCCCTCTATTAGAGACTCGATACGCCCAAATAGGGGATACGGGGATACCATCACACGACCCCCCCCCCAAAAAAAAACAAACAACATCAGCAAGTGTTGACTCAATCTCAGTCACGCAAGGGCTTCCCTCAAACGATCCCGATCTAACCCAACAAGGTTTGACTCAAACAAGCAATGGTTTCACCCAACGACCACAAAACAAAATGAACGCACATATCACCACCGCCGTCGCCATCGCGAGTGCCGCGAGCGAGGAGTTATTTCACTCCCAAAACGTAAAAGCGAGGTCGAAATTATCCCCACACAACTCCGTCCGGAACCGTGCGCGGCTCAAGCCGCCGGCGGTTGTCGATGCATAACGCCTTTTTTATTGCCTCTCAATCCTTTTTCTCCTCCTTCTCCTCGTCCGCGCCCCCGCCCGCCCGCCTCCTCCTCCTCCTCTTTCTCTTCCCCCTTCTCCTCCTCCCCTTCTTTCTCGTCCTTCCACATTCGATTCCATTAGCAGCATCTTCACTACTATCACTATCATAAGCATAATCGTCAGCATTAAGAGCATGATAGCATCAGCAGCATCCGCAGAAGCAGAAGCAGGAGTAATAACACCAGTCTCTTTGAGCATCAGCAGCAGCATTGTCGTCAGTTAGTCTGGGCATCAGCATCAGCATCAGCAAGCACCACCACCCCCACCAGCATCAACAACATCAGGACCAAAAACCTCCGTACCCCCCCCCCCCCCCTCCCTCTCTTGTTTTTCTCCTGCACATTTTCCAGGAGGACACGCCGAAAAACCTCTCTTCAAACGTCTGTCAACATACGCCTCCCCCCACCCCCCTCCCCCACTCGCCGGGGAAACAAACAAACGAAAGCAAAAAACGGTACAGCAGCAATACTGCGGGGGACGCAAACTCCACTTCACTCCATTGTTATACCAGGTACCTGGTATAGTATACCGTTATTGCCTATACACAACACATCACTCCACGAACCCCCCCCCCCCCCCCCCCCTCCTCCCCCGTCGGACTCCCCCTCGACCCCCCCCCCCTCGCGGACCCCCCCCCCCCCCCCTCCCCTCGCCGTATAGTCCTAGAAAGAGCAGCAGCAGCAGAGCTGTGATAAATAACTATTTTCGGGCGCGTCAAGACTTCTTTCGGTTTTATTATGCTGGTTTTAATGTGGAGGGGTGCTCAGTCATGGGATCAAACCGCCATCTCCCATATGCGAGTACGTACGTACGTACGTATACGAGCATATTTGCGCAAGACGTGTACCCTGTCGCGCTTTTGCTTGTCCGCCACCATGATGAAGGCGTAATCGTTGCCCACGGCCCACGTCCTGGCGAGGTCGTCCGTATCCATCCAAACGCCCACAGCCAGGCCAGCGGCAAAATTTAAAGTTTATACGCGATGCCGAGAGCGGTGGTGCGGTGGTACAAGATAGTGTCATACGATAAGATAAGATACGATACGATATGATACGATACTCTAAGATACTACTACTGTACCAGGTATGTATGTGACTTCTGCTCTCTATTGCTTTGCCACACGGGCACATTTGTGCATCTATTTCCCCTTCTCGGCTACTGGTATACCTCTTTCTTCTTTCTGGCAGGTTACCTACATGAAAGTGCAGTTTCAGCGTTTTGGTTAAGTCCATTGGGCCGTGCGAATACGTTTTCATTCCATTTCTTCCCTCAATCCACCGTATATCTCTAGGTGTTTTTTCCGAGTCCACCTTGTTTCGTAGCGCTAGCCTTTCCCTTCTTTCTATCCTTTCTTCTACTTGTGCCTTGTACTCCCCAAACTTCTCTGCGGACATCACCTCTTCTTGATTTCCCCCCATATCCTTCCATATGTTTTCAACTACGCCATCCCACCTTATTCCAGCTCACCCTTTTGTTACTTTCTCGCATACAGCTCTATCAACTATGGCTGGCAACCTCTTTTTTGGCATGTTCCTTACGTTATATTGCCATTTCAACTTGCTCATACCTCTGTTTGTCTTGAGTGGGTGCATTCCCAGTTCTGCTCTTAAGACTGTATTACTAGTCGTACTTGAGCATCTTGGTAATTTTTTTGCTGCTGTCATGTGTACTGTTTCCAACTCTTGTACGAGTTTCACGTTCCCTTCCAATACTTCTCCTGCATATTCTAGCTTTGGTACTGTCCCATTAATTAGGATACATCTCTCAATCCTGGTGTCAAGGTGCGAGTCTGTTAAGATCGCATCCATCTTGCCTACCTGGCAGTAGGAGAATGTGATTTATACAAGGAGGAACGGGATGTGTTGGAAGAGGGGACGAGGGAAATAGACGAATGTGACATGGAGGAGTTTGACACACTAGATAGCAGCGAGAAACCGATCGCTATCCTAGGAGATAGATGGTGGCCACAGGCGGGCTAACAGGAAGAGGGTAAGATTAGCAAAACGTTTCTATTTAATATATGGAAACAACGGAATGAGCGCCCAATTGTTGGAGGTGTCTCTATTAGGAGTGGGAACGGTGCTCCGTCTCGAAAGGGATGCGTGGTCAATGGTCAAATGACTAAGGCAAGCAACGAATGGGTACCCCCCCCCCCCCGCGCGCGCCCCCTTCGTTCGTACCGCAAAATCCTAAAATATTGCCCCCACAGACAGCACAGGGGGCTGTCAGGACTGAGCTGGAAAACATGTCCAGCACCCGCGATGTTCCGAAGCTGTTTGGAGGCTTCTTCACGGAGCTCATGACCGCCGCGCGTACCCGACGTAAGGCCGAAGGATTGAGGGTGGACGTGGCCAGGAAATGTATGGCCCAGGGAGTTCTCGCGTGGGGTCTCCCCAGCGAGCCCGCGAGGGCTGCGGCCTTCGCCGCGGCAGCCTTGCTCGTGAACACAATTCCCGACGGCGCGATGTCGTTCAGCGGTCAAACCAACATGGCAACCTCGCACAACAACCCAGCTTCCCACGCTGGTACTCCCTCGCCCCACCCTTTACCCGCTGCTACTATGGCGGTCGGTTTCGCTCGGCGATATTGACCGCCATAGTAGCGGCGGGTAAAGGGTGGGGCGAGGGAGTACCAGCGTGGGAAGCTGGGTTGTTCTGCGAGGTTGCCATGTTGGTTTGACCGCTGAACGATATCGCGCCGTCGGGAATTGTGTTCACGAGCAAGGCTGCCGCAGCGAAGGCCGCAGCCCTCGCGGGCTCGCTGCGGAGACCCCGCGCGAGAACTCCCTGGACCGTACATTTTCTGGCCACGTCCACCCCCAATCCTTCGGCCTTACGTCGGGTGCGCGCGGCGGTCATGAGCTCCGTGAAGAAGCCTCGGAACAGCTTCGGAACATCGCGGGAGCTAGACATGTTTTCCAGCTCAGTCCTTACAGCCCCCTGTGCTGTCTGTGGGGGCAATAATTTATGATTATGCGGTACGAGCGAAGGGGGCGCGCGGGGACCACCACCCCCCGTGACCTCCCCGGCGGAGCCCGTGGCGACCACCTCTTCCCCGCCTTCCGGGTTGAGGCATGCAACACGCGTGGCCAGCACGCCGGCCCTCTCACTCACGACGATGCCGTCACCGACTGACGTCATGAGCCCCAGCCCCTGGGGCAAGCGCCTAGCACACGGGCGCCTTGGGGCCATGGATGCCGCTCCGAGTTGTGCTCCCAGGTCGAACAACATTGTCGGAGGGCATGACTTGGACAGACTCTGCACGACGGCGTCGCCGATGCTGCCCACTACAGAAAAGGCAGCGGCGGGTCGAGTGGCGGAAACGACCGGCGCCATGGCGCCGCCCATCTCGAGCGGCCTCTCTGGTGCTACGGTAGCCCCGCAAACGTTCGGTACGCTTGATAATGTCGGCCCGAAGCGAACGGCAGGCTTTAAGTCGGGGGCGGCGGTTGGCGTGGCAGGGGCAGCGGCGGCGGCGGTGTCGGCAGCAAAGGCAAGAGGAATCGGGATGGGCGTGGCTGCAAGCCTGGCCCCTTCCCGTAGCAACCAGGGCGGTGAAGCTATCGGGTCCGGTGGCTCTGGACGTCTTGTGACGCCGATAGCAGCGCCGATAACAGCGGCAGACGCCGGGGGGGGTGGTGAGGGGGTGCCTGCAAGCTTGACTCCACCAAGGGGTAAGCAAGGCGTCGGAGATATCGGGTCCGGCGGCTTTGGACTGGTGTTTTCATCGGGAGAAGCGCCGGCAACGACGGCAGAGGTCGGCGGCGGGGATGGGGAAAGCGCGATGGCCGGCATCTCTTCTTCGTGCCACGAGCCTCACGGTGTTGGGGCCTCCAAAGCTTCTTCCGTGCCTGGACTGTTATCGCCAGCGCCACTGATTGGATCCCAGGGGCCGGAGGCTGCCATTGTCGCAGCAGCAGCGAGCGACAACGGGTTTTGGGCTGCCTCCGAAAACATCGAGGACGCCTTCGGACCCGTCGGCAACAACTCCGTGTTGAACGGGGTGGGGCCTAACGTGCCGGTCTCGTCGGACGCAGCGACGGCTGCGGCGGTGGCGGCGGCGGAAACGGGGGTGGTAGTGGCAACAGAAGCGATGCCGGCACCAACGATGACTTCCAGCCCAGTAATTGCAGCGGCCGGGTTGGAGGGAGCGGGGGCCACCGTGACGGCTCACCCAGCCACCTCCAACTTCTCGGTGTCCTTCCCCGCCTTTACACCTCCCCTTTCTTCTGGCCGTGAGGTGGCCTAGACCATTTCCGGCTCGGGCATTGACACGGGTAGTGGCGACAACGGCCCCACCAACGGCGGTGGGGATGACGGTAGCAGTGGAAGAGTCGGCGGCAAGAAGAAAGTCGCCGGGGTTGAGAGTGATATCCAGAACCCTCCGCGCGATGGGGAGGGGGTGAGGAAAAATATCCGTGTGGGGTGAAAGGGTGGGCCGAGGAGAGGGGTTGGGGGGCGGTGGAGTTGGAGGCGAAATGTGGTGCATTACTTTATCAATCGCACGCATTATCCGGTACAATGCATGAACACGCTTGATTTTTCGTTGCCACGGAGGCAGCAACGTTGTGATTTGATGCACAAGCGAGTATAAAATGGTCCCACAAGACACAGGTGTGGAAGTGTGGGCGGGTAGGCGGGTGGGTGGGTGGGTTGATGGGTGGGTGGGTGGATGGATGGGTCGGTGGGTGGGTGGTTAAAATACCGGCCCCGCTGGCGTAGCAGCGGTCGTACCACCAGTATATACGAAGCGCATTGCTTGTTGTGCTTCTGTGTTTTGTCGTGACGTTTCCCGTTGTTTTCGCGGTGTGTAAGCGGAAAGAAGAAAGTTTTAGCACATCGATGGTTCTTGGTTGAGCGAGCCGCCCCCACGGCTGACGTCTGGTATATCAGCGATACTTGTACAGTATCGTCCGTGGCGGGAGTGTGAGTGTGAGGCGTGACGGACGACACAGGCAGGCAGGCAGGCAGGCGTGTGTGGGCATCTAGACATCATGTGTGTAAGTAGACGCAACAAAAGCACTTTGGCATTCGATAACCTTCCGATGAGGGTGTATTGGCTCCAAGTCAAAGGTAGAACCGTCACTACTAGTGAGCGAAAGTAGCAGTCGTAGTAGCAGTAGTATTAGTCGTAGTACTCTTAGTGTAGAGTATCAGGCCTTGGCTCTGCGTTTGTTGATGGGCTGAAACCGACGTTCGCGCAGCCGCGTGTGCGCACACGATGCGTTTCTGCACAACCCGTTTTACTGGTAATGCTTGTGATGGCAACGTTTTCATGGTGTGTTGCCCGGGGTTCGCGGCGGGTGCTGTTCTGCAGAGCCGGAGACAACTACCCGCGTAGACAGCATGGGAGAGGGCGTTGTTGAGCTGACGCTCTACAATTTTGGGTGATGGGCAATGTTGGCCGATATCGCCCTGCGTCAGAGTAGACACCATATATGAAGGTGCTCCATTGGTGCTGGGTATACATTTTCATGTGGTTTAGTCATCACCTTTACATTTCACCTATTAATAGACTCGTGGGAGGTTTTCTTCTCAGCGACCTCCTGAATATAGCTGTAGCCGTGGTGGTCACCGGCGTTTCCCCTTGTCTCCCCCCGATACTTTTGCCTTCGTTTGTTACTGCGTAGTGGGTTCAAGACTATCACTGCTTCTCGATTTCCATAGATTTTTGTTTGTTTGACTTTGAACATGCGGGATATATTTCGTGTATTGCATGTAGGTTATTTAGGTGTACAGCATTGTTCCGTGACGTGACACGACAGGGTGAAATACGGTCCATGCAGGACTATTTGTGCGTTCACTTTTCAGTGTGTATGTTTTGAACAAAAGTAATTGTAACGTGAAACAACAATGGTGGTGACCGCCGTCGCGAGCTACGTCCACATAACCGCGTTTTCGTTTTTTTCGGGCGAAAAATACAACATTTTTCGACCAAATTACCCCGAAATTACCCCGAAGTGGGCGCTAATGGCACCTGCACGCACAGTATGCTAACAGATCAAGCCTTACTGCTATACAGCGAAATGGCAACCAACAGACAAATTTACGTACGTACGATACGATACATTACAGGTGGCTGATATATCAGTCCGTGGTGTATACTATACCAGGGGCAAGACTCACTCAAGCAACACACAGGCAGCATTCGTGCGTTTTGTTTTTTCACTCACGCGCGGTCCATACCCAGCCACAGGAGGACCTCATAGCCTCTTTACATGCCAAAACCACACCCAGTCACAGGAACTAATTGCCTCTCGACACGCCAAAATGTTTTTTCACGAAGTGATTCTCCCAGTCACCGCACATGTTTCTAATCCCCCCCCCCCATTATCACAGCCGTATCCTCATCGGCCTCCTCCCCCCCCGCCCACTTGAGGAACACTTGCGTGCTTTGAACGACGGAAAAATTCCGGCATTCCAGCACAGCTGCTAGCGCTATCGCCTCTGCTGCCTTCTTGTCGTCAGTAGTGTTCTCGTCCCCCCTATAACCCTAGCTCTGCTCTGTGCGTGTGCGGCCCCAACAGAGCTCTGCTGTGTGCAAGTGTGTGTTGTATCGAACATACCTGGTTCTATTTTTAGTGTGTAGTGTATGTATCGTAAACGACATTTTTGGCAGTAGTATTTAGTGTATCGTTATACTGCAGTAAAGCAGGGCAATCGCTGCCCTGCTGTTCCCTAGGCGTTACCATTTACTTGGCAATATTTCCGTAGTTTTGTGTGGTTGTGTTGATTATAAACCTACATGATACAACAGCGCGGAGAGCAGGCTCGTCGAACAAGGACAAGACGGTCGCCACTTCTTCTGTATAAATATTCTAAATATATTACATACAGCAGCCTAACACAGGGAAAGAAACACCAGGAGCCGATCGAATGGTGCTGTGGCACGGTAAAGGGGGAGTCAAAGCACATGACACCGTCACAGGCGTAGAAAAGCGCGGCATCTGATCTACGCGGGGCCGTTTACTCTAACCCCCCTGGGCACGACGGCCCCTAACGCAACGCAACGCAACGCAACTCAACCCAACCGAAGATGCTGTGGCACAAAACGAATCCGATGAGAAGCGCGCTGCATCTACACCACGCGGGGCCGTTTCCCCTTACCCCCCCGGATACAAGGCCCCCTAGCGGTCGGGGTAGCAGCCGCGTTCACGAGAGACCCCGCTCCCCGGATCGAACCACCGCCTTTCTCGCCAGCCGGTGAAGTCGTCATCTTCGCGCTCGCGACCGAAAGGGAAATCACGCTTGAGGCCGGAACCGCGCTTGCGACCGAAACCACTCTCCTCGCAGATGGATCTGCGCTTGCGGGCAACCCCACCGTGCCGTGGGCGCTGCTTGACGATCCAACGCTCGCGCCAGCGGGAAACCCCACCGTGCTGTATGCCCTGCTTAGCGAACCAACGCTCGCACGTGCGCTCCGATAAGTGGATGACGTGCGCACGCGCGATCTGTTCTATTGTAAAAACAGAACAGCGGAGCGGACGGCGTCCGTCTTCTGCTCATAGAAGCAGTAATCGAAGAAGCCGGATTCTGTCTCACCCTGACCCAACAGGTCAAAGGCAGCTGAGCGTTCGCAATTGCCCGGTATGCTCTCGAACTCGGCGAACCTCTCGTTCGCTGACATGCCCAACGGTGTGGAGGCTCTTTCCAAGATCCCCCCGGCGGGCCTCGCCCAGATCTTCGGGTTCATCGGCTTCCTCGAGCTGGCGGTCATGAAGAACGTTAAGGGCTCCTTCCCCGGAGACTTCACCATCGGCGGCAACCCCTTCGCTTCCTCGTGGGACTCCATGTCCTCGGAGATGCAGGCCTCCAAGCGCGCGATCGAGATCAACAACGGCCGCGCCGCGCAGATGGGTATCCTGGGAATGATGGTGCACGAGGAGCTCTCCAACCAGCCCTACATCATCAACGACCTCCTCGGCGCGTCGTACTCCTTTAACTAAAGCCCTGCTTTTTTTTAGCGCTGCACGGGGAGTGACGGGGGGGGGGGGGGGGAGTTAAAAGAAATCGTATCAGCGTCCATTCCAGCGCGCATCGCTACCGATTGTCGGGGTAATATCAGGGGAGAAAAGTTATTTTCTCTTCTCTTGTTTTTTCCCGGCTTCATTGGCCTTGTGTGTGGGAATGTTTGAGGGTGTTGCATGTTTCTTTCGTCACGTGCATGTGCTTTTGTTTCCTTTTATTGGGCATATGATCGCGGTGTTTTAATTTTTACGTGTTTTGAGCAGCAAGCTTGGGGGCGTAGCCATGACCTTTTTTTCGTTTCCTTGCGTCGCCTCCTCCTCTCCCCCCGCCAACGCCTCCCTTGCAATGCCCAACCTGGCCCGAGTGGGGGTGCGTGTGGGATGTAGGGGGGAGGGGGGGGTCGGGGCAGCAATCGAACCAAGAGGGGTTATCCTTTTCACGCGGTAGATGCCGAGAGGGGGTTTTGCGCCGTTCCTGGCTGCAATATTCTTTCGGTTGTAGTTAGTTTTTCTTCCTTGGTAGTTACTGTGGGGCGTACGGGGCGGTATCTCGGAGCGTTTCGAATTTTGGCAGATTGATCGATCGATAATAGAGTAGAGGGGACGGGGGATGGAAGCAACGCGTCGCGAATGCTGATTGGTTGGTTGGTTGGTTGTCTGTTAGTTTGTTTTTATGTTGCGTTTCGTGGGGGGTTTTCCTTGCGTGCCCCGCGTGTGTTGAGCATATACTTTTGTGGTGTGAGGCTTTCCGTCTTGTTTGAGTCTGCAGTACCGGCCGGTGCTGTTATCAGGAGGGAGATGGATGGAACGGTATCGTTCCAGTTTTTTCTTGGATGAGGGGGAGGAGGAGGAAGCCTACTTTTATTTTTTCTTGTGTGTGCTCCACCAATCGAGAGGGGAGAGAGTGAGGTGCAGGTTTACTTCGTTGTTGTTGGTGTTTTGTTGATCTTTTGGTCCAAGGGAGTGCCACGCAACGAAATAATGAGAAACCCGTTTTCCCAGATTTGTTTTCTACATGAAACGTCCACACGTTTCACCTTGGTGTTGCGCGCAGTGCACGCGTTGTTCCAGTCAGGTCTGCTTTTAAGTTCGACGGCTGATGATCGATCGTGTTTCTTCCATGAACACAATCACATCATGAATGAATGTTTTCAATGCTGTCCTCGTTTTATATCACGAGTGTCTTATCTGGTACGTACAGAAAGAACGGTTTGCCGTGAGAAAAAGCACACACATATTTTATCAGGTATATATTGATATCATGCGCTTAGACGAGGATGGCTCACGAAGTAGATTTCTAGTGGCACACTTGTTTTTTTATCAGATGCCATCTATCTCCTTTCGTACTTGAAATATAGTAAGCCATTTTCCTTTTCTCCTTTTTTTTTGGTAAGCGAGGACACTGAATAGGCATCGAAACAATGCAACTCCTACCATATCTACGCCGTACCTTTTCTATGTTTGTACCAGGTAGGTACACATTTATTTGTGCTGATCAGATGTGATTTGGTGTGTGTGTGGTAGCGGTGAGTAGTGTTAGCAATCGTGGTGGTGGGGCCAATCGGCGACAACAAACATTCAAGATTGCACACGCCATCACACAGACAATCGATTATCACTTGCTTCCGATGATTTGATATTTCAGGATCAGGGTATAGATAGATACACATTCTTCCTGATGAGCTTCATGTCTAGGTACGAACTCGATGACATGATGTTGTCGGGGTGAAAACCATACAATTTGCAATCATATCCACGTCAACCCTTTTAGGGCTGCATGCAAGTCAGTCCCATGATGGGGTCAAACTGGCCAGAATTTGAGTGGTTTGTGCCCAAAACGGAGCTGCAGTCCTAAAAGGGTTGAGTGCACATACATGTCTCCTGTACACAGATCCTGCACAGCATATATATCACATCAGATTCTGCCAGCAGGATGGGGTCTATGTAAGTTTTACTACTTTTTATAGATCAGATGATGTTGATCTATAGAACGTGATAATATATGTATAGCATGTTTATGTGCAACACATTGCAACTATTTACAGCACGTCACAACAACAGCAGTTCATACCCCTGGTCAATACCCTTTATACTGTGTGCCATGGTGTGGTAGATACATCATGACATCATGCCATTGACATGAAAAACGATCGCCATGCACCAGTATTGACCCCCCCCCCCCCCCCCCCGCCCCCTTTCAAATGACTGATCGCAAAGTAAGAAGAAAAACAAAATGAGTACGCCCCCTCGCTCGCTCCTCCCTTTTCCTTCCTCTCTAAGCGTGAATGGAAGTTGCAAGTGTTCACATCACAGCATAATAATATGCTACTATATCTCGGTAAATGGTGGGGGTGCAAGTGAGTACACGCAGGGAAGGAGAATTGGTTCGATGAAGTTAGTGGTATTCGATGAATTATGTCAGCTTTTCATTTTGAACGAATAACGCCCTGCACATTGATTGTCAGAAGGCAAATAATATATATATATATATATGCTACTATATCTACAGTATGAGGACGATCGCCCCGCTTAGACTGAAAGTGCGAATGCTGAAGAAGTTCGAGGTGATCGAGACCCATCTGTACGGGTGTGTGACGTGGACCCTCAGAGCGGAAGACTTTGCCAAAAAAAGCTTCGAACGACTCACCGCCAAGTCCTCTTGCGAGTTGTATTGGCTTCCAGCGCCGACTTTTCGTACCGACCACGCCACCCTCTCATACGCGAAGGCCCCCAAAAAGACACGCTGAGAGAGCATCGAAACGACCATCCGTAAACGGCCGCTCTTTTGTCCGAGGAGCGATTACCCAGTCACGTAACGTTCGGGATGATGGCTGTGGCGGGGAGAACCCGAGACCTGTCGGATCGTGGCATAGATGTATACCAGTCGAAGACCTTCTTAGTACGGAGTTCCGAGCCACCGAAGGATCAAACGCACAGCCCCACTCGGTGTTTGGCGATAAGACCACCCTGTGGTCCACTGCAGCATAAAGGCGGGCAAGTGGTATACCGGGGGGTCCTTGAGGCAGCCGAACGGTTCCTGGTGAAGTGGCACGAGGACGAGGCACATTTAAGTGGGGAGCGCCGCGCATTCGCTGTGGGTGTGGCGCTCAATGGAATAATATTGGGAGGAGAGGAGGTAACAACAGGAGAGGAGTGGAAGGAAACCCGACCAAGGAAGTGGGGACAGAGGGGGGGTAATCGGAGGGGTAGAATGGAAACCGCGGTGGACGAACGTAGGAAGGAGACGGCAGACAGGTTATTAGCAAGGCACACCAGGCTGACTAGTAAGTGGAACATGTTTATGCTATATACTCGTGCCGTTAACTGCTCCAGCTGTGATTCGGATGTATGTGTTTTTTTATTTTGTTTTCCTTGTTTTTCGCGCTTTGTGATCCTCCATGATTTCAACCTTGTTGTTCCTTCTTCTTTTGTCCTTATGACAGACAGGAGAGTCTTCTTGCGGCGTGGATGGATGACGAGAGCCTGATTTGCTTGTTTCGTATTGTCTGGTCTATAATACCCCCGTACCACAAACTGCTGCGGTTACCTGGAGTGCGGTGCTTCAGGGGTTCTTGCTTCTTTTGTTGTGCTTCGGTTCGCCTTGCTATTTCCCTTGGTGTTTAGTCTTACTCTTGTTTGTATAGGGTACTGTTTTTCAGCTCTATCTTTGTTGTCTGCCACATCCCCTCCGCGGGGGGGCACGACTTTGTCTTTTGTTTTTTCTCCTTTCTTCTTTCGATTTGTTTTTTTGTGTTTTTTGTTTTATCTCTCTATGAAAGAGTATGTATTAAGTATCTCGTGCCAGTCGTGTCCAGCACGATGACGTGGTATTGCAGTGCAGCGTGAAAACAAAGAAATGAAACAAATAAATGAAAAACATTCATTGATAGTATATCTGTGGCGTAGTTTTGTGGACCACATAACTTGTACCGGGTGTCTCTCTAGGCTTGAAGAATCGGCACGGACACCGGTTGTGCTGGATGTCGATGGGTAGAAATAACGGTGTAATGTGAAGAACACACACACAAACACAAACACACACATACATGGTGGGCGCTTTTCTCTTCCAGGGGAGGCGTTCTGTAATAATAGAGGTATCACATTTTTTGAGGAAAAAATAAAATCTGAGCCACCGCGGCGTCGTTACCGGGCGCCAGTTGAACGACGAGCATGTTACTTGTGCTCTACATTGTTGGGCATAACGCGTACGTACGCACACGTACGAGATGCGTGTACGTAGCGTCCGTCGTATTCATGTGTGTTTGTCTCCGTTGAGTTTCGGCATCATACCTTGGGGGGACATAGGAGCCTGAGAGAAAAATTATCTTAGGGTGAACCTCTAAATATCGTACTGGAATGCATCAGGGCGCGACCATTTCTCCCATCCATGGTGTTGGGCACACCGTTTCATCCCTATTAAAGGACAAGAAAATACTGAAAGTACGAGGAGGGTGTATGGACTGCACTCAATGGAGCTTGGATGCGGGTTAGGATTCAAGAGTAGTAGTAGTAACGAGTACATATTAAGATGTAGGAGGGAGCAAAGACAACACGTAGAGTATCGTAGATACAACCTAGATAGAGTAGACATAGAAGGTGGATATTAATGGTAGATACCTGGTAGACTTGGTGTACAGGTCTCCTTCGTGTACGGAGATTTCTTCTTTCAGGAATGTTTTGGTTGATCAACGTGAAAGCTCATGCTGCACATTGTCGGATGGCAAGCCTAATACTAATATAAAGTGCTGCAGTCCAGAATAGGTACCCAAACGGCTGGGTGAGGTTTGGCTCTTCAATGTTTTATCCTCCGAATCCGGGGAAACGAATAGGCGCCGCCATCACAGCACATAGAAAACACCAGGAGGTATACCACAAAAAATTGAAATCAGCCAACATGTTGTACTAGCTATACCACCATGCTGAAGGCCGAGGTGATCGAGACCCAGCTGTACGGGTGTGAGACGAGGACCCTCAGAGCGGAAGACTTTTTGACAAAAAAAGCTTCGAACGGTCCTCTTGCGAGTCATTGGCTTCCAGCGCCGACTTTTTGTACTGACCACGCCACCCTCTCCTACGCGAAGACCCTCAAGAAGACACGCTGCGAGAGCATCGAAACTACCATCCGTAAACGGTGACTCTGTTTTGCGGGGTGCGTGGAATGGCAAAGCAAGGAGCGATTACCCAGTCGGGCAAAACTCGGGACGATGGCTGGCGGGGAGAACCCGAGACCTGGCGGACAGTTTATAAGACTTGGCATATGTCCATAGTCGAATACCTGAGGGAGTTCCGATCCACCGAAGGATCAACGGAACACTCCCCCTTGGTGTTCGGAGTTGAGACCGCGCTGAGGTCTACTGCGGGTAAAAAAGCGGGGAAGAGGTACCGGAGGGTCCTTGAAGCAACCGACCGTTTCATGGCGAGGTGGCACGAGGGTGAGGCTCAGCTGAGTAGGCAGCGCCGCGCATTCGCCGTGGGCGGTGCCCAAGGCAATTGAGGGAGGGGGGGCAGCAGGAGGAGTGGAAGGAAACCCGACCAAGGGAATAGAGGGAGGGGGGGCGACAGGAGGAGTAGTAGAAGGGAAACCGCGGTGGACGAAAGTATGAAGGAGACGGCAGACAGGGTAGCAAGGTACCAGACCGACTAGTAAGTAGAACATGTCTATATCCTACTCGTGCCGCCAACTAGTGCAGCTGGTTCGAACGTGGTCTTCCTTTGTCTTCCTTTTCTTTTTGCGCTTGATCCGCCGTGATTGTCTCATCATTACTCTGTCTATCCTTTTTCTTGTCCTTATGAAAGGAGTCTTGTGGCGTGGGGGGATGGCGAGCCTGCCTCACTTGTTTCATCTTGTCTGACGCATCCTCGCCGGGGGTGAGGCATGGTTGACGAACGCAGGACAGAGAAAAACGGCAGACAGGGTAGCAAGGTGCCAGACCGACTAGTAGGGAGAACCTGGCTATGCTACTCGTACCTGGAGGGTGCTTGGTGCTTCGGTTTGCCTGTTATTACCCTTGGTTCTTGCACCTGTATTGCACTGCCCACAAAACACAACAAAAAGTCCCGACAACAAAGCCAAAGGAAGCACGTCTGCCGCCGTTTTTTTCCTGAGGACATTTCGTTTTTCTGCTCTAGCTCCGATCGTTTTCATCGAGCCAAAAATTGGCAGACCGGATATTATGAGGTCCTTGGTGCACTCCCGTGAGTGTGCCAAAGCGACAGCACTGTTCGTGTCCTCCTTCGGGGGCGGACGTTGTCGCTGAAGGTTGGAAATGTGGTTCCAGGCGCTTGAATTTTGGCTTCTTGTACTGTAGCCAAGCATTTGTTTTCTGCTGTAGAAGACAGGGAGGAACGTACTATCACAGCAGCAGTCAAATGTGAGGGGTAAAAAGACGGAATCGTTTACCCAGCCCAGGGTAATCCATGTAACACTCTCCCCCCCTCTGAACGGCGGGATCTTTGGGGACTCGGCACCGTGTACGGGCGTACGCTGACCTACCCGTTTCGCTTCAAATGCCTGGGAAACCAGGGAGTCATGTTGATTGGGACCGCACGCTCAAGCGTTTCTATAAATGAAACGGTCGGAGTGAGATTCGAACCCGTGTCCTCGACGACGTCAAATGTGAAGGTGTTACCTACTGAACTATAGGGGTAAAAGATTGACCGATTACCCAGCCCAGGGTAATCCTTATGACATATATTGCAGCTCGTAAGCTCATACAATCGACGCAGCAGAGGGCGGGCCCAACACTATGCTGGTGTGGTGGTGTCCCCCTAGGTAACGCATTGCTAGCATTATCTCAATTAGAGGGTGGGAGTGGGGATTATTGTCACCGAAAAATTGCCAACTGATTTGTCGTAGGATACCGCCGCGCTTTTGTTCTGGAGAGTTCTTCACTTACTTTCTGTTAGTCGTTTATTAGAACAACACTACACATTGTCGGATGGCAAGCATAATAATAATAAAATATTTTCGGAAATGGTCTGTTTACCTCAATAATAGGGGAGGGGGCGGCGGTCGTGTCGTGTGTAGAGCACTATGACGCGAATATTGATACAAGCGGTCTTCGAGGGCCAGACCGTAGGCCGGTCCCTGAAACGGGCCGTGCCATTGAATATTCCTTACGGGTATGATGTTTATGTCACACCTCTGACCGAGAATATAATTTGCCTGGTACTCGTTAAACTTCGTACCAGAGTCCGAGAGTAGCATACTTATTTATCGGAGGTAGTAGTTCTAGACCGTGCAGGGGAATCTGACAGTGTCCTTTGCAGTGTGTACATCAACCGCTTGGTTAGACATACGTAGCTCGAGGTAGGGACGAGGGGCTCCAGAACAGAAATAGAGCCTACCACTCTGGCCGGTACTGTAATCCCCGTTTCGGCTCTGTTTTAAACATGTATTCGGTATGTATGCTCTCGCCCAGACGGTGCGTACGTTATACAAGCACAACACTCACGAAATCCATCGTATACCAAGCAGTGCGAACCGCAAGTTAGTGTTAATGTGCTGAGACATCACCCGTCGCCATGCCGCGCTGAAACAATTGCCCCGTGTGCTGCGCTAAAGCGGCTGTATGTTCCGTGCGCTCTTCGAATCCCAACGATCAACGGTAACACAGCTCTCTGGCTGTGGTACGTAGTATGATGCTCTCAAGTACATATGTAGCACCACAATAAGATGAGGCAACATACATATGTAGCACCATAATAAGATGAGGCAATATGGAAGTGGCCCAACTACTGCTATGTAGCTGGTTAACCCTTCTACTGGTGCACTGTACAGGAACGTAAATCTGAGTCTGATCCCAAGTGTTTTCTCCCCATAACGGGAGTGCTGTCCTAAACGGCTTAACTCGCTGATTATCTGATGATGCTTCAGCTCTCACTTAGTGGAGGGAATCATTGTAGCGTTTGCCTCGCCCTGGTGACGTTTTTGACAGAAGGGGCGAGTGGCCCCTCTATTAGAGACTCGTTAACGCCCAAATAGGGGATACGGGGATACCATCACACGACCCCCCCCCCCCCAAAAAAAAAAACAACAGCAGCAAGTGTTGACTCAATCTCAGTCACGCAAGGGCTTCCCTCAAACGATCCCGATCTAACCCAACAAGGTTTGACTCAAACAAGCAATGGTTTCACCCAACGACCACAAAACAAAATGAACGCACATATCACCACCGCCGTCGCCATCGCGAGTGCCGCGAGCGAGGAGTTATTTCACTCCCAAAACGTAAAAGCGAGGTCGAAATTATCCCCACACAACTCCGTCCGGAACCGTGCGCGGCTCAAGCCGCCGGCGGTTGTCGATGCATAACGCCTTTTTTATTGCCTCTCAATCCTTTTTCTCCTCCTTCTCCTCGTCCGCGCCCCCGCCCGCCCGCCTCCTCCTCCTCCTCTTTCTCTTCCCCCTTCTCCCCCTCCCCTTCTTTCTCGTCCTTCCACATTCGATTCCATTAGCAGCATCTTCACTACTATCACTATCATAAGCATAATCGTCAGCATTAAGAGCATGATAGCATCAGTAGCATCCGCAGAAGCAGAAGCAGCAGTAATAACACCAGTCTCTTTGAGCAATAGCAGCAGCATTGTCGTCAGTTAGTTTGGGCATCAGCATCAGCAAGCACCACCACCACCCCTACCAGCATCAACAACATCAGGACCAAAAACCTCCGTACCCCGCCCCCCCCCTCCCTCTCTTGTTTTTCTCCTGCACATTTTCCAGGAGGACACGCCGAAAAACCTCTCTTCAAACGTCTGTCAACATACGCCTCCCCCCACCCCCCTCCCCCACCCGCCGGGAAAACAAACAAACGAAAGCAAAAAACGGCACAGCAGCAATATTGCAGGGGACGCAGACCCCACTTCACTCCATTGTCATACCAGGTACCTGGTATAGTATACCGTTATTGCCTATACACAACACATCACTCCACGAACCCCCCCCCCCCCCCCCCCTCCTCCCCCGTCGGACTCCCCCTCGACCCCCCCCCCCTCGCGGACCCCCCCCCCCCCCCCTCCCCTCGCCGTATAGTCCTAGAAAGAGCAGCAGCAGCAGAGCTGTGATAAATAACTATTTTCGGGCGCGTCAAGACTTCTTTCGGTTTTATTATGCTGGTTTTAATGTGGAGGGGTGCTCAGTCATGGGATCAAACCGCCATCTCCCATATGCGAGTACGTACGTACGTACGTATACGAGCATATTTGCGCAAGACGTGTACCCTGTCGCGCTTTTGCTTGTCCGCCACCATGATGAAGGCGTAATCGTTGCCCACGGCCCACGTCCTGGCGAGGTCGTCCGTATCCATCCAAACGCCCACAGCCAGGCCAGCGGCAAAATTTAAAGTTTATACGCGATGCCGAGAGCGGTGGTGCGGTGGTACAAGATAGTGTCATACGATAAGATAAGATACGATACGATATGATACGATACTCTAAGATACTACTACTGTACCAGGTATGTATGTGACTTCTGCTCTCTATTGCTTTGCCACACGGGCACATTTGTGCATCTATTTCCCCTTCTCGGCTACTGGTATACCTCTTTCTTCTTTCTGGCAGGTTACCTACATGAAAGTGCAGTTTCAGCGTTTTGGTTAAGTCCATTGGGCCGTGCGAATACGTTTTCATTCCATTTCTTCCCTCAATCCACCGTATATCTCTAGGTGTTTTTTCCGAGTCCACCTTGTTTCGTAGCGCTAGCCTTTCCCTTCTTTCTATCATTTCTTCTACTTGTGCCTTGTACTCCCCAAACTTCTCTGCGGACATCACCTCTTCTTGATTTCCCCCCATATCCTTCCATATGTTCTCAACTACGCCATCCCACCTTATTCCAGCTCACTCTTTTGTTACTTTCTCGCATACAGCTCTATCAACTATGGCTGGCAACCTCTTTTTTGGCATGTTCCTTACGTTATACCTGGTATTGCCATTTCAACTTTCTCATACCTCTGTTTGTCTTGAGTGGGTGCATTCCCAGTTCTGCTCTTAATACTGTATTACTAGTCGTACTTGAGCATCTTGGTAATGTTTTTGCTGCTGTCATGTGTACTGTTTCCAACTCTTGTACGAGTTCCACGTTCCCTTCCAATACTTCTCCTGCATATTCTAGCTTTGGTACTGTCCCATTAATTAAGATACATCTCTCAATCCTGGTGTCAAGGTGCGAGTCTGTTAAGATCGCATCCATCTTGCCTACCTGGCAGTAGGAGAATGTGAAATATACAAGGAGGAAGGGGATGTGTTGGAAGAGGGGACGAGGGAAATAGACGAATGTGACAAGGAGGAGTTTGACACACTAGATAGCAGCGAGAAACCGATCGCTATCCTAGGAGATAGATGGTGGCCACAGGCGGCCTAACAGAAAGAGGGTAAGATTAGCAAAACGTTTCTATGTAATATATGGAAACAACGGAATGAGCGCCCAATTGTTGGAGGTGTCTCTATTAGGAGTAGGAACGGTGCTCTGTCTCGAAAGGGATGCGTGGTCAATGGTCAAATGACTGAGGCAAGCAACAAATGGGTACCCCCCCCCGCCCCCGCGCGCCCCCTTCGTTCGTACCGCATAATCCTAAATTATTGCCCCCACAGACAGCACAGGGGGCTGTAAGGACTGAGCTGGAAAACATGTCCAGCACTCGCGATGTTCCGAAGCTGTTTGGAGGCTTCTTCACGGAGCTCATGACCGCCGCGCACACCCGACGTAAGGCCGAAGGATTGGGGGTGGACGTGGCCAGGAAATGTATGGTCCAGGGAGTTCTCGCGTGGGGTCTCCCCAGCGAGCCCGCGAGGGCTGCGGCCTTCGCCGCGGCAGCCTTGCTCGTGAACACAATTCCCGACGGCGCGATGTCGTTCAGCGGTCAAACCAACATGGCAACCTCGCAGAACAACCCAGCTTCTCACGCTGGTACTCCCTCGCCCCACACTTTACCCGCCGCTACTATGGCGGTCGGTCTCGCCGAGCGAAACGCACCGATGCTGCGTATGCCGCCACCGCCGCCGGCATCACCCCCACCGTTACCACCCCCGCCGCCGTCGCCGCCGCCGCCGCCACCCCCCATGTTTTCATGGGGGGTGGCAGCGGCGGCGGCGGCGGCGGCGGCGGGGGTGGTAACGGTGGGGGTGATGCCGGCGGCGGTGGCGGCATACGCAGCATCGATGCGTTTCGCTCGGCGATACCGACCGCCATAGTAGCGGCGGGTAAAGGGTGGGGCGAGGGAGTACCAGCGTGGGAAGCTGGGTTGTTCTGCGAGGTTGCCATGTTGGTTTGACCGCTGAACGACATCGTGCCGTCGGGAATTGTGTTCACGAGCAAGGCTGCCGCAGCGAAGGCCGCAGCCCTCGCGGGCTCGCTGGGGAGACCCCGCGCGAGAACTCCCTGGACCGTACATTTCCTGGCCACGTCCACCCCCAATCCTTCGGCCTTACGTCGGGTGCGCGCGGCGGTCATAAGCTCCGTGAAGAAGCCTCGGAACAGCTTCGGAACATCGCGGGAGCTGGACATGTTTTCCAGCTCAGTCCTTACAGCCCCCGGTGCTGTCTGTGGGGGCAATAATTTATGATTATTATGCGGTACGAACGAAGAGGGCGCGCGGGGACCACCACCCTCCATGACCTCCCCGGCGGAGCTCGTGGCGACCACCTCTTCCCCGCCTTCCGGGTTGAGGCATGCAACACGCGTGGCCAGCACGCCGGCCCTCTCACTCACGACGATGCCGTCACCGACTGACGTCATGAGCCCCAGCCCCTGGGGCAAGCATCTAGCACACGGGCGCCTTGGGGCCATGGGTGCCGCTCCGAGTTGTGCTCCCAGGTCGAGCAACATTGTCGGAGGGCATGACTTGGACAGACTCTGCACGACGGCGTCGCCGATGCTGCCCACTACAGAAAAGGCAGCGGCGGGTCGAGTGGCGGAAACGACCGGCGCCATGGCGCCGCCCATCTCGAGCGGCCTTTCTGGTGCTACGGTAGCCCCGCAAACGTTCGGTACGCCTGACAATGTCGGCCCGAAGCGAACGGCAGGCTTTGAGTCGGGGGCGGCGGTTGGCGTGGCAGGGGCAGCGGCGGCGGCGGTGTCGGCAGCAAAGGCAAGAGGAATCGGGATGGGCGTGGCTGCAAGCCTGACCCCTTCCCGTAGCAACCAGGGCGGTGAAGCTACCGGGTCCGGTGGCTCTGGACGTCTTGTGACGCCGATAGCAGCGCTGATAACAGCGGCAGACGCCGGGGGGGGTGGTGAGGGGGTGCCTGCAAGCTTGACTCCACCAAGGGGTATGAAAGGCGTCGGAGATATCGGGTCCGGCGGCTTTGGACTGGTGTTTTCATCGGGAGAAGCGCCGGCAACGACGGCAGAGGTCGGCGGCGGGGATGGGGAAAGCGCGATGGCCGGCATCTCTTCTTCGTGCCACGAGCCTCACGGTGTTGGGGCCTCCAAAGCTTCTTCCGTGCCTGGACTGTTATCGCCAGCGCCACTGATTGGATCCCAGGGGCCGGAGGCTGCCATTGTCGCAGCAGCAGCGAGCGACAACGGGTATTGGGCTGCCTCCGAAAACATCGAGGACGCCTTCGGACCCGTCGGCAACAACTCCGTGTTGAACGGGGTTGGGCCTAACGTGCCGGTCTCGTCGGACGCAGCGACGGCTGCGGCGGTGGCGGCGGCGGAAACGGGGGTGGTAGCGGCAACAGAAGCGATGCCGGCACCAACGATGACTTCCAGCCCAGTAATTGCAGCGGCCGGGTTGGGGAAAGCGGGGGCCACCGTGGCGGCTCACCCAGCCACCCTCAACCTCTCGGTGTCTTTCCCGCCTTTACACTTCCCCTTTCTTCTGGCCGCGAGGCGGCGGAGAACATTTCCGGCGCGGGCATTGACACGGGTAGTGGTGACAACGGTCCCACCAACGACGGTGGGGATGACGGCAGCAGTGGAAGAGTCGGCGGCAAGAGGAAAGTCGCCGGGGTTGAGAGTGATACCCAGAACCCTCCGCGCGATGGGGAGGGGGTGAGGGAAAAGATCAGTGTGGGGTGAAAGGGTGGACCGGGGAGAGGGGTTGGGGGGCGGTGGAGTTGGGGACGAAATGTGGTGCATTACTTCATCTATCGCACACATTATCCGGTACGATGCATGAACACGCTTGATTTTTCGTTGCCACGGAGGCAGCAACGTTGTGATTTGATGCACAAGCGAGTATAAAATGGTCCCACACGACACAGGTGTGGGAGTGTGGGCGGGTAGACGGATGGGTGGGTTGATGGGTGGGTGGGTGGATGGATGGGTCGGTGGGTGGGTGGTTAAAATACCGGCCCCGCTGGCGTAGCAGCGGTCGTACCACCAGTATATACGAAGCGCATTGCTTGTTGTGCTTCTGTGTTTTGTCGTGACGTTTCCCGTTGTTTTCGCGGTGTGTAAGCGGAAAGAAGAAAGTTTTAGCACAGCGATGGTTCTTGGTTGAGCGAGCCGCCCCCACGGCTGACATCTGGTATATCAGCGATATTTGTACAGTATCGTCCGTGGCGGGAGTGTGAGTGTGAGGCGTGTCGGACGACACAGGCAGGCAGGCAAGCAGGCGTGTGTGGGCATCTAGACATCATGTGTGTACGTAGACGCAACAAAAGCACTTTGGCATTCGATAACCTTCCGATGAGGGTGTATTGGCTCCAAGTCAAGGTAGAACCGTCACTGCTAGTGAGCGAAAGTAGTAGTAGTAGTAGTAGTAGTAGTAGCAGTAGTAGTAGTAGTAGTAGTAGTAGTAGTAGTAGTAGTAGTAGTAGTAGTAGTAGTAGTGGTAGTAGTAGTAGTAGTAGTAGTAGTAGTAGTAGTAGTAGTAGCAGTAGTAGTAGTAGTAGTAGTAGTAGTAGTAGTAGTAGCAGTAGTAGTAGTAGTAGTAGTAGTAGTAGTAGTGCTCTTAGTGTAGAGTATCAGGCCTTGGCCCTGCGTTTGTTGATGAGCTGAGAGCGACGTTCGCGCAGCCGCGTGTGCGCACACGATGCGTTTCTGCACAACAACCCGTTTTACTTGTAATGCTTGTGATAGCAATGTTTTCATGGTGTGTTGCCCGGGTTTCGCGGCGAGTGCTGTTCTGCAGAGCCGGAGACAACTACCCGCGTAGACAGCATGGGAGAGGGCGTCGGTGATGGGCGATGTGGTCCGATATCGCCCTGCGTCAGAGTAGACAACATATATTAAGGTGCTCCATTGGTGCTGGGTATACATTTTAATGTGGTTTTGTCATCACCTTCACATTTCACCTATTAATAGACTCGTGGGAGGTTTTACTCTCAGCGACCTCCAGAATATAGCAGTAGCCGTGGTGGTCACCAGCGTTTCCCCTTGTCCCCCCCCGATACTTTTGCCTTCGTTTGTTACTGCGTAGTGGGTTCAAGACTATCACTGCTTCTCGATTTCCAAAGATTTTTGTTTGTTTGATTTTGAACATACATGCGGGATATATTTCGTGTACTGCAGTTATTTAGGTGTACAGCATTGTTCCGCGACGTGACACGACAGGGTGAAATACGGTCCATGCAGGACTATTTGTGCGTTCACTTTCCAGTGTGTGTGTTTTGAACAAAAGTAATTGTAACGTGAAACAACAATGGTGGTGACCGCCGTCGCGAGCTACGTCCACATAACCGCGTTTTCGTTTTTTTCGGGCGAAAAATGCAACATTTTTCGACCAAATTACCCCGAAATTACCCCGAAGTGGGCGCTAATGGCACCTGCACGCACAGTATGCTAACAGATCAAGCCTTGCTGCTATACAGCAAAATGGCAACCAACAGACAATTTTACGTACGGACGATACGATACATTACATGTGGCTGATATATCAGTCCGTGGTGTATACTATACCAGGGGCAAGACTCACTCAAGCAACACACAGGCAGCATTCGTGCGTTTTGTTTTTTCACTCACGCGCGGCCCATACCCAGCCACAGGAGGACCTCATAGCCTCTTTACATGCCAAAACCACACCCAGTCACAGGAACTAATTACCTCTCGACACGCCAAAACGTTTTTTCACGAAGTGATTCTCCCAGTCACCGCACATGTTTCTAATTCCCCCCCCCATTATCACAGCCGTATCCTCATCTGTAGATTCTGCCTCTTCCCAAACCGCTCACTTGAGGAACACTTGCGTGCTTTGAACGACGGGAAAAGTCCGGCATTCCAGCACAGCGGCTAGCGCTATCGCCTCTGCTGCCTTCTTGTCGTCAGTAGTGTTCTCGCCCCCCCTATAACCCTAACTCTGCTCTGTGCGTGTGCGGCCCCAACAGAGCTCTGCTGTGTGCGCGTGTATGTTGTATCGAACATACCTGGTTCTATTTTCAGTGTGTAGTGTATGTATCGTAAACGACATTTTTGACAGTAGTATTAGTGTATCGTTATACTGCTGTAGAGCAGGGCAATCGCTGCCCTGCTGTTCCCTAGGTGTTACCATTTACTTGGCAATATTTCCGTAGTTTTGTGTGGTTGTGTTGATTATAAACCTACATGATACAACAGCGCGGCGAGTAGGCTCGTCAAACAAGGACAAGACGCTCGCCACTTCTTCTGTATAAATATTCTAAATATATTACATACAGCAGCCTTTCCCAGGGAAAGAAACACCAGGAGCCGATCGAAAGGTGCTGTGGCACGGTAAAGAGAGAGTCAAAGCACATGACACCGTCACAGGCGTAGAAAAACGCGGCATATAATCTACGCGGGGCCGTGTACTCTAACCCCCCTGGGCACGACGGCCCCTAACGCAACGCAACGCAACCCAACCCAACCCAACCGAAGATGCTGTGGTACAAAACGAATCCGACTAGAAGCGCGCTGCATCTACACCACGCGGGGCCGTTTCCCCTTACCCCCCCGGACACAAGGGCCCCTAGCGGTCGGGGTTGCAGTCGCGTTCACGAGAGACCCCGCGCCCCGGATCGAACCACCGCCTTTCTCGCCAGCCGGTGAAGTCGTCATCTTCGCGCTCTCGACCGAAAGGGAAATCACGCTTGAGGCCGGAACCGCGCTTGCGGCCGAAACCACTCTCGCGATGGACCTGCTCTTGCGGGCAACCCCACCGTGCCGTTTGCGCTGCTTGGCGAACCAACGCTCGCGCCAGAGGGAGACCCCACCGTGCTGTATGCCCTGCTTAGCGAACCAACGCTCACACGTGCGCTCCAATAAATGGATGACGTGCGCACGCGCGATCTGTTCTGTTGTAAAAGCAGAACAGCGGAGCGGACGACGTCCGCCCTCTGTTCATAGAAGCAATATTCGAAGAAGCAGGACTCTGTTTCACCCTGACCCTACAGGTCAAAGGGAGCTGACCGTCCGCAATTATAGCACTCGGATGGGGTGGTGTTGCCCGTGATGACAAGACGCCGGCCAGCCTCCCTATCATAGTGAAAGTACTCCAGTCAACCACGCCCAAAGGATGGTCACATGCCAAGACAGGAGCTGCCTTGATGACGCGAGAACAGGGCACACATTTTTTTGTACGACGGCTCCTGCAAGACCCGCAATAGCAAAGACAAGAAACCAGGAGACGGGCAGTCAAGCGGAAACCATCAGAATCGTACGAGGGCTTATAAATAGAAAACTCATACGGATACTATTACTGTAGTACAGCAGGAAGCATCCGAACGTGGCGTAGCAGCGATCGTGCTACTAATACAGCATGAACCATCGGAACATCGGTGGATTAGTGGGTGGATTGATGGTGTGGGTGGTTTGGGTGGATAGATGAGTTGGGTTTTCGCCACATACTGTGGGATTGTGGTCAGCAAACCCAACCCAAAGTATGAGTAAGCATCAGAACGTCGGTGGGGTGGGTATAAAAGTATGCCGGCCCCACCGGCGTGGCAGCTGTTGAGATGTATCTAACGAAACCAAACTCTACGAGTAAAGTGCTCGTAGGCAGGCTGTGCCTGTCCACAGCAACGTTCTGGCCGTGTCCTTAAGACATGCTGCAGGCGGTATAGCCAGGTCCACCTTCCTACTGACGAGGGGACTGAGAACCAGGAGAAGCTCTACTGCGGATGTCGTACAGCAAACTCTAGAAGTGTTTTGCTACGATCGACGCGCTGTGGCCAATTTGCAAAATATTTCGCTGCTCGTACCAACTCTGGCACACAAGCGATTGTCTAAAAGCGATCGTCCCGCGGGTTGGGCTGGGACGCGTAGCTCAAGACAGGGCTCCGTTGCATCCGAAAAGTTGGCCCATACTGCTTGTATGTGTGTCCGCTATCGATTCTCGCGGTATGCATGTCAACGTCGGGGGCGGTTTGGGATCATATTTTGCGAGGGTTGGAGTTTCCTTTCGAGAGGGGACAGACAGACAAGTTTCGATTTTCCGCAACAGAACCCCAGCGTAAACCTAGGGAACAGACAAGTTTCGATTTTCCGCAACAGAACCCCAGCGTAAACCTACTGTAGGGAAATTTGGTACCAGTAGGTTCGTCTGAGTCAGAACTTAATTTGCATACCCGATCGATGGAGGATTGCTTGACCACATTTCTTTTCGAGAAAATGGTTGACACACACTGTGTTCGAGACAGTTGGTAACCAACTCTAACCCTAAGCCAATTAGAGCAACCCCTACCCTAACCCTAAGCCAATCTAACCCTGACCCTAAGGCAATCTGACCAGATCTCGAAAAAGTGGTGAGCTCCACTGACGAGACCTGCAGCTATATAGTGTCCCCCCTACTGCCACCATCGCCACCACTCGCTACCACCATCGCCATTAACAGCCCTGACATATCCTATAATACCACCAACCCCGCTATCGTCAGCGTTCGAAACAACCCGCCCATGTATCAAACAAAATCAATCCGATTCAATACACCTACCGAACAACTACTACTGTACAAAAAAACGCAATCGAAACTGAAAGTGTTCTTTGCCATAGTAAAAAAACAGGAAGCGAAAAAATAAGGCTATTCACAAGGCTGAGGAGTACGATTAACCCCCGGAAAAATGGCCACAGCCAGATGTCTTGTAGTGCAACCATATCTATACAGTGCAGGACACCTAATAAGAAAACGAGCGATAAAAAACGCAGGCTGATATTCACAAGAGCATAAGAAATTCGGGTGTAGTTATATACTGGAGTAAGTGTAGAACGCACCCGCTCTCAAATAAGAAATCCAGCCTGGACCAGCGTTCCTATTTCATATTACATTAGGTGTCCTGCACCGCTGCATACCCCTGAAAACAACGCCCCAAGAAGCGGTGGGGTTGTCTCACGCTGTCACATCGAGAACTCTTGTAACCTCCCTCCCCCTCGAAAATGAACGCCTCTAGAGGCACCGCTGTCCCTACAACTCTACCATTGCAGATCCCTAAAAAAATCCTCCTTCTGGCCGCCCAACCCTCACCTAAACAACCCTATATATCATAGGCGCGTTTAAGTAGAGGGTGCACGTACTGTACTCTGGGGGTATATGCCCGGGTGATACCCGTGTACCCGCCGAGTACCCGAGTGCGGCCGAATCAACCGGGTTTTATATCCGGGTATCCCAGAGTGTATACCTTTTTACCGTATCACACGGGTGATAAGATTACACCCCTCCCGGGTAGAAAAATTCCGAGACGGCTTTCTCTAAAACATGCCTTAAGGGGGGGGGGGGGGAATACAACGATAACGGCGGCTGTGCGAAAAGGTCTCGTTAGTTTCGGTGGCTTTGGGGAAAAGTAAAAGAAATCAAGAGACGTACCTTTCCGTTGACAGACGCATCGCTCGGCGTGCGCACCCAACCTCCCTGTCGTCGAGAGAGTCGAGAGAAAATCGTCTCACAAACTTCGTCCGAGCAGGGGGGGGTGAGTCACAGTATCACCCGTGTGATACGGCATACGGTATACACCCTACCTCGTACCGAACAACACCTTGGACCTTAAAACGCGTGCCAAGTCACTTGGACCCCGCTGGACACCGCACCCGCATTATCTTACGAGGCGTTTCTCTGCCGGTACGCCGTTGGCCACACACAAAAATCGTGGTACATTTCAACACGCCTCTGCCTGGAGACCCTGCCGTACGGCCCGCAATAAGACGTACGCAACAATCGGGGCAGAAAACAAATAGCGCGTGGCGTGTACGCCTGGCGAGCCCCGGAGGAGGCGTTCATGTCCAACACACCCGGGGGGTTGGAGGTTGGTGGTTGGGGGTGGGCGGTCGAAGAGGATTTCTCCGAGGGTCGAAGGGAAATGGGAGGAGGGGCCGGGGGGGGGGCAGGGGGGGGGAAGGGGAGACGCATCTCCCCCCCAGCAAGGTCACAACAGTAGTTCGTCGAAGTCGTCGTCACTGTAACCACCGCCACCTCCATCCCCACTCCCACCCCGACCCCCACCTCCACCACTACCGCCACCGCCACTCCTGTCTCCACCTCCGAGCCCCGACATCTCTTCCTCCTCTCCATCCAATAGGTCACTAAAGTCAGCCTTGCCCGATTTGAAGGCACTGTTTGGTCGCTTTCCGGCTGATGCTGCTGCCACTGGCGGTCGTTCCGAAAACTCATTGGCGGCAAAAAAGTTACGATTTTGAGAGCGGTCGGGGAGGGGGGGGGCGGGTACTCATTGTCATGCATGGCCGTAGTCGTATGACCATAGACCCTCGCATCCCTACCATTCCGGGACGAATCGGGCGGGGAGGGGGGGGGGGGGCAGACAACAGGGGAGGGGATGGGGTAGGG
This sequence comes from Nereocystis luetkeana, assembly GCA_031213475.1. Taxonomy (NCBI): domain Eukaryota; class Phaeophyceae; order Laminariales; family Laminariaceae; genus Nereocystis; species Nereocystis luetkeana. Next base: position 1,067,370 of record JARUPZ010000035.1, on the reverse strand, counting down.
GGCGTACTCATTTGTTGCTTACCTTAGTAATTTTTCATCATTGACCACGCGTCCCTCTCGAGACGGAGCACCGTTCCCACCCCTGATGGAGACACCTCAAACAGTTGGGGCGCTCATTACGTTGTTTCCATGTATTGCTTGGCCACTTTTCGCTGGTGCTATCCCCTTCCTATTTCGCCGCCTGTGGCCACCATCTATCTCCTACAATAGCGATTATTCTCTTGCTAGTATTTAGTGTACCAAACTTCTCCATGTCACATACGTCTAATACGGGGGGGGGGGGGGAGGCGGAGTCGAGTCAAGCCAAGGTCGATGTCGCATCCTGGCTCAAGCTTTTAGAGGTTCACATTTTTAGTCCGACGACGGTCTTGCTTGCTGTGAGAGACGGCCGCAAGACTGCCGAAACATTCTAAAATAGGGGGACGCGGCCGGACCGGAGCCCGACCTGTCTCAAAAAGCGAGCAAGCCCGTTTCGCTCGCGTCCCTTCCGCTAAACTCACCGTAGATCACATCAACTGATCACCAAAATCTACCGTAGTTCTTGCCCCACAAGACAGGCTTCGAATAACTCCGGAGAGGTGGGACAGCAAGTAGGAGCGAAGGGGCGGGGCTGAACCCACAGTTTTGGGACAACATACCTGGATTTAGCACTGCAGTCCCATATGTGGGGACAAACCACTCAAATTTTAAGTAGCTTGTCCCCGAAACGGGACTGCGGTACTAAAAGGGTTAGGCGTGGGGTCCTTTTTGTAGTATTACAGTTGCAGTCAAAGGGTTCACAGGTCGGACAGATCAGATATATAGTCTACAGATGGATCATCTACAGATAGTTCATCTACAGATGGATCATCTACAGATGGATCATTTACAGACATATCATCGACAGGTATATCATCTATAGATATATCATCTACAGATAGATCATCTACAGATATGTCATCTACAGATATATCATCTACAGATACATCATCAACAGATAGATCACATACATATAGATGATCTATCTGCAGATATATCATCTAGATCCTACCCTGACGATATGGGATGCTGTGGAGGATCAGCTATAAGTCCAGATTCAACTCAGGACACATGTCCCATGTCATGCAAATTATACGACTCCCACCCGGCAACATGAGCTGCTTACAGATCATACAGATCACACAGATCATATAGATCAATGATCTATTTATCTGCCCTGGAAGATCTAGATCATGAAGCGGGAATCGATGATCTGATATGTGCGAGGTGTGATGAGGTTTGATAAGCTACATCACTTTGACCGGCAATATAGGCCCCATTTGTACTCCAATATGACTATCAAACGGAGCTTAAATTTCCGGTCAGAGTAGTACCGAACCGCCTTTCAACAAGCTCCATGATTCGTACCCCAGGAAAGATTTGACCCAGCACCAGGCTTGCGCGGGAGAGCACCTTCTGCCTTGCTAGGCACGTGCTCTCTATACAGCCATGTGTGGCGGCAAGCGTGGTATACGTATATCGATATTGGTCCCGCACGCTAGAACTCGAACCTTCACGGGAATACAATGTTCAACTTGCATGCAAGCGCTGCGAACGTACGCACTGCTGCACACAAGTATCCACACCTCGGGAAACACCATTAATTTCCACTAGAGAATCTAGATCATCCAGGGCAGATAGTTGCGTTCCTGATCTGTATTATCTAGCTTATGCTGCCGGGCTAGAGCCGTATGATCCGAACGATCTTAGGACATGTTCACTTCACTGGGTTGGATCTATACTGTACAGATTCCGCACAACATCTCACAACAGCAGTAGGTTAGGATCTAAATTATCTATCTGTGGATAATCTACCTGTAGATGATCTATCTGTAGATGATTTCTCTGTGGATGATTTCTCTGTAGATGATTTCTCTGTAGATGATTTATCTGTGGATGATCTATCTGTCGACGATTTATCTGTAGATTTATCTATCTGTGGATGATTTGTCTGTCCGACGTGCGCAAGTTTCCATCAGGAGGAGGTGAGAAAGCACCTCCGCAAAGAGCCAAGCAAAAAGCTCGCGCAGAATACAACAACAGAAAAAATATACCGCGAGGCAAGAAGGAAGAAGCTTCGGGACAAGAAAAAGCTTCGCAATGCCTACTTTTGTTTTCACCTTCATCTTCTTTCATGCCAGTATACCTGTCACATACCTGGTATATAAAACCACACTCCCTGAGAGTGCTTGGTTGGTACATCCCTGGCCTCTCACATGGGAACCGCCTCCTTTTATTACTTGCCGGACCTTTCCAGTGGTTCTTTGTTTTCACTATCTCTCTTGGCACTTTCGGTCCTTTTTTCCTTTCTTCTTCTTTCGTTTTCGTGTGCGTGCGTGTACTCCGAGCACGGCACTGTGGGCGAGTCCGGCGCCGTCAGGGGTGTCAGCGGGTGCTAGCAGGTAGAGGGGGGGTTGCAAGGAGCGCGGTCGCCGCTTTCGTGCCTAGGCGTCGCGTGCGCCTCGAGACACGAGGGATGCATGAATGGGCTCTGTCTGGCCTCCATTTGTGACTTTTGATAGAGTACGCACGAGTATATGCGTGCGTGTACTCCGAGCACGGCACTGTGGGCGAGCCCGGCGCCGTCGGGGGTGTCAGCGGGTGCTAGCAGGTAGAGGGGGGGGTTGCAAGGCGCGCGTTTGCCGCTTTCGTGCCTAGGTGTCGCGTGTGCCTCGAGACACGAGGGACGCATGAATGGGCTCTGTCTGGCCTCCATTTTTGTGATATATGATAAGAGTACGTACGAGTATTTAAGGGTCGTTCGGGATGGCGAGATAAGATTTAAGCGGTGCTTATTTTTGCGACCACGCTGAATTTGAAACAGAGAGCTGCGCAGTCTGAGTACCAACATTGTCGAGCAAGCGAACGACGGCCATGGTGAGCACCGGGCTTAACGCGAGGCGGGCGACGGGGCTCACCGTGGCAGAGAGTAAGGAAATAATTACCAGGACCGAATCGGTGGCGAGGTGGTCGCGAGAGGGGCGGGCGGCGTATTTTTTTTACCGGTGCAAGGTGTTCCAATCAGGCAGGTAATTATTACAAGAGAGGGACGAGGATTTTGTTTTCTTTTCCGAAATTTTCGGTTTCATTTTTTTTTTTTTGAGGTGCTGCTATGCCGTGCTGTGCTCTATTTTTTTTTCCGTACATACAGCCTATCAAAAGAAGGAAATGAGTCTACCTGGGGTATGTACTTACGTACGGCAACCGCCAGGGAGATCCAGCGTATGTGGTGTCCGAGCTGTTTTTTCCTCAGGCATGGCGGCGGGACTCTTGGCAATATCAAGTCGCCAGTTTGCAACCACGATCATAAAAAACTATATTCAATCATGGACCACTGCCCGCTTCGCAGGCATATTACGGGGGACCATAGTAAATAGGACCAAATATTGAGGGTAAAAATAGGTAAATAGATAGGTTTTTGTGTATATCATGTGTCCTATAGACTATGGTCCCCCGTAATAGTAATTTTATGTACTTTTCCTTCATGAGCGAGCGTAGCGGGCGGCGTAGGCCGCCCGCGGAGCGAAGCGCCTTGTACATATTATACGAAGTACGTATGTTTCTTCTTCCGTGGCCAGCCACCACGCAGTATACAACAGCAGCGTTGAAATAGGGGGGGGCGTACTCATTTGTTGCCTGCCCTAGTCATTGGGCCATTGAACCACGTGCCCCGTTCGAGGCGGAGCACCGTTCCTACTCCTAATGGAGACAACATTTGGGCGCTCACTACATACGTTTCTTACAGATATTACAGTACATAAACAAAACCTTTTGCTGCCTCTCATCCTCTTCCTGCTTCGCCTTTTGTGGCCACCATCTACCTCCTAGGATGGGGGTCGCTTTCTCGCTGCGGTCTGCAAGTAGTTAACAGTGTGCTAAACTTCTACACGTCAGGCATCGCGGCTCTGTACGGTACAGAAACCGTCCGCACCTTGCCCGTCTCGTCTCCGTCTTCACTTTCTGCTGGAGCTCCTCCCACCGCTCCCCCCACTGCTGCTGCCGCTGCTGCCCTCGGCGCCGTTGCTGCAGTGGAGATCTGCTTTTTCTTACGGGCAGCCTTCTTCTTTCCCAAGTTGAGGTGTTTCGCTTCAAAACTCGCCAACTTTTCTACCTGCGAATGAATTCACCGAAACATTAGCGGAGAAAAATCAAATAAAAAAGCACCATCGTCGAGCAGGGGCGACAACCAGCCCGAGGGGGGGGGGGGGTCAGATCGCACGATGGAATCGGTGCAAGGGGAGAGATCATGCAGGGGGGGGGGGGGGGGGGGGGGGGGGAGAGGATTGGGGGGGGGGGTACTCATGTTATACATTGCCGTAGTTGTATGACCATAGACCCGTCAAGGAGGAGGGGGGACGAGGAGGAGAGGCAGAGGAAAGGGGAGGAGGAGGATTGAGGGAGAGAGGGACAAGGAGCGGGGGTGGGGGTGGGGGGGTGGAGAGAGAGAGGGATGGGGAGGAGGAGGAGGAGGAGGGAGAGGGAGAGGAGGGGAAGGAGAAGACACCTACCTGGTAGTATTCTCGAGTCAAGAGTCGAACAGCAACCCTAGAAACATACTCACAGAGACATTGAGCGCACCCTTTTGAAACAGCATTTCGCGGCACGAAAGCCTCGGCAAAAAACACCGTTCTGCGCGATGGCGCCGACAAACCACCACCTGGCGTTTCATCGCCACGTGCGCATGCGGCCAGCAAAATCGGGTCTCTCGACATTTCCCAAAAGCCGTTCGCAACGGAGGCACCCACAGCGGGTTTATCTACTTTTCCCAAAAGCCACTCGCAACGGCAGCACCCACAGCACAAAAATGCCTTCCCACCGCGCACAGGAGGCACGTATACGACCCGCACTAACCAACTGAATAACTAAATGACTAGGATTTGTAGCTCTCTCGCTAGAAACTCGCCTCGGTGCCTATTTGTAAGTGTCGCCAGCTAGTGTGCGCTGGGATGTGGAAGACACAGAAAACAAAAATCGGAGATACGTTGGGTCGGAAGGCGCGGGTCTCAGGCTTTAGGTTTTCTACACCATCTCCGGCTTTACATATTAGTATTAGTAGTACTAGTAGTAGTACTACTACAGTAGTACCAATATTAGTAGTAGTAGTAGTAGTAGTAGTAGTAGTAGTAGTAGTAGTAGTAGTAGTAGTAACAGTAGTAGAGTAGCAATAGTAGTAGCGGCAGGTATTTTATTTAAAGCAGTTTTAGTAGCACTAGTGTCAGTATCGGTAGTATTCATACGGCCCTCCTATTTCGCGCGGACCGGCCAAAAAACAGGAAAGAAAATATACCAACAGCAGCAGTACAGCTGTCGCTACAGCAGTAGGAACTCGCCCAGCACGATAGTTGTACGTATCTGCCGTCAATTTGTGTGCGATGGTTGATTATTGTGATGTTAGAGAACCACGCACCGTGCATGAGTTCCGGTCGTTGGCGGCGGTTGAAGAACCTCGGTCGTAAAAGTAGAACCGGCTTCGGCCAGCCCGAACGGGGTCCCAATATTTCGGCTCAGGACTGCAGTCCCGTTTGGGGGACAAACTACGTGGGATTTAGATGGTTTGTGCCCAAAACGGGACTGCAGTCCCAAAACGGGACTCCAGCCCTAAAACTATTCACGGGGGACCATAGTAGATAGGACCAAATATTGTTAGTAGAAAGGGTTGAATATATAGGTTTTTATTATACCACTGGTCCTATTAACTATGGTCCCCCGGAATAGTTTGTCCCCAAAACGGGGCTGCAGTCCTAAAAGGGTCAAGAATATGCCACTCTCTCCCAAAATGTGATAAACGCTTGGATTTAATATTAATATACAGACGGTGTTTATATATTTCGGGAGAGTGTGACAATACTTTTCGATCAATCACTTTACTACTTCCCAACTCAGCGCGTGCGTGGGTAGGGCCGGAAAGTTGATTGGGCAGCGCGGCGCGGGAGCACAAGCACATACATACAATATCCCCAGCGGCATTCTGGTCAAGCGTTGTACATTATATACGAAACTCTCGCATATCCTCGTTGGAAAAAAGTACCTCAACAGGAAAGCTTAATTTAATTCTTGCGCGCGCGCGCACTGCACGACTCTGACTTGCCATTCTGGGGTCCTTCCGCGCGACGCACTTGATATCGTCCACACCGACGACGGCCCGTTTCCCATGCTTGGCGAAGACGCGCAGGTCCAGCGCCAACGCCTCTGTATACTTGAAAACCACCTGCTTATTTTTTTTGTTACATTTTTTAGTATTTGGAGAGAGGACAGCGGTTGGTGGTTTCGCCGGGCGCACACGGTCGGGGGGACGTTAGAGGGCAGCCAGCCGCCGGAGCGAACTAAAAGAACGAGGGGAACTGAGCGATTTTGATTAAAACCGAAAAAAATAAAGGAATGGACTGAAAATAGATCAAGAAGAAAAAGCTGAACGGATGATAATAATTGACCAAAGCGAGGAGCGAGCAGTTCATTAGGGACGAGGATGGCACGCTGTTGCGGGACAAGGCGCGAATTCGTGAACGATGGTCGGGGTTGTGCCGCAAACTCTTGTACCGCGAAATCGCTGAAAGTCGATCCCACGATCCTCGACCTCTTGCCACCGCGACCGCTTACGTTGTCGCTCGGAGATGAACCACCCACAGACGAGACGATGGAAGCACTTGAGGGCATATAGAATTGGAAAGCCGTTGGGCCAGATGGCCTCCCGGCCGAACTCCTGAAATTCGGTCACCCCGTTTTTTTCCGTCCAGTTCTATCACAACACCCTTATCAACATTTTTGGTAACGAGAAAAGTCCCCCAGCAATCAAAATATGCGATCATCCAAGTGCTTCACCAAAAGAAGGACCGGGCTGATCGCAGCAGCTACAGAGGGATTTCGCTCGTTGCCCACGCAGGTCAAGCGTTGCTGAACATCGTCACATCCCGCCTCAGCAACTACTGCGAGACTCGAGGGAATACTCCTGGAGGAACAGCAGTGCGACTCCCGCCCCGCACGATCAACGATCGATAAGCTGTTCGTCGTGCGCTGGTTGCGAGAGCTCGGACGACAGAGGGAAACCGCCATTGTGCATGTGCTTTCATCGATCTGCAGGAAGCGTATGACTCTATAGACCGAGAGCTGTTGTGGGAGGCAATACTCACACTCTCTGGCGTCCCAACCAAGATTATTGCAATCATCCGCAATTTCCAAGAGGACATGCGGGTTCACGTGCGTACGGATGACGGGCGAGCACTCGCAATGGTTTGATGCCAGGCAGGGGGTGCGGCAAAGCTGCGTGCTATCACCGTTACTGTTCAACGCGCCCTTCGCTGCTGCGTTACACGTTGCACTGGTACGCTTCAGTAAAACGAAGCCATCGCAAGGGAAATGCTTCGCCTCAACGAGGTTGGAGTAGTCGGAACAGCGGACCAGGAGCCGTCGGCTTGAGTGCGAAGGGCTGTGTGAGGCACCTTGTACACCAATGACGCAGGAATCGTCTCGAAGTCTGCTGAAGGACTCGCTAAAATGATGACGGTCATCGTGACTGCCTTCGAAGCAGCAGGCCTCGCGATATCGGACACGAAGACAGGGACGACGCTGCTACGAACAACCGACCACCCAACCCTCGCCCCACCGCTCGTCATCGAAGCAGCACGTCAGACGTATACGCAGACGGCCCACTTCTTGTACCTAGGCCGCATCATCCACGAAAACGCTGACCTGTCGCTCGAAATCGACCGACGGATACGTTTCATGCGGGCATGCCTTAAACGGTTTGGCCCGGAGTTGTACGATAGGACGACCGCCTCGCTTAGAACAGACAAATCTGAAAAATGGGAACGAAGCCTAAAATGAGAACCAAGCCGTATCTCCAGAACCATGTGGTGTATCAGAGAACCAAAATGATCCTGCGAAACCCCTTGGCCAGCCCTGTGAGAGGAGCTCGTCAGAACGGTCATGCTCCATCTCGTGACTTCGGGTGGGCGCAAAAAGCGATATACGCTGGCTCAATTGTGATTTCTCTAGATGCTGGCTACCGCGGCGATGCCGAGGACTTCCAGCCTGAGCGACAGCTCATTCGAAGGCTGCTGTACAGCCCCACAGGACTGTCAACTTTTTTTCTTGGAGTTGTACACAATTGGTTTGCTTTCTAAAAAAAAACGTCCGTTCCCATTTTTTGTTTCGTTCCCATTTTTCCGTTTTTTCTGTTTTAGTCTGAAAGTCCGCACGCTGAACGTCGGGTGTGTGACGCGAACCCTCAGAGCGGAACACTTCGCCAAGCTTCAAACGGCTAACCACCATGTCCTCCTGCGGGTCATTGGCTTCCGGCGCCGACTTCGTTCCGACCACACCACCCTCTCGTACGCGAAGGCTCTCAACATGACACGTTGCGAGAGCACCAAAACGAGCATCCGTAAACGGCGGCTCTTTTTTGCGGGGGCCGTGGCGCGGCAAAGCAAAGAGCGATAACCCAGTCGGGTGATGTTCGGGACGATGGCTGCTGGAGAAAAGCCGAGACCTGTCGGATCGTCCAAGATTGTGTCTCTCTAGGATTCAAGAATCGGCACGGACACTGATTGTGCTGGTACAAACCAGGTAAGAAAGAACGGTTCAATGAGAAAACATACGCACACACAGACGATCACGCATTTGGTTAGCCTGTCCATCAATTTTACCTATACTGCTTGCAGAGGAAAAGGAGTACATATCTACAGCAGTAAGCCCGCCACAACTGCAGCAGCAACATATCGTCTCCAATCTCCGACCATCATCGCATGCGTTGCGGTTGTCGCGGTGCGAGTCCAACCAACGATAACAGCAGTTTTTTGCTCACACACAAACCTACAACATCAACAAAACAGGAGAACAGCAGAACAGGAGGAAGAGGACGAGGATGTCCGGAGGATGCGCGAGGATATATGAGGAGGAGAGGAGGAGAGTTTTTCTGTATTAGGGAGAGAGAGGGTTGCTTCGACGGAGGGGAAGTGCTGCTGAGCCCACAGCAGGGCGGGACACGCGGCAAGCGATAAAGGCAGAGGGATGCGAGGAGGACTTTTTTTTTGTTTTATCACTTTTACTTCCCAGCCTAGCTCGTAGGAGGTTTTTACGCTTGGCGATCTTCTGGACAAGACGTGGTCACAGGTGTCGTCCCTTCCCCCCCTCGGTGCGTGCCTTCATTTTTTATCGCGCATAGGGTTCAGCATTCCCACTGCTCGTCGATTTTCATCGAATGTAACTAACTCACGCTCTCGCGCTTTCCGCTGATCAATTTTTTTATGCAAGAAAAAGCCCCTACGAGCATGCACTCGGTGAGACTTGAACCCACGAAATTGATCTTGATATCTACATACACGGAAATATATTTTTTTATTACTATTTTTTTTGCTCATCCCATTCATTATCTTCGCACATCTTCTTCTCTCTCTCCTTCCAACTCGTAACTCAGATCCGGGGTCACATAGCAGGCTCTTCTACCCCCTTCCCGCTACGGTACGTGCCTTCAGTTTTATCGCGAGAATTCAGCCTTTTCTTCCCTTGTCGACTCGCATCGAATTGTGCCTACCTAAAATAGAGGTACGTAAGACCTATGCCAATGGAAACGCGAAGTTGAAAAGTTTTTTTTCAAATATATGGCTTTAAAAAAACAGCCGAAATTTTCTTCGTACCGCCGCTGTGGGGAAAAAAGAGAAAAATGTTTGATTTTTTCTTTTTTTCCCTCAACGGCTGCAGGCGGCGCAATTTGTGTTTTTCTGGTCGCAAATTGTCAACACGGTGATCGAAACCAGCTCGTGCGACGATCGACCCTCGATCTCGACATAGACTCAGCCCACGGCCAACCCACTCGGTATCTGGCAAGCCCAACGAGTGTAGATGACGGCCTCGAAGATATCAGGCGGATCCATTGTCTAGGGGGCGAGAGCTTGCCGGCGGCCTCGTACGGTATCCTCCCAAACCTGAAAAAAAGACTATTTTTTGCCATTCGAGACGGATGGAGAAGTTTTGTCTTCTGTTTTGTGCAAACCAGCGGCCAAATGTTTTTTTATCACACGCCTGGTCAGCTCCCGCCACATGACACCGGCCATGGTGTGAAGACGATGACCCTAGGGTGGGTCGGAGCCCCTAACGAGCGCACTCCGTTCAGAATTCGTGACGCAATCGTTGGTTTAGTTGATCGATGTCTGTCGAGAACTCGGAATCTCGCCGCTTCGAACCAAAGATCGGCCTGAGTTTTTCTCAAGCCGATGTTGGCCCAACATCGGCCCCAGATTTGCTTTTTTCGGGCTTTTCCAAAAGTTAGGAACTTTTTTTTTTTTTTGGGTGGCCCATAGGAAGCGTGTTCTGAAAAATTTAGGCGGGTATCTTTGAAATTCAAACTTTTTATTGCAACTTCGCTGTACCATTGGCACAGGTCTAATTAATTATTTTTGAATTCGGGCAGGGTGGATTCCAGGTCCCCTTCCCCCTACGCCTTATCACACATACGTTCAAGGTCGACAGAGGTGCCTCACTCCATTCCGTGAAGACCCGAGGCACCAACCCACCTGTGGGTGTGTCCTCCACACCACAACAACACAAGAGAGAACCTGCCCCTGTGCCCGCCTGGGGCCTCCGCCCTACAGCAGACGGAATTGAAATTCAAAATCCAGCAGCCCAGCAGTCCAGTTCGTATTTCTTGTATTTTTATCCATTGCAGGGTTCATCGCGCTGCCTTGCCTTGCCGTCCTTTGGTCGCCCTCTTTCTCGCACGACACGCTCTATACACGACCACCGAGGATATACTGCTGCTGTACCCGTAACCTGTCCCCGCGCAATAACAACACGACCCATACCGTCATGGGCAGCGTTTAACCTACAGTACAGCGCGATGCCCCGTACTGTCGGTTCATCACGTCAGCACTGACCTCGCTCAAGGTCGAAACAGCCGCGCCCGACATGGGCTTCCCGCTCGTCTCTGCACTGCAGATCTCCCCCACGCTGAAGTGCAACGCCGCTCTCAGCGCTGCCTCGTCGGTCTCGCGCTCGCCCCCAGGGTCCATGCTGAACTCATCGTCTGAATCTGCGACATCCATCGCCAATCCCCGTTTTTCGAGACGACGAAACCCGAACCCCTAACCTGAGGAACAAGTGAACAAACAAATCTTCTCGTGGCGGGAAGAAAGTGTCGGAAAGTGCATGTGTGCGATGTGGACATGTGCGAGTGGGACGTGGGGAAAAGAGGAGAAAAAAGTATACCTGGTATAGCTTTTAATCTATCAGAGAAAGTGTTTCAGTTATATTGTAAGGGATGTTTTGGTAGGGGATAAACAGCACAGCGCTCTCATCATCGCAAGCAAAAATGCGCCAGATGCAGGCTGTGCGGGAGGTGGCTGTGGATGAGATTTCCTACCGTCACCGCAACATACCTGTTGCCTGGAACCTGAAGCAGTCGTTTCTCCCGCTGGAACGGCCAATTATCGTCCCTCTGACGAGGCTCGAGGTGCGACAGCAGTACTACTTCTTCTGCCCTACGTGCGGCTTTCCAGTAACGTACTCTGTGCATGCTGCTATATACTCGTACACGCTTCTGTAGGCTTGAAATGGTGTTTCAACGAGGAAGCACTCGCCGAGGCTGCCACTTGGTGCAACGGTGGGCCCTCGGAATCCACGCCGCGGCCACTCCTACCGCAGCCACCACCGCCACCACCACCACCACCACCGCAGCAGCAGCAGCAGCAGCAGCAGCGGCATCGCTGCCAGCGTTATCATCACGGGCAGTGGCATCACCCGTAGCTGCATCGCCGCCGGATAACTCAGGCGGCGGCGGCGGCGGCGGCTCATCACGCCCAAGACTAGTCGCTCCCATCACTATTCAACTCACTAGTCGGCATCGCCCGGGGCAGGGTCTTCGACGCGCAATGCATGGCATCAATTCCTCGGCTACCCGGTTGTCGTCTTCTGGGTCGGGTTCCGCGAATTCGGCGGCCGACCTGGTGGAGATGATGCGACGGATCGTACACCGGGGAGGGCGGGGAAGGAGGCAAGACAACGTGCCGCCGGAGGTGGGTTTCCACACCACTAGTGCTGTACGTTTGTTCCATTATGTGCGTGTAGGTATGCGTGAGAGAGAGAGCGGGAGGGGGGAGAGGCGGGCGTACGCTTGCTCATTTCTTACTCGCCTTACGGAGTCATTTGGCCATTGGCCGCGCACCCCTTTCGAGACGGAGCACCGGGGCGGGGGGGGCGGGGGCGGCGGCGAAACCGCTAACTACTTGCTGCGTATGAGTGCGTAGCAAAGCGCACTTCCCGTTTCTTTCTGACACTACTCTGTCCTCTATCTCCTCAGCTTCTCAAGGTCTGCCTGTGCTACTTGCTGCTGCTGCTGCTGCTGCTGCTGTGATAACTCGGTTCTGTGGTGGTCGTCGTAGTCCTTGTTGTTCGATCGACCCCCATGGTCGACGCTGATTTGGTTCAGGGTCGATCTTAACCCTTTTAGAACCGTAGTCCCGTTTTGGGGACAAACTACTCGGAATTTGACTGGTTTGTCCCCAAAACGGGACTGGAGTGTTTTTCAGTTTTTTTCAGTACTTTCCCGAAATTTCGGTATTATTTCCCTATAGGAAAATACCGAGAAATACCGAAATTTCGGGGAAAATATTGAAAAAGCCCTACAAAACAGCCCTCGTTAACCCTTTTGGAACCGCAGTCCCGTTTCGGGGACTAACTACTTGGAATTTGACTGGTTTGTCCCCAAAACGGGACTCCAGTACTAAAGGGGTTAAGATCGACTCTAGTAAATCGTTATCTCCACCTGCTCCTGAAAACTAGAAAACTAAAAAACTGAAGAACTGATTGTCGAATATACCGATATTTTCGCGCGCACCGACGCGCGATACGTGTGACTGATTGTTGTACCAGGTATATATAGCACGTGCCAGGTATATCATGCCGAGGAAACGGGCGAGAGAGTAATATGATTGGTCGATCACGGACTTGGTCGTCGGCCGCTTGCCTTCTGCCGCTTGTAGCTAAATATGCTGCCGTAAGTAGACCGGTGTTTCTGGGCACGTCAAGGGCATCTTTTGGCTTTCAGTCAAAGTGGGCGGTTAGTCAAGGCACTTTTTATTGACGGAGCCTTACACACCCCTGACAGATAGATCATGATGTGGTCTAGCTGTAGATCATCTGGCTCCTCACCTGCCGTTGTGAGAGGTTGTGCAGGATCTGCGCATAGTACAGATCCAGCGCAGGAAATACGTGCTACCGCTGTAGTTCATACCGATTGTGCGGGTCCCACCCGACAAAATGAGCTGCCGCTGTAGATCGTATCCTGAGTACAAGATCGGGCACAGATCTGCATTTCGAGGAAAATATCTAGACCATTAGATGGGAATCGATTATCTGTTCGAGGTGTGGAACCTTGGCCTTCCACACTCTCTACAACTCATTCGCGCTTGCCCAGCACAGTACTGTATGCTGACCACATTGCCGGTGAGTTCGTGCCTCTCGCCAATTTGTCTGTCTGTATGTTCGTTCTGTTCAAATTTGCCGCTGGTGCTACTACTGCTGCTGCTGCTGTTTGTGTAGGTGGTGAAGATGCTGTGCGCTCGGTACTCGCAGCTGGATGAGGCGGGCAAGGAGGAGCTCCTTCACAGCCTGGCAAGGTAGATCGGGGGCGCGCGCGCAGGGGGGAAGAGGTGTACTCGATATCATGCATGGCCGTAGTCGTACGACCATAATAAACCCTAGCATCCGTACAAGCCCGGGACGGAGTACGTCGGGTTTTACCGACCAGGAGGCATTGCTTGCACCAAGCGTGAAGCGCCGTGAGATGTTAGGCATGTCGAGGGGAGAGGTAATGCAAGCGACCTACATATATACGAAGTGTATGTAGTATAGAGCTGCTAATATGTTTCGTATTATCAACCGCATAAGGGTAGGGTGAGCCTTAGCGTGCTTTTTTTGGTTCGGACACTAGGCTCATCACCAACCATCCACCCTCCACACATCTGCCGATGCTGTACGTAATGGTAAATCTTGTGTCGTCCCGTGTTCCTTATGGAGACCTCAAAGGGTTTATGGCTGACGGTGCGTACCACTGCCCGCAATCCGCATGCAGTATGATATGAACTGATACTATATATGCAATCCTTGCTTTGAAAAAGTGATACAATGAAATTCTGGAGAAAGAAAAGGGGAAAATACAATAAAACGATGGGGAGGGGGGGAACAGAAAACTTGGAGGAAAACATATTTCAGCAAAAAACTACGACCAAAAACGAAAACCAGACGAAAGCAAGCGCGACAACATGAAAAATGAAGAAACCGACCTCTGCGCTTCGTCGTCGTCTAGTTGTTGCAGAGCCCAATCGAGTCGCCCGGATACAATCAGGGATCGAATTTTCGCGATGATGGCGTAGAGAACACTTTAAACCTTCCGCACTGAGGACAGATCATGATATATATATCTATCTACAGATAGATCATTTGGTGCCTCACCTGCAGTAGTGAAAGGTAGTGTAGGATCTGCCTTATAGGGCAGATCCAACCCAGGAAACGTTTGCTAATATAATAGCTCATGCGAAATATAGGGGTCCCACCCGGCGACATAGCTGTTACTGTATCGTGCCCTACGAGATCGGGAATAGATCTGCCTTTGGAGGAAAATATCTAGATTCATGAACTGTGGGAATCGACGATGTGTTCCGAGATCTGGAACGTTCCAACTGAAACGTTTTATGTTCATGATGTCTCACCTACCCACCCACCCCAGCAACATTGGAATTGCGCTCCCGTTTCTATCTCCAATATACCCTAGTATTTCCTAATGGGGGGGGGGAGTTGTTTCCATTTCGTCTCCCCGAAATTCAGAAGATAAATATTGCCTCGGACTCGGCACAAGCCAGAGTCAGTCACAAACTACTGCACACCGTAAAGTAGTGTCACAATGAACGGGGGATCGCCAAAGCAGAAGGTTGGACCGAGGCGGCACTTTAGTGCCCCGCGGGGATTGTCAACCCACAGAAACAACCGCAGGTCACACCATCAGCTCCCGACCCCATCTCTAAAACGAACAGAATCCACTTTTTATATCCGCAAGGAACATTTCTTTCCTTTTTATCTCGCAAAAAAAAAGCAAAAAACGTCTGAAAAAAAAAAAAACACACACACACACACACACACACACAAAAGGCGGGAGCTCGAACACCTGATTTTTTTTTTCGTCGCGTCTTTTCTGTTAATGTTGTTGTTGTTGTTGTTGTTGTTGTTGTTGCCGTCTCTCTCGTTCTTTAAGAGACTTCACGCCGACATCCGAGGTCGTGGCGGCGGCTGTGAGCCGATACACCGCCTCCATTGGAGATGCGGGTGACAGGGGAGGCGGAGAATGTGGTGGTGGGGGTGGAGGAGGAGGGAGAGAGAGAAGTGGCGGAGGTGGTGGGGGAGGGATTGGAAGAGGAGGTGGCGAAAAAGGAGAAGGAAGTGGAGCTGCTGGAGGAGGGAGAGGTCGACTGGGGAAAGAGGGGGGGGAGATGGGGCGTGTGAGGGAACACGCTCGAGCGCACGAGCGGTTGCGAGAGGAGCTGTCCCCCGCTTACGAGACGCTATTCCGGAACGTTGTGGCCGGGTCTGACGATGGGGTTCGCTTCGTCGTCGACTTGAGGCATGTACGTCGAGGGAGGGGGAGGGGCAGGGACGGGAGGGAGAGGAGGGAGGGGGGGGGGGTGTACTCATGTGATGCATGGCCGTAGTCGTACCAGCATAGACCGTCGCATCCCTACAATGCCGAGATGGAGCACGTCGGGTTTTCAGCGACCGGGCAGACGTTGGGGGGGGGTGGGGGGGGGCCGAGTGCGTCCCCGAGTCGTTGGTGTGAGGCATGTACGTAGGTGAAGGGGGAAGGGAACGGAAGGGAGGGGCGGCGGGGGGGGGGGTGTACTCGATAGGAGAGGTGTACTCGATCTCATGCATGGTCGTAGTGGTATGACCGTAGACCCTCGCATCCCTACAATGCCGGGACGGAGCATGTCGGGTTTTCACCGGCCAGGCAGAGATTACTTGCACCAAGCGCGAAGCGCCGTGAGATGTCCGGCTAGTCACGTCAAGGGTGAGCTGCATCCTACTAAGAACCGCTTGTGAGGCGGACTTGCATATGGATGACAGCTTCAATGAGTTAATTGAATTTCCGGTATAGCCACTTCCAGAGACAGCAATGGGAGTACTATGTAACTGCCTCTTGGGCGTCTTACCATAAACACTACCAGGTACGTGATACGATAATTCCCACTTGTACGGAGTAGAGGTTGTACACCTCGCACAAATGATCTAACTCGACAACCTGACCGAGCGCCGAAAAAAAGAAAAAGATGCGGTACCCTGGTTGTCTAGCTCGAGTAGTGAGCGGCATGGTTTACAGTGTCGTTGTCAACCGACGCCAACCCAACCCTACATATTAGGGGGGGGGGGGGGGTGCGATGCGTCCCCGACTCATTGGTTTAGCGGTGTACGTTATCGGAGGGGGAAGCGAATCGATCGGGAGGGACGGGAGGAGAAGGGAAGGAAGGGTATATAAAGGTGAAGGGGGGGGGGTTGTCTGACACCGTGCGCCATCGTCACGGCTGTGTTTTGATGATGCGGTAGCATCAGTGGGGCCGAGCCGGGGGCGATCAAGAGGAGCGGCGCGGGGGGGGGGGCAGGGGGGGAGAGGGGTTGTTGTTTCTCTGTAGCCTTTTCCGACGAAGAAATACAAGAGACCGTCTTTTTTGTCCGCATCTCCTACCATTAAAATTAACTTCGACACGCGGCTAAAAGTCAAGAGTCGTTTTCGTGATTTTCCCCTTCTCTCTTGATTTTTGCTTGCGGTCGCGCTGGTGAAGGACCTTCTGGAGGTCCTGAAGAGGGGGCGCAGGGAGGGGACGGCGGGGTCGGATCCCCTGCTCGCGGCTCTGGACGGGTCCCTCCGATCCCTCTTGCAGGCGTGGTTCAGCGTCGGCTTCCTGGAGCTGCGCCGGATCACGTACGAAGACTCTGGCGGGGCTCTTCTCGAGAAGATCGCACGGTAAGGCTCGTGTGCCCGGTGTGGCCTGTGTATCCGGCAAGGTTTTTTCCCCCCCCGGCATGGCTACAAGTATACCGGTATGCCCGGTAATACTAAATTCCCGGTAATTTATTCGTGGACCTGTTGCCGATAGAACTGTTGATGAATGCCCGGCAATGTGGATACATGCCCGGTATATTTATGGTCTGTGCCGGAGAAGGCTATGCCAGGTATTCAGACGGTACCAGGCAATAGTAAATGTCCGGTAAGGAGGCATGGATGTGTGCCCGGCAAGGCGATGCCCCCGGTTTGACCAGGTTTTTGGTGAGGAAATATGCCCGGTACGGATATATCCCCGGTAACGATATATGCCCGGTACGGATATATTCCCGGTAATGATATATTCCCGGTAATGATATATGTCCGGTACGGATATATTCCCGGTAACTATATATTCCCGGTACGGATATATTCCCGGTAACGATATATTCCCGGTACGGATATGTTCCCGGTAACGATATATTCCTGGTAAGAATATATTCCCGGTAACGATATATGCCCGGCAAGGATATTTTCCCAGTAATGATGTATGCCCGGTACGGATATATTCCCAGTAACGATATATGCCCGGTACGGATATATTCCAGGTAACGATATATTCCCGGTACCGATATGCTCCCGGTAACGATCTATTCCCGGTACCGATATATTTCCGGTAACGATACATGCCCGGTTAGGATATATTCCCGGTAACGATATATGCCCGGTTAGGATATATTCCCGGTAACGATGTATGCCCGGCACGGATGTGTTCCCGGTAATGATATATGTCTGTTACGGATATATTCCCGGTACGGATATGTTCCCGGTAACGATATATGCCCGGTACGGATATGTTCCCCGTAACGATATATGCCCGGTTCGGATTTGTTCCCGGTAGCCATATATTCCCGGTACGGGTGTATTCCCGGTAACGATATATGCCCGGTATGGATACATTCCCGGTAACGATATATGCCCGGTACGGATATGTCCCCGGTAACGATATATGCCCGGTACGGATATGTTCCCGGTATCGATATGTGCCCAGTACCGATGTATTCCCGGTATCGATACATGGCCGGGACGGATATTTTCCCGGTAACGACATATGGCTATATGCCAGGTATATACAGAGTCATGCCCGGTGTGGTCTACCTGATGGACATGATAGGGCTCGTGCATGGGTGTCGTAGCCGAAACTTGCACGCGCAAGAAATATCACGGTAAAACGTCCAATAAAGTGGGGATGTTTTGCCGGCGGAATTGTGCCTTCTTTTTTTTTCTCCGATATGCCAGCCATGATGTGATGTTGTGGCTGTGTCTGGACCAAGGCGGTGGCGTGGAGCCTTCCTTCACACAGGACTCTGCCGTTCATTCGCAGTGTGCTCTGCTGTTCGTCCAGCTATGAAGCAGTTTACGGGAGGATGAGCGGCGCCTGGCGTGGCCTGAAAAAGAGCAACATTTGCGGACGTGGCACCCCCCTCCCCCCGCGGGTCACCCCAGAAAACAAATCAATTAATTCGATGCTGTCATCAACATGCAAGAAAGTCAGCCTCACAAGCGTTTTTTTGGTAGGATGCAGTTCCTTTACCCTTCATGCGACTCGCCCAACACCTCTCAGCTCTTCGCGCTTGGTGCAAGCAGTGTCTGCCTGGCCGGCGAAACCCGACGTGCTCCGTCCCGACATTGTACGGATGCGAGGGTCTATGCTATGGTCATACGACTACGCCCATGCATGACATGAGTACTCCCCCCCCCGCACGCCCCGCCCAAGCCCATCCGGTGCTGAAAAGTCTTCCCCGTGTTGATGCCGTCGCGCACCGCTCGTTCCCGCCTTGAACGGTATAGCTACGAGGCGGTGCATCCCGTGCGCTCCCTGTCAGAGCTGAAGCACCGCCTGGGACGAGGCCGCCGGTGCTTCGCGTTCTTCCACCCTTGCCTGCCCGGGGAGCCGCTAGTGTTTGTGCACGTCGCGCTGCTTCCCGAGGTGGCTGGGAGCATGGAAGACGTTCGACGCGGTAGCGGCGGCGGTGGCAGCGGCGGCAGTAACAACGGTGCCGGTGGCGACAAAGAGGGGGGGAGTACTTGCAAGGAGGAAGAGGTGAACGAGGAGGCATTTTTCGTTCAATGTGTTGTTTTT
This sequence comes from Nereocystis luetkeana, assembly GCA_031213475.1. Classification (NCBI taxonomy): domain Eukaryota; class Phaeophyceae; order Laminariales; family Laminariaceae; genus Nereocystis; species Nereocystis luetkeana. The sequence goes on along the minus strand of JARUPZ010000035.1, from coordinate 1,048,192 downwards.
TTTACGTTCCAATAGAAATGCTGTGCGGTCGACACCTGCGTGGCTTAACATGCGTGTAATTTGTTGCGGGTCGGGGGTTTAGGTGTGTATAAGCGTCGTAGGGGGGAGGCGGGGGGGAGGGGGGGTGTGTGTTCATGCCATGCATGGCCGTAGTGGTACAAAATATGACCATAGGTACGGGGGGAGGGGGGGAGGGGTACTCAGGGTACTCAGTTGTTCCTGGCCTTAGTCATTTGACCATCGACCTCGCATCGTTTTCGAGACAGGGAAGGGGCGAGGGTAGGGGGTAGGGCCCGCGCGCATGGTGAAACTGGAAAAAACAAATGCAAACTGTCGGCAAGCCGCGCTTTGCGGAGCACTACCGGTATTGTTCGCGGTACGCCATGATGTTGTGATCTTGATCATTGAAGAGGGGTGCACGGTTAAAGCAGCATAGGCGACTGCAGCCGGTTCCTTCGTCGGTGCCACTGCCTAACTCCTCCTGATGCTGAAGTCACAACTCCACCCACATTCGGCGGCCAACGACTCACTCTATATTCAGAGTTTGAGTTATTTTAGTGGTATTTTTGTGAAACATCAGCTACGTAGGTGAGGGTAGCCCGGCGCATCGACCACGGTGCAGCACAGCGGCCGCGGTGCGCGGTGCTCAGCTGTAGACCATCGGATGCTTTCGTTGCCGTATGCCCTCGCCCTCGCCTCGGACCCGCCGTCTCCGACGCCTGGCTTCCTCGCGTTCGATCGGGTAAACAGACGCGCCTCCTCCTTCTCCTCCCCCTCCCCTTCCCCCTCCCCCTCCTCCTCCTCCTCCTCTTAATTATTTCTGTCGCGCCCCTGTCCCCCCGCCGCCGCTAACGCCGCCGCCTCCGTCTGAGCGCAGGCCCGATGCGCGGTCTTCTACTCGATCTCCTCGACGCAGAAGGGCCTGCAGGGTGTGCAGCTGGGCAACTTTCTGATCAAGAGAGTGGTCGCGCAGCTGAGGGGTGAGCTTCCGCAGGTACGAAACACGGCTGAACAGGAACGCGGAAGGCGAGGGGGCGGGCGGACGGACGGGCTAGCGAGCGGGCTAGAGGGCGGGCGATCGCCTCGGTTCGACTATTTGCACCTCTCTTTATTTTAGGCGCCGCGCAATGAAATCCCCCTCCCCCCCCCTTCATCCCTGTTTTTACTCACGCGCCACGCTCTCAACTTCCGGCTCACCTCTATATCTCTTTTACTTACGCACCGCGCTGCTATCAAATTCGGGCCCACCCCTATACATCTGCGTGTGCTTGTGTGCCTGTACCTGTTGGAAGTACGCACCCTCGGCCTCGCACTTTGTCTCGCGTGCTCCGGAACATGATCCGCGTTACTCTTAACCGTTCGTGTTTTTTTTTATTGCTTTGTTTCTTTTTTTTTGTGGTCTTGTCCGTCCTTCTCCACTTTTCGCCTGCTTGATCTGTCACACTCTTCACACCCACCCGCCCACCCCCGCTGCTGTTGCTGCTTCAATGCTATACTGCTGCAATGCCGTACGTGCTGTAACGACCCAATGCTACGTAACGACCCAATGCTACGAAACCGTGGGGCCTCTGCTGCTGCTGCTGCTGCTGTAACTGCTGTGATGCGTCAATGGTGCAATGCTTCTGTGTATTAACCGATCTTGGTGACCTCGCCGCTGCCGTGCGCGCTTAACCGCGCGCTTGTGGTGATCGTGACGATGTGGCCGTGTCGTTGTATGTATTCATCGCAAATGCCCGCAAAAGCTGGAAGTGTTCGCGACGCTAAGCCCTATCCCATCTTTTCGGGAGTGGCTGGACAGGAAGGCGAGGCACAGGGCGGCTCTTGGTATCGGCCGCAGCGAACTTTCAGGAGGTAAATAGGCGCCCAGACGTAGCCCCCGCCCCCCCCTCCCGCTCCCGCTCCCGTGCGCGCTCCCGTGCGTGCGCTGACTCATGGTGGTGTAGGCGATGACACGGGGCATATGCATAGCACACTCCACACTCAGGGACAGGTGAGGTAAATACGGAGCACAGGGCACAAGGCTGCATCCCCGTGTTGATGTACAGACCCAGCGCCCCGTCTACATCGTATACAATGCATCTCGGAACGCACATGTAGGCCCCAAAGTGGATGGATACCTCAACCCTTTTTCGCTGCCGTAAAAAGCATCTGCTAATAGCTCTGGTTACATTTTTTTCGTCCCGTTAACGTGAGGGCAGCTCTAAATGTGTCCCAAACGGTTACGTCGGCCTCTCGAAGAAACCTGCCTATCTCGGGGTCCTCGGGGTCAAAATGGGGTCGCACCGATCCCCCACCCGGAGGCAGTCCCGCCGACACCGGTACCCCCAACTCGATCTCCCGAAACGCAAAACGCTGTCTTTTGTGTGCTTCATGTTTTACAGTATTTTGTTTTGCCGTGTGCGTGCAGCCAAAAGTGAGTTCAGCCCTTCGCCCTCCTTGATTTTTTGTTCACGCTTTGAATCGGTAAGGCTCCTCCCTCCTATGCTCTAGGTGTATTTCCACTGTACGATTCCTTCTCCCTGTGTATCTAGACCTGCCCGTTTTCGCATTGTGTATGGGTAGCGTTTCCTCCTTCCCTGTGTCCAGACCCGCCCGTTCGCTGCGTTCCCTCGGCCGTCCCTTTTTCCGTACCGTATCGCTGTGCCCGTGTGCGTCGCACGCAGAGCTCCTGCTCAAGGCCGACGAAGCGGTTGCAATACTGTCCGACCAAAACGCCGAAAACGGCGCCGCCGGCGGCGGAGACTTGTCGAGCCTCGGAAGGAGTGTTGCCCTCACCCCAGACGAAGAGTCGCGGCGCGAGGCAGAGGCGCTGGCCGTGCTCCTCTCCCGCGACCGGTCTCCGGTGGCCGGGGCAGTGGCGGCAGCGAAAAGGAACGAGCGCCTTGCCTCCATTGTCCGCGCGGGGGCTGCAGGGAGTCGTACGACCGGTGAGGAGAGCGGGACAGAAGCAGCTGCGGTGGCGAGAGCGGCCGCGGGTGTGAAGGAGGAGTGCGTCCAGGCGGAAGGCCAAGAGGAAGCCACCGCTGGGCAGAAGGCGGCGGAGTCTGCCTTGACGCGGCTGGCGGCACGGTACCTCGTGCGGGAGACCGTCCGGGGCAAGATCCCTGACCCCGTCGCCAACTTTCACGTGAGGCGCGCGAGGTGGTGCGCGCCTGCGCCGCGGGGCGGTCGTTTTTTGCGACTTGTGTGAGATGATCGATCGATCGGTCCATCGGTCGGGCGATCGGTCGTTCGCTCGTTCGGTTCGTGCGTTTCCTCGACGAAGAAACTGCACATGACGTGCGGGAGGGAACGAGTTTGTTCGCACGTAGGTCTCGAGAAGATGGAAGTCTGGGAGTTTTGGACCCCCCTCGCAGTCGTGTGAGTTTTTTTTTTTTCTTGTCACGTTGCGGTGAGAGAGCACAAACTACAACAGGCTCTGCTGCTGTATGTTCGAGCCCAGCACCCTGCAGGCCGGTCGACCTTCATAACGCCTGCCGTGGTGACTACCGAGTGTTTCCCTGCAACTCACCACCCCCATCCTATTGCTGGTCGATCCAAACAATGAAGAGGCACCATAATATTTCCCGGCCCCTCGCCTTCCCTCGGGATCGAGCAGTCGCGACCTGACGCTGACGAGGTCAATTATGAGATCGAGGCGCGGTCGAGACGGGGTCGATGCGCGTGTATGGCACAGTGGGATAATATTCTCCGCGGTTTCCGTCTGTCCCTGCTGCGGTGCTGTGGGATCAGCGGCTAATGACTGCACTTCAGTTGCCTACAACAAAAAAAAACGTGCTCGAAATAAAAACTTTCTCCGGTCGATTTTCCGAAAAAAGAAGGCTGACAACATCATCCACGACCAATTTTCCAGCTTTTTTTTCCCCTCGAAAAGTGACGTCACGGTTCGGAATGACGACAAACGTCGACCAAGAATTTTCCCACCAACCATGATGAGTTGACGAATCGGAAAACTGCGGGCACGAAATCTCTCTCTCTCTCTATATATATATATATATATATATACGGCGGTGGGTACGCTGCGCCCCAAAGCACTTGCTTGTATGTCGACCCTAGCGTTGCATACATGTGTTTTCTTTTCACCCTGTGTCGGACAGGCGTACGAGTAGGACGTGCAGATGTTTTTGAAGCACCCGCCCCGCCGCCGCACCCCTGCCCCCCCCCCCCCCCCCCCCCCCCCTCCCCCTCTGGGCATTCTCGCGCCCCCCCCTCCCGCTGATGTCTTTGCTATCGCCGTCGACGCGCCGCTGTCGGCGAGGTGCTATGTAGGTCTCCAACGGAGCGCGGGTGGAGCGAGTGAACTGGATGGCGGACGGATCTTCGCGCGGTATCGATAAGAGCTTCGGGGTGATGGTCAACTACGTGTGAGAGAAACCTAAGAAATAGTGCAGAGGTTGGCAACCCTTTTCGTCTCATGGGGTCGGCCGTAGCCGCTGGAATATGGAATGTTTCGTACTGCCCCCCGGTAGCGCTGGTTTCTGCAACGCTGCAAACGGGAAAAACCGCCGTTTTTTTGTCGTCTTTGTTTGATTGCTGATGTTGCTGTTGTTGGTGGTGTTATTGTTGGTGGTAGTAATGGTGGTGGTATTGTTGTCGTTGTTGCTGTCATTACCGTGGTTTAAGTTTTCTCTGCTAGCCCGCGTATCGCGTCAGACGTCGCTACAGACGGTCGTTCGAACGCCGGGGCTGAGGTCTCGGCATCCATTTCGGCAGCCCTGTAATGTTTCATGTATTGCCATGCTCTGGAGAAAGCGCATCAGCTTGGCGAGGGAGAACGCGCGCGAGATTGCGGCCGGTGTGATAGAGAGACGGGAAAAAAAAGGCTCGCCGGCGCGCCCCGGGTCCAAACGGACGTGTTATATCGCGCCGAACGAATTGTAACCGCGTCTCCCTTGCCACTTTTGCCACCGTGCGCGCATTCTCGTCGCATCGGCAGGTATGACCCTCTGGAAATCGAGTCCAACAACCGCCTCTACCTGTCGAGGGGCGAGGTGTCCGCCTCCGACGAAGTGCGGGAGCTTGCCTGGTCATTGCGCAATGCCTGGGACAATGCGGGGGCGCGGAAGAAGCCGTCGCCGTCACCCCCGACGCCGCCGTTGCCGAAGAGCTCATTGTAGCAAGTTCACGTCTATTGTAGTATGTAAGGGCAAGAGGCCCCGGCACGCTCCGTTTCCCGATGACGTGTAGAAGAGTGGGGGGGGACGGGGGGGGGGGCGTACTCATTTGTTGCTTGCCGTAGTCATTTGACCGTTGACCACGCATCTCTTTCGAGACGGAGCACCGTTTCTACTCCTATCAGAGACACCTCTGACATGTGGGCGCTCATTACGCCGTTTCCATATATAACATTGAACGTTTTTGCTCAGCTTACCCCCTTCCTGTTTGGCCGCCCGTGGCCTCCATCTATCTCCTAGGATAGCGATCGTGTTCTCGCTATCTAGTGTGTCAAACTCCTCCATGTCACATTCGTCTATTTCCCTCATATTATATTCTAACACATGCCGTTCCTCCTTGTACATTTCACACTTTCCTACTATGTGAGTTCTACTATCCATTGCTTTGCCACACGGGCACGCCTGTGCATCTACTTCCTCCTCCTCCCGGCTACTGGTATACCCCTTTCTTTTTTCTGACAGGTCCAGGTCCCCGACTCGAAATCGCAGTTTCAGCGTTTTGGCGAAGTCCATTGGGCCGTTGATATTACTTTCCCATTCCTGTCCCTTCGCTTAGTCCCCTGCATATCTCCAAATGCTTTTCCGATTCCACCTTGTTTCTTAGCGCTACGAGCATTTCCCTTATTTCTACCCTTTCTTGTACTTCTGTCGTGTGCCTCCCAAACTTCTCTGCGGACATCATCTCTTCTTGGTTCCCTTCCTATATCCTTCCATACTTTCTCAACTGCGCTATCCTACCTTATCCCAACTCTCCACCTGTTGTTACTTTCTCTCATACAGCTCTATCAACTATGGCTGGCAACCTCTTTTTTGGCGTGTTCCTTACTGTATACTGCCATTCCAACTTTCTCGTGTCTCTATTGGTTTTGAGTGGGTGCATTCCCAGTTCTGCTCCTAGTACTGTATTTCTAGTCGTTCTTGAACATCTTGATATTTCTTTGGCTGCTGTTATCTGTACTGTTTCCGTCTGTTTTACGAGTTTCGCATTCCCTTCCCGTACTTGTCCCGTACTTGTCCTGCTTTGGTACGGTCACATCAGTCAGGATACATCCCGTGATCATAGGGTCAAGGTGCGAGTCTGTCAGGATCGCATCCATTTTTTTCCACGCGTGCTTTACCCTTTCCTATTACGTTTGCTATATGTGTATCCCCAAGAGCAGTATTTTGAGGCCTCTACGCCAAGGTACGTATACTACCGGTCTACGATCGGCAATTGGCCTTCTCCCCACTCCCAACTGAAATTTATCGGGTTTTGCCTTATATTTGTTACAAAAACTACTGTGCTGCGCATTTCTTGAATAGTTTAACTGCTATCCTTTTCTCCACCTCCTAGGTGCGTACTCGTTTTTCCGTATCCTGTTATACAACATAACCATCATGACAAGCATTCCCTCTCCCCCGTACCTCATAAATTCATTCACTATTTGGTCTGCTTCTCCTGCTGCCTTTCTATTCTTAAGTTTTATCTACACTCTTTTTTGCTCCTTCCCTTGTGAACTCTCTCTGTAACCCTTGCGAACTACTGCCTTCCCCTTCTGATGCATCTACGTTCGCCTCTGCTCACGCGTTGGTTCCCTTTTCGAATTCTCCGTAGGTGTTCGTAGCTTACGGTAATAATGCTTTACTAGTAACTTCCCTTTTCTCCTTCGAACTATTGAACATTTACCGTTCTATGCTCTTTAGGTAGCTGTGATTCCCGTCTCTGCCTCTCCTACTTTTCTGCCCATTATCCCTTTTTGTCCCCACCCACGTCTGCTTCATCCCGCCCTCAAAGTCTTCATTCGTTCCATTTACTACGTCTTTCCGTATCACTTTCTTCTCTACCATCTCTTTTACTTTCCTTTTAGCTATAGTGCATTCCTTTCATCCTGTCGTGGCTTTGCTTGATATATATCTTGCGTGTGCCTTTCTTATAGCCCCCTTTAAGTCCTCACCCCACCAGTTTACTGTTCTGCTGCATACTATCAACTTATTCCCTATTACTTTACTTGCTGTGGTCTTGACCAATTGCTTCCATCTTTCTATTATCATAGCTCCTGCGTTAACCCTCCCTACATCGTTCTTTGTTGTACCTATTATTTCCAACAGCTCAGAAATTTGTTCTGCATTTTCGGCCATCTCTGCTTGGAACTGTTCCCGTTTTCATTTTACTTCTTGTTTATCGATTCTCCATCTGTACAATCTCCTACCTCTATGTTTGATATCTCTCTCGTCTGCTGACTGTCCATGTTCGACAGTGATCCGTAGTTCCTACGTCCGCTACGCATACATGTACTTCCGTTTCCTCACTGCTTCCAATTTCTACCACTATAAAGTCAAGGATCGAGCTCTCTCCCCTTTGTTTGCACTGTCTAGTCCAATCTGGCTCCGTCTTTCTTACTCTATCGTTCAACGTCTTCATCTCGTTGTGCTTAAGGAATTTGCACATCGCTTCCCCATTCTTGTTATTTGTTGCTTCCCCTTTTTGTCCAACGTTCTCATTCGGGTTGCTTGCGTTCCCAATTCTTGAATTTTATCCTCCCACTTAAAGGACTACTTCTCGTTGCCTTTTATACTTCTGTGCATCTGCTGCTACTCCTCCGAACTTCCTGTGTATATTTTTCCCCGTACTCTTCCACTCTGGGGGCATATAGGTGTTTCCTAAATAATACGTTTTCGCTCCCCGCTCCCCTGGTATCTTCATCCAGTTTCTTTCGTCAAAATTATTTTATTTCATCACCTCTGCTCTGTGTCACACAGATGTTCTTTGACTAGGAACTTCCCTCCGCCCCCCCACTCATGCTATTCCGTCCCTTCCTCTTTTTCCCTGTCCATGCGTACTCTCCAACTTTGCATCCTATCCCCCCCCCCCCTCTTTCTCCCACGACTCTTGAATTCCCACTATGTATGGGTCACGCTTACTTGTCTGGCAATTTCTATCATTTTGCGGTCTACCGTGGCGAATCCACATACGTTCCATGATCCTATTCTCGGCTTATTTTTCGTTTCACTATCCACTCTATTCTTGTCTGTTGTTCCTTCTCCGTTGTCGCTACGAGTGCTTCCATTATCTCTTATTTTCATGTTTTTTTTCCGTTTCCGTTTCTGGTGCTATCTGCTAGCTTTGCGCCCCTATGTTTCTCCCCCATTCCGTTTGAGCCACATCTTGTTTCCTGCCTCCCCTTACCTTCGTTCACCCTAGAACTATGCCTTCGTTTCGCTGTTCCACCAGCTATACGTACTCACCATCCTATTTTTTCTGTCTCTTATCGTCTGCCACTCCATGCTCGCTTTCGACTTTAGCGTGACTCGAAAGTGTTTTCCCTATTGCAAAGCGGTACAGTCGGTACAGTCCTACGTCGTCGCACTTTTCCTTGAACTCAATCCTCGCCATGTCGGTAGGAACTCCGATTACAGTACCACTGTACACTTCCAATATTTAGTTCTCCATCCACCCTGCCTCGCCGTCTCTCTTCTAATCTCTTCCTATAACATATCCAGCTTGTTTATGTTCATAGTGGTAGGGAGAAGTGGTTATGTTACTGGGAGTTCCCAATCCTAGTACTCGTTGAGGGTTTGGTACCTTCCAAGTTATTTTGCAGGCGCATCACACTAACTAGGGTCTCCAACGCGGGCTCGTGGCCTGGAGCCAAGTTTAACCCCCTTTAACACAAGTACCCCACGTTTGTGTCAGGTGATCTACAGGGTAACCATCCTGGCGTCCCACGATCGTATCTTCTGCCCTCTCGCCCCGCTGCTGTACTGGTTACTTTCCTCCAGGGAGGTCATTTTACCGTGCAAGGTTCAAGGACGGCTTGCATAAACCAAAATCTTAATCACACATCGAGACCCCCCGTACGTCGCATTCTCCGTCGTATGTACGTTTACCATGGGTACTTACCCCACTAATGCTCCCGAGTAGACCTTCGCTGTCGAAAGCTTGGCCAACGACCCTACTCATTATCATGCATCGGCGTAATCGTATGACTGTAGACCCTCGCATCCCTACAATGCCGGGACGGAGCATGTCGGTTTTCACCGACCAGACCGACACTGCTTGCACGAAGTGCGAAGCGCCGTGAGGTGTGGGCGAGTCGCATGAAGGGTGAGCTGCATCCTGTGAAGAAGCGCTTTTGAGGCCGGTTTTTGTTGCATACCTGGTATGGCTGACAGTGTCAATTAGTTGATTTAGTTTCTGGTGTGGCCACTTCCAGAAACAGTCAATGGGTGCACTACGTAACTGCCTCGTGAATTCCTTACCATATACCAGGTACACACTACGCGATACGGTCACCCCTGTTTTGCGGAGTGAAGATTCTCCCCGCACGAAAATGTTCTAACCCAAACCGCCAGCCGTGGTGACCGCAAAAATAAAAAAATGGTATATACCCTGGTTGTCTAGGTCACGCAGTGAGAGGCGTGCTTTACAGCGTCGTCGCCAACCGACGCCAACCCAACCTATGTATATATACCAGGTATATAATATAGGGAGGGGGAGTCAAGTTTACGGGAATAGGGGGAAGCAGAGAGGGGGGCACTTTCGTGTTTTTTGGTGGGATGTTTACGTCTGTCGATCTACAGTTGGCAGAGTCCCCCTTCCCCAAGGCAGGAGCGTGGGGGATCAAGGGAGGAGGGGGTCCGGTAGAGGGATGATAAACGCACGTTTTTCCGCAGAAGTTGTTTCTCGTAGATGAAAAATGGCGAATTTTGTGACACATCTATTCTTTCGCCGAATATGCCACCGTTTTGGCCGTTTGTTTTCGTGATGAAGCGAATGCAGACTTCTGACGTAGCCACAGTGGACTACGGTGGGTGAATTGGCGGTAGCGACCGAACAAGCGGCGACGAGGACACCTTGGATCGCCCCCTGCGCAATCAACGACTCGTGCGAGCTGAAGCAGGCCGGCGTCGTTTTTTTTCTTTTGGTGTCGTTGTTTTGTGTGTGTGTGCGGTCGTGTGTGAAGGACCGCCATCTTTGTCCGTTTGTCCTCGTAGAGGCTTGTGGTCTCGGATGCCGAAGCAACGTCGTACCTGGCAGGTAGCTCTACACGTACGTGCGAAATAATAGGGTTTCCCTTGTGAGGAGGGTTCGAGGTCGTGTCGATTGTTTCTCGGTAAAAATTATGGTGCCAACCTTGTATGCGTATCGCGCACATGCATAATATTATATGGTTCGATTTTCGGCGGCACGTACACGTATAACAAGTATATCGCGACGAGAATATTCTGAGCGAAATGCTCGAAGCATAGATCGTATATCCAAGTCAGAAAATTCCGACGTGCTTTTCACAAAAATGAAAAGGATGACATGGTTATCCACCGACAAGTTGAAAAAAATCGTTTTTTTCCGAAACGTGACGTGGCGACCTTGGATGACGTCACCGATCGACCAGGCGGTTTCGACCAATCATAAGTCTGCTTAAAAAAAAAAATCACGTCAAAAGAAAATTGCGGCTAGGACACCGCGAAACCTGTCCACTAAGCGCCAGCAGGCAGCAGGAGCGCTCGGGGATGGACGTCGTGAAATCCCCACACGCGCTAAACGCGCCATTTGATTTACCATAAAGTCGGTAGCGCGGCTCCTGTGCCACTTCTGGTTTCGGGTGCGACGAGTCGAAAACTAAATCTCCAGAAAGAACCTTTTGTCGAAAAGGTACATGTAACGGACCACCCAACGATACCGTATTTCTCTGCATACGAACAGTGATAATCTGGTTTTTTTCGCAGCGGAGCAAACAGTTCACGATTATTGCTCCATACACTCGGTTGCATGACCGTAGGCAGCGACGACGACGCCCACTACCACCACCACCACCCCCCCCCCCCCATTACCATTGCAAACCGCCAACACCACCACCATTGTGGCGTGACCGGAAGACTCCTAAGAAGAGGCCTGTATTCGTCGGGGACCCCGAAGACAAGAAGTTGGAGATCGAGGTAGGCGTCGAGGGGGAACATCATATACGACCAGGGTATACCAGGTAGACCGGTTGCGTTCATAGACCCACGGCGGAACATCGAGGTCTGCTCAGCATCGAGGTCTGTTTGAAGCAGATTCACGGTGGGGCATCGAAGCTATATCGGAAATGATCAAATTGCGGGGCGTATTTTCGGTCAAAGGGGGGGGGGGGGGGCATGACAGTCCGATACGTATTTAGGAAGGTGGTAGAATTGCGGGGGGTATGCCCCCCCCCGCCCTCAAGTTGTTGTTGTCAAAAGGAGGGATCTACGTGCGTGCACAAACGGTCGCCCCGGTGATCTATGTACAGTAGTGTTCCCCCTCGAATGCTATGGTGCTAGAATTGGTCCTGGACTTCGAATCCCACCGTGGGGAGATTGTAAATTCATTTTTCAAAAATAAGAAAGGAAAATCCACAACTATTACGGGGGACCATAGTTAGTAGGACCAAATATTGTTAGTAAAAATGGCTCAATATATAGGTGTTTATGTATAGCATAGGGCCTACCAGGTATTAACTATGGTCCCCCGTAATATTAATAACTGCTAAGCGTGGGTAGGCGACATTCGACGCGAGTCGACGAGGAAGAATAGGTGTGGAAGTCTTCTCGCGATAAAAGACGCAAACGCACGAACTGTAGTGGGGGGTGGGGGGGGAGAGCCTGCTATGTGACCCCGGATCTGAGGTACGACTGGGAGGGAGAGAGAAAAGAAGAGCTTAGCATAATGAATGGCAAGGAACAAAAAACGAGGGGTGCACCCTGCTGCGCCACGGTGCCGTGAGCTGGGTCTGAGGCGCACTCTTGTTTTTTTTTCTTGGTAGTAAGCGAAATTATGCATGGAAACTTCCGTCGGATTCACGGAAGCGCGGAGACGTCCATGGAGCGGTGGAAGCTTCCATGGAAGCGGTGAAAGCTTCCGTGAAAGCTGCGGAAGTATCAATGGAAGGTTTCACGGAAGCTCCCGAGGAACTGTCTTTATTCGATCGTCCACCGAAGCTTCCGAGGAACTGTCTTTACTTCCACGATTGTCCACGAGGAGCTGTCTCTTCTTCCACGAACACCACAAACATCCATAAAACCACGCACTTCCCCAACATTCCACGCGCTTCCACTGGAAGAGGGGTGTCATGCAAAGTGCAAACCTCGTTTCAAATATCAAAATCTTCGAGGAAAGCTGTAATTATTTATTTTCCGGATTGGAAATGCTATCTGACCAAAATAATTAAATAAATTGACCTCGGTTTCAATTTAATTATTTCGTACTGGAAATAGAGGTAATTATTTATTTTCTGTCTTCGGGCACACGAAATGGAATCTTGTATGGATACAACTTCCATGGGGATGTCGGCAGCTTCCATAAAAGTAGTTCGAACTTCCACGGAAGCTTCCACGAAAGTAGCTTCCGTGGAAGCAGTGGAAGATTCCACGGAAGTTTCCACTACTTTCGCGGAAACTTCCAGTACTCCCACGCAAACTTCCACAGCTTCCACGGAGTCTTCCATGGAATTTTCCGTGGACTTCCACGGAAACAAGCAGTAGTGCGGAAGACCGCGTAGGTCGGCCGTATATGCGGGCAACTTTCACAACTTGCACAGAAACTTCCGCTACTTCCATGGAAGCTTGCAGACTCCCATACTAGTAGAAGATTCCACTGCTTCCATGGAAGCTATTTTGGCGAGATGTTCTGGTCTTGTTTTTTTCGTGGCTGGGTGGACGATCGGTGGGGTGCCTGGGATCGGGGTGGCTGGTAGGCCTCCGGGCGCCCCTGCGGAGGGCTGACTGTATTTCTGCACCACAAAATGGGAGCAGGGTTGCACATTGGGAAGGGCCCTGCGGGGTCACAGCGCCAAGCGGGAGAAGGGCGCCAAACGGGGCTTGTTTTGTTTTCCCGCGTTTTCTTCTGAACACTCCCAGAACGTTCTGATATCTATTAGACCGAGTTGAACACTCTTCGTATTGCCATGGAAGTAGTATGGACTGTTAAGGATATTCGATGATACCCCCGCACAGTAGGCAGCAAATATTGGCGCTGTCAGTCTTTCAATTGACCGAGCAGACACGCTGTGTATCGAGGATGAGAAGAATTTATGTCTCTTGAAAAATGCCGCTTCAGGGCGATAAAGGCTTAGGACGATGAACTGCCTGTGGTAACTTCAGATGTGGTTTGACGAGTGAGCGTGGGGGGTGTGCAAACACTCCAGTTCCTCTATCTTGATGACCTCTTTTACAGCAACGCCTATCGACGGTTTGTTGCTGCAACTCGTCGTCTACAAGAACTGCTGAAAGGTCATCTAAATATCCTGTTACTCATAATACGAAGACCCAGTAGGCTATGTACATACTGCCTATTTCTTAACACCCCCCCTCAATGCAAGTCGCAATACATAAACGATGAATACCCCAAGACGATAGAACATGATTAAGTCCTGATCATGCCTAACGATCGCCAATACTTGTTGGAAGCAACGCTACTTCTTCACTAGAACACTGATATTACTTTGTACCAAATGGCCGTTTTTTCCGGAATAGTTCACTTTTCTCGTTTGGCCGCGGGTTGTTTTTCGTGCTTCCTGCTGCGGGGCCCGCAGGGGGGCGGCGTGGACAGTACGGTGCAAGCGTCGATGACGTGGCCCTGGAGCACTCCCTGCGCAGTGCCGTTCAATTGCCCCCCTCCTGCAGTTGAGATGTTTCGTGGCTCGTCCAACACCTTACACCTTTCCAGTCTGTCCTGAAACCCGCGGATGATGGCGTCGTCGAAATAATGTCCACCAGCACATTTACGGGGTCGTTGTTGTAGCGTGTCCGTGTCCTCGCTGTGGGATCGATCGAGAGAGCCGACCCATCTTCCGTAATGGTGACGCCCCCAAAGACGTCGGGCTATCCATAGGTGTTTTTGATCATTCGGGCATATAGGGAGTTGCCAAACGAGAGCCACCGATAGTGGAGAATAGCCAACGTCACTAGAGCACGGGTCATAGCCGCCAAACCCCCGACGATATGCTCTTGGAATCCCAGTTGGTGGGCCGGTTCTTCCTCGACCATGAAGAGCGAGCCCCCAGTCTCTTCTCCGCTGACGCCGCCGAAAGATCCGAACATCCCACAGGTGTCGACTGGTTCATCCGTGGGGCCGAGTGACCAAAATGCTTTCTCCCCCGTCGGTGCTTCCACTTCGGGGTATGATATCGGGTGGCCGATGTAGTTAGCGGCATAGCTGGCGTTACCGGCGTTTGCACTGCCGACACCATGCTGGGTGCGGCAGTCCGCATCGCTATGCGTAGTGTTCTTATGGAGAGAGCACCACTGATTTCTATCTCCCCTTCTCCTCGCGTCTCCTGATCCTGTCTTTCCGTGGCAGGGCAAGTACTGATTTCGCTGATGTTGCTGACCCCCCGGAATAGGCCCACGCCGGTGCTCCTTCTTCGGGATGGCGCAGTCCTGCGTCATGTGTCCGAATCGTTTGCAGTTGTTGCTCTGCGACGCGGCACATTTCCGCCAAAACGATTTCTGAATGACGGGGCTCCTCGAACCCAAATCGTCGGAATGCCATTATTGTTTCGACGAATGACGTAATTGCATTCTTAGACCGTGGCATTATTCATCCGCATGGAATTTGATTTTTGCTGAAGCCAGTTTTCGGGTGAGCTGTGGAGCTCCTGAAGTGAGGAGCCTTAGAAAAAATAGGGTGAACCTCTATCGCAGAACGCCTCGTCACTGCTGGTGTGCCCTACCACCTGCATGGCAATGCCGCGGCCTGCGATCGGCTTAGCGTTGACGGAGCGCGAAATGTTGTCGACGTACATCGTGTGTACCATGTGCCGAATGTCGTCCAGTCCAAAGCCCCACCTCTCGTAGCTGGCGGTTCGCACCCTCTCGTACTCGGGCGGAAGGGCTTGAAGAACGTTGTCCTCGTACCTCTCGTCGTGTACTGTATATCCCATTTCCTCGAGGAGGTCACGGCATTCGTCCAAAACGAAAAATAGGTCGACCGGATCCTGGCCGGGCTCCATCTTCGTGTTGACGAGTTTTTCGTGGCACAACCTTCTGGCCTCCTTAGTATGGTCGTTTTTACGTCTCAGTCAGAGCCTTTCACGCCAGCTGTCAATGCCACGCTCCATCTTCTAGCCGCTTCCCCTCGGACTTCTGGACGGTGTTGTTGGCGGAGCCAGATGTGGTGAGAAGTAGAACCACTCCAGAGATCTTGGTTCACCTGTAGCCATTTGTGCTCAGCGACAGCATTGAGCGTCGGGGTGTCGGTGCTGCCCAGAGTGGATGATGGCTGAGCCTTGCCTTGAAACACTACGAATACGGCCTTGCTGTAGACAGGCGGGCAGACGCGCAGCTTGCTCTTGTATTCTTGAAACGACTCCTTGTCCTTGCCGGCGAAGACGGGGCAGTTCTTATTGACCGCCTGGGTGTTGCTGAACGCCACGCCCTCCATGCCGACCTCTCGACGCTAAAGCGGAACTGTTCCTTCAAGGCACACGATATAGCAGATAAAAGAGGGATCCGAGTCTCGGTCGCTGTACTGTAAAAAACAAAGAAACAAAGAAACAAACAGATCTAAACAGACCAACAAACAAACGAATAGGCAAACTCGCCCGAGTCTGAGTTGGAATCTATAGTAGATAGAGTAGAATAGATGAAGACGAACCCGAGTCTCCGTCGCGGTGTCGAAAAATAAAAGAAACACCCGCCCGAGTCTGTGTTGGGCCGCTGAATCGCGGAACCAAGCTGTGTCGTCGGAGCGCTGAAAAATGGTAATAAAGCTGAGGAGCTTTGTGTAAAATCAAAGGAAAACTGAGAAGCTTTGTGTAAAACCCCCAGCTGCTGCTCCTGCTCCGGGCCCACAAAGGTTCCCGATGCGCGCGCAGCGCTGAAAAACGAGGCTCATAACCTGTTAAGAATATTCGATGGTATCCCTGCACAGTAGGCTGCAAAGCGTGGCGCTGTCAGTCTTTCAGCAGACCGAGCAGACACGCTGTGTGTCGAGGATGTGAAGAATGAATGACTCTTGAAAAAGGCCGCTTCAGGGCAATAAAGGCTTAGGACGATGAACTGTGGTAACTTCAGATGCGGTTTGACGAGTGAACGTGGGGGGTGCGCAAACACTCCAGTTCCTCAATCTTCTTCATGGCCTTTTACAGCAACGTCTACCGACGGCTTGTTGCTGCAACTCGTCGACTACAAGAACTTCTCGAAGGTCATACAAATTCCCGTTACTCATAATACGGTGTAACTAGTTTGACTGCAACTTACGAAGCATTGACTAAATAGGCTATGTACATACCTGGTACTGCCTATTTCTTAATATGGACTTCCACGGAAGCTTCCCATGCAAGCACATGAAAGCCCCAACGGAAGTAGCTTCCGTGAAAGTAGTGGGGATGGCGTCAGCTTCCATACAGCTTCTACTACTTCCACGGAAGATTACATGCAACCACATGAAAGCTTCTACGGAGGAAGTATAGCTTTCGTGGAAGCAGCGTAAGCTTCCACAGAAGCTTCCACGGAAGCTGCCATGAAAAATTCCATATGTATTTCACAGAAACTTCCGTGGAAGTTTGCGCTATTATCGCGAAAGCTCCCAAACATTCCTCGGAAACTTCCATGGAATCGGAGTTTACTTCCATGGAAGTAGTGCAGGGCTGGTAGTGGCAGTAGTAGTGAAAGCTTCCGTGGGAGTTTCCGTGGGCTTCCATGACAAAAAAAAACAATGAGTTAGCCGAAATCAGGTATACCTGGCCACTTTTGGGCCATAACTAATTAATGCTTGGAACAAGTACAAATCAAACGCCAGCAGCCCTGCTATTGGCCAGACTGACACCGTACCTGCTTTTGGCTCGAAAAGGCCATGGACACCGTACCTGATTTTGGCTCGAAAAGGCCATGGTATACCTGACTTTGTCTACTCGGTCTAGCTTTCAACTGATTTTGATCAATTTTGAACCAATCAGAGAGGCCATACGTACACTGCTTTTTCTCTGCGTGTGCGTCTGCGGTCCCTCGGTTGAAATTCTTGTCATATAAACTCTGTACTCGTACGTACGTATTTTCACATACACACGTTCGCCGATTTAACATTTCCTTTTTTGAGGTGTACGATGTGCATCAGTTAGGTTGTTGCGATGTATGTTTTGTTGTTTTCCGTGGTCACCGGAGTCATGTTACAGCACCGTGGACAAGCACGGCAGTTCGCCTGCCCCACCCCGCGTCGAGGTGGTCTCAAGTCTGGTAACGCAAGATAATTTCATACCGAGCAGGCCGTTCCGCGAGGATAGTCGAGAAGCTTGAGAGCTGGCAACGGGGGGGGGGGGTGCCAGAATAAATACTCTTGGCGCTTCCACCGCAGCCAACCAAACGGAGCGACTCTCTGCAGGTCCAAGTGGGTCCCATGGTACCTATACCCTAAAGAAAACAAGAAAAATCAGATTTTGGAGGCCACACGCTTAATGTTCAGGCGCTTGAAAAAAAATGGGTTTTCATGGGCAGGTGTTATGATACTTCCTTGAATGAGGCGGAAAGCCAAGTAATTACCTGGGTTCAAGTATTGGGGTCGTATCTGTAGTACTTGGAAGGCGTATCTTAGATGAACAACCAGGGGTTTTTCCAGCGAGGCACGAGCTTGGCTCTCAGTCTCCGCGTGCATGAAAGGAATACAGCCTGCTCTTCTTTTATCTCTCAGCAAACAACACACATGAGTACGAGTGCAGACTTAATAGGCAAACCTGTCCTAGGATTAAAAGTGTTCTGATCTCTGATCATAACAAGTGGCGTCGACGGCAGGACACTCGCGTGGGCAGCATCACGGCCAGGGCCTGCAGAACAGACAACGTGACGACTATAACACACACGCGGAACGAGGACATCAACAGTCTAACTCCAGCCATCACGGTGGTGGTTCCACCTCCCCTGCCTCTTCCACCCCAGCTCCCGCCTCGGGGTTCGCTACGGTTCTTCTCATGACCCGGGCGGAAACCCGAACGGACGCCAGCCAGGCACCTTCCGCGCCGGTAACTGACAGGTCGACGGCGGTTTGTCTCCTCCTGCCGGTCCGCCGCCAGCATTGCCGGGAGGAAAAACATTGATTTCACAAGATGCTCGCGTCCCAGGCTTGCTCAGGGCTCAGCGCCGGCCTTTTTTCCCGCTCCTACCCCGCGCGTTGCTTTGTACTTATGGACCGACACAGCGACTCAGCTCCACTGGTTTTACCGGGGAGCCCCCAGGCGTCTTCCCCGACGTCGGGAGCCCCCAGACGTCTTCCCCGACGTCGGGAGCCCGCGCCTCAAACTCCGCTCCCCTCAACCTGGGCACGAGAGCAGGCGCGATAAACGCCGCTCTCCCGAACCACGCATCGTGCAGCACCACGAGGGTCGCGCCGTCGCGTCGTTTTTTTCAGCGAGGGTCCCGGCCATGCAGTGACGGTCGGTTTGAGGTGCGGTAAGGCCAACATTGAAACCCCGAGATTTCGGTTGAAGCTCGACTCGGTGTTTCCTCGCAATAACGGTGGCCGCTCAACCCTTTTCCCTATCAAGGAGGAGTCAACAAGAGTAGCTACCTCGTCCCCCTTCCCCACCAGGCCTACAGGACGGAAGCCCTTTTCGGTGGACCCTTTGTTGCCTCCTACTCGAGCACCGTTCTTGAAGTCGTCTACAGGGTCTGCAGGCTTTCTTTTGTCTTCGCGCACGCCACTCCACGTGCGCAGCGCTCCTTCGGCTCCAGTGGCAGAGGAGAAACCTGTCACTGCCCGTCGAGCCACTCGTGACTCCACGGCCTCCCGTCAGATCAATCGGACAGCATACCCGTGAAATTCGGAAGAATCGTAGCTCTTGTCAAGCAGACCGGGCTCAGATTCCCCTTCCCCCTTTGATCTAGGACAGAGATAATCGGACGCAGTAAGAGAACTTTCTGGGCGATTTTTTGCCCACGGGAAATGGTGACACAGAGCCAGTATACGTGGAACCGGACTCGCCTCGTGCATCAGGGGCTCAGTGTTCTCAGAGAAGCACACTCCCTCCCCCACACACCGCAACTGCGGCCACCGATGACTCGGCACCGTCGGTTTTAACCCTACTCTCGAGTATTCAACGGAGCGGTTGGTACTGTTCTGGCAGACCCCCCTTCTATTTTTCGCAGTGGTCCCCCTCGTCTTTTGTCGTTGACGATGTGTCATATTCCTGCGTGGAGCAGTATTTGATGGCTGAAAAGGCCCGCGTTTTTTAGGACCACGACGCAGCGGAGCGGGTTATGGCCTCGCCAGATCCACGCGAGCACAAACGCCTAGGTCAAGGCGTGCATATCTTCGATTGCGCTTTCTGGGACTGCTTTTGGAGAGGCGCCGTCCTTGCTGGTTATTTTGACAAATTAACGCAGAACCCAGCGATGAAGCAGCACCTAGCGAGCACTGGCACAAAACAATTGGCTGAAGCCAGCCCTTTTGACCCCGTGGGGGGCATCGGTCTCCGGGCAGAAGACCCCGAGGCTCAAGACCCCTCTCGATGGCGTGGGAAAAAAAATCTCGGGAAAGCTCTTTCCGCCGTTCGCGACACCGTTTGCTCAAGTGAGGCGGGGTTGGCACACCCCGCCTCCTCTCATCAATTGTTCACTCCGACCACAACTGACAGAATTCGTGAGATTTCACCAGCGCCGCCACGCCTTTCGGCCGAGGCCTGCGCATGCCCAGGTCCTCCCTCGGAGTTTTCGACCTGTTTTTCTGACGCGTCCGCTGATCACAGCCCCGAGGTTTTGGCGGGCGCCCCTAGTGTCGACCCCTCCCTCGCGCTGTCAGAACACGGCCCCTGCCTCGTCGGGGGCACCATTACCCTCGACGACGCCTCTTTTACAACCAAACTCGCGATTCACAGCGGAGCTGGCGTTCTTGCGCCTTATTGTTGCGTGGAGCTTCTTGGTACTGGCTGCCCGCAGACTTTCATTCGACGAAATATTTTGGATCGCATACTTTCCGTTGGTGCGGCATCCACCACGTGCAAGCAGAAATGCACCCCTCGTTCTTTTTGGGTTTTGGTGGATCGGCCCCTCTGCGACAAGTGTGCGTCTGAACGTCCACTTTGTTGGAGAAAATGAACCTACGTTCTCCCTCGCAGTGTGGGTCTGCGTGGTTCCCCCCTCCGTGATGCAGCATGCAGTACTGCTGGGACGTCGCGGCTGGATGCGTTAAAATAGCCGCTCCTACCGCTCTCTGCCACCTCGGCCGTCAGACCCACGCGTTTTCGGCGAGATGGGCGTAGTTCACCACGTCCCGACAGGCACGTCCGTCTACGCCATCGACCCCGCCGCTTCGGTTGGAGGGTTCCATCTACGCTACGAGGGCGCTGTAGGCGTCACCCTATCCGACGGTCCCCAACTTCTTGGTTCGCCACGATGGCCTCTCCGGCACTCACTGGACACTACCTGGTCGACATGATGCCCCTGCCCGACCTACCCTCGGTTGAGGAGCACTTCGTCGCTTCCGGGCGGCAGGTTCTTCCCCTCGTTAGAGTGGCAGATCTCGAATCGGGGGATAATCTCGACGTCATCCACGGCCCACTACTGAGCGTCCCGATGGACGTTTTGCAGCAGGACAACAGAGCCCCCAGCCCTCCCTTCGGTTTATCTGAGGTGGCTCCCGTCTCCGCAGTTACAGCTTCACCCCTCGCACCTCCAGCCCCGCCCTCGCCTGCACTACTCGAGCGTTTGAGCCCAGAACAGCGCGCTTCGTTCCTGCGCGTCTGGGCACGTTTGACGTTACATCTGCGAGCGCTTTCTTCTGATCTTCACAGCACGGACTGGACCCCTGAGGCCATCGAAGTGCTGGGAGGTGTTCTCCGCGAATTTCCTGACGTTTTCTCGAAGTTCGAGTCGGTTTGGTTTCTGCTCGTTGATGTCTTCCGTGATTTCGGTCTCTGGAGGTAGCGCTCCTGTCACGTCCAGGCCGCACCGGTTCAATCCCATTATGGCCAAGGAGTTGGAGGCCACCTTGGACCAGTACCTGGCGGCCGGCCTGATCCAGCGCTCGACCTCTCCGTACTTGAGCCCGCTGGTGGTCATCCCGACGAAGTCTGGAGGCGTTCGGATCACCGTGAACTAAAAGAAACTCAATTATATCAGCCGCCTCAGCCATCTGCCTATTCTTCGCGTGGACCAAGTCCTCGACTCCCTGGGGAAGGAACGGGTGTTTTCCCCCCTTCGCTTTGGTCTCCTCGTTCCACCAGATTACCGCGCACAAGGACACCGTCCCTCTCACAGTGTTTTGCACCCCCACGGGCCTCTACGAGTGGTTCTTCATGCCCCAAGGCGGTAATGCTTCGCCCGGCTGGTTCGTCAAAGTGATTAACGAAGTCATTAAAGGTCTGGCACAGGTGGCGGCCTACCTCGATGATGTGATGATCTTCGACTCTGATCCGGCGGCCCACATCAAGAGGATCGTAGACGATACGAGCCCTCTTCGAACGCCTGCGCCAACACAACCTCAAGCTCTCCCCCTCGAAGGCTCGCCTTGGCGCCACGGACGCAAAATTTATGGGCCACTCCATTTTGCCCGCGGGTATACGCCCCAACGCGGAAAAACATTCGGCTTAGATGAAATTGCCCATGCCCAAGAACCTCAAGCAGGCCCGTGCGCTGATGGGCGGCGTGGGATATTATCGCAAATTCCTGTGCGACCTGTCTATCGTGATCCGCCCTCTCACCGCCCTTCTCCGGAAGGGGGTTAAGTACGTCTTTATGCCGGCCTAGGAAGTTATCGTTCGCAAGATCCTCGCCGAGCTCGCTGCCCCGCCAATTTTGATCTTCCCGGACCGCGACGCTGTAGCCGACGGTTCCCGCCCGTCCACGTGTACTGTGACGTCTGCATCGACGGTTTTGGTGCCGCGCTCGAACAAGAACTACCGGACGGCTCAGTGCGGCCCATCTTATATCAGTCGCGCTACCCTCGATTTCGAAAGGCACTGGACCCCGCTAGACTTGAAAGCAGGCAGCATTGTCTTGGCCATCAAAACGACTCCGAAGTTCCCTATGGGGCACAAAGATTCCCATACTTTCGGACCACAAATCACTTGGGAGTATCGGCAAAGTAAGGGACCATAACGCGCGCGTCCAACGGTTGCTCGAGGTCCTCCATGCGTTCTACTACACCCTCAAGTACCGTAAGGGCAGCGCCTACGGAGATGCTGATTTTCTCTCCCGCTTGCAGGAGTCCGCCACAGAACACGACCGCAGTGGGTCTATCAGCCCCACCCCCGTCGAAGACGGTGGTATTTTCCTCATACGAGCCTGCGGGCTTCGCACTCGCTCTTCGCCGACCCCTCGTGTCGGTTCGAGTGGGCTAGTGTGTGTGTGGGGGGGTTTGCTTCCCTGTGAACACTGAGCCCCTGATGCACGAGGCGAGTCCGGTTCCACGTATACTGGCTTTGTGTCACCATTGCCCGTAGGCAAAAAATCGCCCAGAAAGTTCTCTTACTGCGCCCGATGATCTCTATCCTAGACCAAAGGGGGCAGGGGAATCTGAGCCCGGTCTGCTGCTGCGATTCTTCCGAATTTCACGGGTATGCTGCCCGGTTGATCTGACGGGGGGCCGTGGAGTCACGAGTGGCTCGACGGGCAGTGGCAGGTTTCTCCTCTGCCACTGGTGCCGAAGGAGCGCTGGCACGTGGAGTGGCGTGCGCGAAGACAAAAGAAAGCCTGCAGACCCTGTAGACGACGTCAAGAACGGTGCTCAAGGGGGAGGCAACAAAGGGTCCACCGAAAAGGGCTTCCGTCCTGTAGACCTGGTGGGGAAGGGGGACGAGGTAGCTACTCTTGTCGACTCCTCCTTGATAGGAAAAAGTTTGGAGCAGCTACCGTTATTGCGAGGAAACACCGAGTCGAGCTTCAACCGAGATCTCGGGGTTTCAATGTTGGCCTTTCCGCACCTCAAACCGACCGTCACTGCATGGCCGGGAGGTGGGGGAGGGGGACACCCTCGCTGAAAAAAACGACGCGACGGCGCGACCCTCGTGGTGCTGCACGATGCGTGGTTCGGGAGAGCGGCGTTTATCGTGCCTGCTCTCGTGCCCAGGTTGACGGGAGCGGAGTTTGAGGCGCGGGCTCCCGACGTCGGGGAAGACGCCTGGGGGCTCCCCGGTAAAACCAGTGGAGCTGAGTCGCTGCGTCGGTCCATAAGTACAAAGCAACGCGCGGGGTAGGAGCGGGAAAAAAGGCCGGCGCTGAGCCCTGAGCAAGCCTGGGACGCGAGCATCTTGTGAAATCAATGTTTTTCCTCCCGGCAATGCTGGCGGCGGACCAGTAGGAGGAGGCAAACCGCCGTCGACCTGTCAGTTACCGGCGCGGAAGATGCCTGGCTGGCGTCCGTTCGGGTTTCCGCCCGGGTCATGCGAAGCACCGTAGCGAACCCCCGAGGCGGGAGCTGGGGTGGAAGAGGCACGAGAGGTGGAACCACCACCGTGATGGTTGGAGTTAGACTGTTGGTGTCCTCGTTCCGCGTGTGTGTCATAGTCGCCACCTTGTCTGTTCTGCAGACCCTGGCCGTGGTGCTGCCCACGCGAGTGGCCGGAACGACGCCTTTGTTTCGTCTGGTTGTGCTTGTTCGATCGTGAATTGTTCTCGCGGCGGTGTCTGATCATGCGTTCTTGCCAACGAAGGAACGCCTCGCCGTCGTCACCTAGCGTTCCGAGGTCAGGCTTCAAAATGCCGCTAAGATTTCGAAAGGGGTGTCTACACTGTGTGAGGGAGTGTGAGTCTTCGTGGTAGTTCAAGCAATGACCTCGGTATTCGCTGAGGACGACCGCGCGGGCGGACGATGAAAAAACGCCGCTCCAGAGGGCAGGGTCCTCTGTCTGGATGGACATGCATACAGCGTGAACTTCAGCGTAGTGGTGTTCTTCTAGGGGCCAGCAGCTAGAAGAGGTGTCAAACCACGGGTCGAGGCAGTCAGGGATGGATTTGTGGACGCTCAACACAAGCGGATTATTGCGCGATCCCGTCTGCCCAGCAGGCGACTGGGGAAGCGTCCGGCCCTGGCCGCGACCAATGCTGGTGGGACGGGGCCCCGACGGGGCGGATAACCGCACACCCGTCGAAGAAGCAGACAAAGAAAATATCTTACGCCATTGATGGCAGGTGTCTTAGTATTCGCGAGAGTCTCAAAAAGCCACCCACATGGCGTCCAACTTACCGAACGGCCTCGATACCGTAGCTGAAACTCCCGGGTACAGCGTGGGCATCAAGCTGGGGTACTGCTCGTTGACTGCCAGCCGAATCACCTCCAAAACAACCTCCACCCCCGGTGCTAAAAGACGCTCAGTCGCCGTCGCTGCCGACACCACCCCTCGAAATGCACGACTAAAATCGCAAAATGGGGTCCCGTTAGGCACGCCAAAATTATGCAACTTGGTGTGGCTGGCCCCCATTTCGGTGCGGTCGAAGTAGTTGCTCAGCAACCTCAGGAGGAGCGTGAACGCCGGCGGGCCCGTGGCTCCGGCTGCGAGGGCGCGCCACACCTGTCCGAAAACATCAGCGATCAAGGTAGTGAGGGGGGGCGTCGTGGGCTTGTCAGGTGCGATGGCGCGCGCGAAATATTTCTTGAGGGCGTACTCCCAGCCGGGGATCCAATCGGTAGAACAAAGGCCTTCATGGCTGCCATCGTTGCAGATAATGAGATTTTCAGACGCGCCGGCCTTTACCGAACGAGTGAGTTGCTGCGCGGCATCGGAAGGGTTAATCGAAGAGGGAAAAGGTAGGACAGAAATGCGAGAGATGTCTTTGAGTCCCAGGTGTTTGTACGCCCGTTGATCGTCGGTGGTGTGCTTTTTCGCGGCGGCTGCGCCGGCAGAGTCGATCGCCGATTTTCAAGAGTGAGCAAGGTTAGACGACACAGGCATGGCGCGGTCATCACGCATGGTCAAGCGACCAAGAAGCGCGGCGGGAGAAGCAACATCGGTGAGAGAGGGAACCACTTTTCTCTTGGTGGTAGCGCCCGAGACCTCGGGGGTGGGGCTGCTGCCGTCCGAGGAGGAACTGGGTCGAGAAGCGTCTCCCCGTGGGCGGTATCTCCTGTTGCGCCCGTCATTCGAGCTCTCCTTTCCCTGACCTCGGTTTCTGCGACGTCCAGCCCCGTTTCGCCGAGATGTGGCGCTGTCGCTATCCGTAGCAGGGCCGCGGCGGGACCTGCCGTGCCCTCCAATGCTCGGGTGCCGGTGGTCCCGGTCGCCAGCACGGCGGTGGGGGCTGGCGCGGGGCCCAGAGCTATCGCCCACCCCCGGATGCCGGTGGACCCGGTCGTCCGAGGGGCGGTTGAAGGGGGCATGGGCCAGCCCAGGGCCCTGTCCCACGTCCGGGAGCTGGTGTCCATGGTGGCCGTAGCGCTCCTGGCTCCTGAGGTGGGCGAGGTAGGTCGGGGGATCAGGCCAGCAAATGGGGGTGGGTGAAACATCATGCGCCTTCCGAAGGCTCACCACGAGGTCCATGGTGAGCGGCAGGCTCTGCTTTTGCTGCTAGGTGTCCATGGCCGTCTAATTCCAGGCCTCGTTGAAGGAGAGGTTGTCTTCTGGCATTACGTTTTGGAGGTCGCGGGCACAGGAGACCACCGCCGACGCCGCGGCAGAAGGGAGCAACTTGTAAGGGCCAGCCGCCATGCAGGCGATACTCCCCAGCAGAAGGTCCATGTCCCCGGGCCTTCGGGCCCGGGCGTCAACAGCGGTGGCGCTGGAGAGGTGCTGGTCTAAGGGGCCAAGTCCGGGGGCTGGAATGGGGACTGGGGCGGCCATTGTCTCTGTCGCGACGAGGGGAAGGCTCTCAGCTCAGCTCCTGCCTCGGCAACACGACGGGTCTTCGTCGCGCTGTTCGCCCGGGCAGCCCACAGAGCTTCTCTGCATTCCTGGGCGTGGGAGGCGGAGCCCGCGGCGTCCTCGGAGACCGCGGCGGCAGCCTTGGAGGCGCCGTCGGCGGTCTCCGAGGCTCTGGCAGCGTTGGTGACGGTGCGAGCGGCAGCTGATGCTTCTTGCTCGGCCGCCGTGAGCGCGTGCGCCCGGCGTCTCGCGGTTCGCTCCGAGGCGACACCGAAGGGCTCGGCGGCGGCCGAAGCCCGCTCGGCCACGACGACGTCGAGTTGACCGTCAGCGGCAGTAGGAGTCTGCTCGGCCCCGATGACGTCGGCCTGGTCACGCGTCGGGTCTTCCGCCTTGAATCCCGCGGTGCGCCCCGAAATGCGGGCCAGTGCTGGAGAATGGCTGCCCTGTCCGGCGAAGGGAAGGAGGTCCAGGCTCCAGGCAGCCGGAAAGGCGACGCTTGTGCACAGGTTTCGCGGCCGCCAGCCGTTCGCTCGTCCTCCGAGTCAGGGTGCTTGAGGTCCACGGCGTCCTCCAGAGTCATGGGGCCCGCGAGCTCGGGTTTCCTCTCTCCCGACGAGGGAGAGGAGCCGTGGGTCCTCCGGCCGCCGGTAGACCTGGCGGGGTTGAATGCCTCCTCCAGTGCATTTGCCGTCCGTGACATGCTGAGGCGGGGGCGGGCGAAATATGTCGGAGCAGGGGAAGGTGCCGGGGCAGGGGGGGACGGGATTCGGTGGTTCTCAAGGCCGTGGAGCGCAGAAGCAGCGGAGGCAGTAGCCGCGGCTTGTGTTCCAGCAACTTGTGTAGCAGTGAGCAAGGCATGGCGCGCCGTTCGGCGAGCGCTACGAACGCGTGGGGAGCGAGCATCGACCCCAGAAGGTGTCACGATAAAAGGGCGGTCGTCACGGTTTGTACGTGTACTAACAGCAAGTGTGGTTGGTTTTGGGACATCACCGGTACTGGAGGGCCTATTAAAAGCATCGCCCCCTCTAACAGTAGTATTCAAATTCGCATCGGCGCGATAATTCTCAACAGAATTGCCGTGAGTGGCTACAGCAGCGGGAAAAACAGGCGTGGTACTGAAATCCAGTGTGACGTCCTGTGGGCGAGGCGCGGGAAGCATTTCACGAGCGGCAGCATCGCTCGTGGCCATCCGACGAGTACGAGCAGAGTCGGACAGCAGAAGAACACGAGAGGAAAAACAGTCTCAAACACTCCCTCATCTGGCCCAGAAGCAGGTAGACCCGATGGCGGAGAGCGCTGCGTCCAGGTTTGTCCGACGTGCTCTGGTCCAGAGCAGAAGCAGCTGGCTCCACGGGCTGGCTGGGTACGCGGTCAGCGGAGCGGGGGCTTCCAGGTGCCTTGGACGGCAGACGGCCCCAGTGGGGAGCCAAAGTGGAAAACATTACCGGACACCAATCGGTTAGAGGTCGAGGTGGCGTCATCGCGGTGATGCACGACACGTACTGGACAGGATTATCCCGTCCATCCTGGGAACTGGAAATGGACCTTCAGCTTTCTCGCCACGCAATTTTGCGCTGCTGGGCTGACACCCCGAACCAGCACCGCCAAACCAACCGCCTGTACCACCGAATGATAATCGACGCGGCACAACGGAAGTTTTCTCGGAGAGAGCGGTTTCTGGCACCCGGCTATGACTGCCTATTGCACGCCGACTGGCTTCGTCGATACTGCATCACCGTGCTTGCCAACGGGGCCCACTTTTGGCACAGGGGCGACGACGGTCTGTGGTGGCTCGGGAAAATCAGCGCGACTACGCCAACGGATGGAGTATGTTTGGTTCGATTTTTGAACGACCCGGGACCGATCAAGCTTCCTCTTTCTCCGGCGCGCTACACGACTTCGACGAGAGAGGTACGAAGTTCTTGGTGTCTGTAAATTCACTTGGCTAGCGCGTTTGCACGGGGGGTCCAGCCTAACGTAGATGAATCTCGAGGCGCCGCCATGGATAGCTGACTTTCGCTTCTCGGCTTCACTCGATATTTTTTCTTGTCGTTTTCCTGGACTTTCGGGGGGTGGTTTTTCTGCTCGGTGTGTTTCTGGTTTGTTTTTTTTTGGGCTGGGTTGGAGATGGGTTTTGCGTATTTTGTCCTGCGTACCCCCCCCTCAGTGCCGGGGCAGGTCTGGGTGATAGGGCCACTCATTTGTGGCACAGGACGCGTTTACAGAGTTGTGGGCTGGGTTTAGGTGGTTCTTGGCGTATTCCGTGGTATTTTTCTTCTCGTTTTCGGTGTTCATTTTTCGCTTTTCCATGAATCTTATTTGCCCTCGACCCCCCCGTTGCGGGTGGCATGGCGATAACTTTCGTTGACGATTGCTTCCAGTCCCTTACGGTTAGGCCTTCATTTCTTTCTTTTTTTACGTACCTTGCCGGGTTCGTTGCCTCGCCATTCAGAGGTGTGGGTGTGGGTTTTGCGGAGTCGCATCTTCGACTCATGGTCTAGTTCGTGGAATCGGGGTTTCCATGAATATCCCATAATTCTGCATATATGTCTCATCAGAGTGGGCTAGTGTTATGATACTGCCTTGAATGAGGCGGAAAGCCCGGTAATTACCTGGGTTCGAGTATTGGGATCGTATATATATGTAGGACTTGGGAGGCGTATCTTAGATGGAAAACCAGGGGTTTTCCCAGCGAGGCACGAGCTTGGCCCTTCTTTTATCTCTAAGCAAACAACACACGTGAGTACCAACGAGTACGAGTACCGAGTTAATAGGCAAACCTGTCCAGGGATACAAAGTGTCCAGACCTGTGATCATAACACAAAACACCGTTCGTGGCGCGCGTTTCTCACTTGGTTTAGTATGACCTGATTTCGACCCAAATAAATGGATCAGGTATACTGTGTGTACCTGATTTTGGCCGCAGCCCACAAACTGTTACAACAGCAGTAGTACGGAGCCCCGCGTCAGCCCCAATATCTCGAACGTGCCCGAAAACAGAAGCAAAAGAAAGGGTGTGCGTGTTCTAGGTGGTGCATGGGCTGTAGGTGTCTCGCCATCAGCGTGTCAGAATTAGATTTTCCTTGTACTACGACCCATGTACGTACGGCGTAGATATATTGGGCATTCTAGCAAAAACGCCACAACAAGGTGTCGACAAGATGCGCTGCTTTGTTTAGTATATCTCCAGAACAGCAGAGAACCGAGTTGTTTACTGACGCCAACATTGTGCAAGCGGGGGGTCCCGGCCACCTGCCTTCTGTGCGGGCACCCCCCCCCCCCCTTTTTGTCTGAAAAGTCGGGGGGTATACCTCCTGTTGACCATATATTATAATAGTTCATGCCAAATGCTGTCGTCGTTATTATCGTCAGGAAAACGGCAAAACAACAAATTTAGTAAAAATGGTGTGTTTTACCAGGTTTAAAATTACGAAAATTCCGAATCACACGGTCTGCTTCCTGCACGTCTGACGTCGAACGTGAGATTTTTCTATTAATAGTAACGGTCCTCCGTTTTTTTGTGAAACAATTATCTGTTTCCGAGGTTTTCTTCTTTCGGGAAAGTTATGAGTGATCAATGTTGAAGATCATGCTGCACATTGTGGGATGGCGAGAGAAATAATATTTCTCTTTGACTGAGCTGAGTACATACTCGTATACCAGGTATATATATCGTAATAATATGTAAATTTACTTCTGTAGCTATCCACGAGTCTGAGACATGATGATCATCATATCGCACCATAAAAAACGTGGCAATATCTCGCGACGTATATTTGTCCATACAAAAGGAGTCTTTTTCTTGGTTCTTTGCTTGTACCTGGTACATACGTACGGGTATGATACACATACATACCATGACCCAGGACCTGTACCTGCCTGTACCTGCTACGTACTTTTAACACCTGGTGTCTATTACCATGTAGTCTGTGACTGTGGTAGTAGGTGGAGCTCTGTTGTTCCTGGTGGTGCTCTGTATACCTGGTATGGCATGACACAGCAGAGCAGTGTAAGTACTCTGCTGTATGTATATGGGGTATACCGTACCAATACGAGTACTGCTTGCTGTATGTATAGTGGTACCGAGCAGCTATTAATAATAATAGATTTCGTCACATTTTTTGTTGTTGTTTGTTTTTATGAGGCTTGTCGGGAAAAAAAAAAAAAAAAAAATGTTGCTGGAAGGTTCTCAGGTACCTGCAGGTTGCTGGCGCAGTCTAAAATTTATATTTTCACGTACTGAGACGCCGACGAGCTCGTCGTACATACAACGAAATTAACAGACAAGGTAGATCAGTTACTCCTATCCACATAATAACTACTCAGTATTTATACTACTGCTGCACTGCTGTATGTAGGAGTACAACGAACGGCAGCATGTATGTACGTAACGTGTACCTGGTATACATGTACCGCTGCAGCAGCGGCAGCATGCAGTACAGCAGCAGGGAGTAGTATGTGGTATACCTCTATAATACCGATAGAAGAGCGGCAGTATGGTATGTGTATACTTTGTATTAATAGCAGTGCGTGGGACGCGGGCGGGGGGTACAGGGTATACGGGCGGGATCATGTCACCTGAAGACTCTTCACGTCCTGCACGTTGGATTTCACGAGATGGGGGCAGTGGGTGGTAGAATCAACATGACTTTTTGATAGGTTCGACATATGAGATGGTTCGCCATCGACATCTCTGAACGTGTAGGACGTCGACGTCGGACGTCATGGACACAAAAACCATGCCGCTAGACGGACCACAGAGTACAGACTAAAATAGGGAACTACAACTCACTACTGCTGTCTGTGCGAACGACCTTCGCCTTGCCTTGTGCGGCCGTCGACTGCGAGAGCCACCCCACTCTGCTCCCCTACTGCTTCATTCACCGCACACGGACGCTCCGTTCGGTGTTGGCGGTACCCACGCCCGTCAACCTTCGGCACACACAGCAAACGGCAGTCAGTGTTCTCGCGCCGAGATTTTAACAACCAACCAAAACAACAACAACAACAACGGCTATCAGGTGCATTTCGGAGTTGAGCGTGTGAGTGTGTGAGTAGCACTTCAAGGTTTCGCTGCTGCTGCTGCTGCTGCTGCTGCTGCTGCTGCTGCTTGCTGCTGCTGCTGCTGCTGCTGCTCTTGCTGCTGCTACAGTAGTATTGCTGTGCTGCTGTGCTCGTAAACGCTGTGTTCACGGGTTCTGGGAGAGGGAGCGAGACAAAGACCAGAGAGGGGCTTCTGGGCGCACCTCTATTGATCGTCCGGTAGTACTTCGCCGGTGCCAGAATGCACAATGAGGACTGGGTAGAAGAGCCGAACGAGGGCGGCGCTATGGCATGGAGACCTTCCAAGCGCGGCGATGAAAACAACAACAGCACCTCGAACAACAAGTCGCGCGGCTTCCGCCTTTCGAGCCAGCAGGTGAGTGCGAACTTGCTTGTATTATTTCATGCCTGCACAGACAGCAAGCGGTGTAAAGAGTACGTTTGGCATTGCATCGCCTAACCTTTGACCTACTCTCGTAAAGGCACAGACAGGGTGCGAGCTCTCTGTCTCGTAGTTTGCTTCCGCAGAGCTTGTTGTGCCCCGTACGAACATACCTGGCGACTGACCATACTACAGATTGATTGTAGCAGATGCAGCATCATCTGTACGAGTACCTCTCTAGGACGAAGAATTAATGGCGGTGAACATCGACGGGTATTAATAGTACTACTGTTTGTAGTACACAACGCGTAGTCTCTGCCTCTGCTGTCATTATTATTATTTCCCTTGCCACCCGACAATGCGCAATGTGCAGCATGATCATCTATCTGCTGTTATTGTTTAACCCCTTTAAAACCCCAGTCCCGTTTTGGGGACAACTTACTTATTTTTTGACTGGTTTGTCCCCAAAACGGAACTGCGGTTCTAAAAGGGTTAAGCTCGTGCACAATGAAAATTATTGATGCGGGCGGCCCGGCTCTTGTCGGTGCTGTAGTCTGACTGCATTATTGTCATTATTAGTCTGGCGAGGTGTTAAATAGTAGGTGGTAGGTGGGCATAAAATAGGTCTCTTGGGCGAGCAAGCGGGCTTTACGGAAGATTACAAACTCTTGTAAGGGCGAACCAATAGCACAGACCCACAGACCCTTACCAGGGTATATCGTACCCGAGAAGAGGTACGTACGGGTACGAATATATCCCGGGCTTTTACAAAAACT
This sequence comes from Nereocystis luetkeana, assembly GCA_031213475.1. Classification (NCBI taxonomy): domain Eukaryota; class Phaeophyceae; order Laminariales; family Laminariaceae; genus Nereocystis; species Nereocystis luetkeana. The sequence goes on along the minus strand of JARUPZ010000035.1, from coordinate 1,016,094 downwards.
GCTCGCTGTTTTTATTGAGTTTCAACAACAACTTTTTTTGCCATCCTTTGGCGGATTGGTAATAAAAGAAATAAAGCTCGCACTATACAGATTCCGTGTCGCGTAAATCCGGTCGCCCCGGTGGTTCAAGTGGTTAACCTCGAATTCTACTTGTTTGAGTCCTGGGTTCGAGCCCCAGGTGGGTCGGACTTTGACTTTATTTGGAAAATAAAAAATAAAAAAGGATTCAATTGTTGACAGCGCCTTGCAGCGTGGGTAGGCACAATTCGATGCGAGTCGACGAGGGAAGAAAAGGCTGAAATCTTCTCACGATAAAAATGAAGGCACGTACCGTAGAGGGAAGGGGGGAGAAGAGCCTGCTATGTGACCCCGGATCTGAGTTACGAGTTGGAAGGAGAGAGAGAAGAAGATGTGCGAAGATAATGAATGGGATGAGAAAAAAAATACCAGGTAAAGAATAAAAATGTCAATTCAACCCATAGCTGCTCCCGTTGCAACAAGAACATTGGTAGGTACAAAAAAAAACTGATTGCTGTGTTTGATGTTTGCGTATAAATCTTCCTGCCGAAGGACTACCTGGTATCACCGGAACGAGTACGTACTCTGTATCTACTGCAGCAGCTGCTGTGGTTGCTCGTAGCTTCTCCTGTCTGTGTGTTGTCGGTTGTCTGCCACATCCCCTGCGGGGGGGGCACGACACTTCTTTCTTTCTTTTTTTTCTTTGTTCTTCCGAATTTGTTTTTTTGTTTCTTTGGTAATCGCCCTTTTCTAGAATGTGTATGTCGTGCATGTCGTATCCAGTACGATGACGTGCAGCGTGACATTGCATTGTCTACTCTCCTTACTACTGCGGTATGAGTAACGATGTACTTTGGCTTGAGTATCTCTACTACTACTGCTGCTGCTGCTGCTGTTGCTTAGTTTTTTGTGACCACAGAGCTTGCATCTTTCTATGTAGGGTTGAAGAATCGGCACGGGCACTGGTTGTGCTGAATGCCGACGGGTAGAAGAGGATCGGTTTAACGTGAAGAACACAAGACACATGGCACTGCTGCTGCGTACAGTAAGCAGTATTGATCTATATCGATGCAGCACCTCGTGATCCGAACCTGTTCGCTGATACCAGTCTTTTTAGGCCACTGCGTCTAAACTTTGTAACATCTGTGAAGGTATTACCTACTGAGCTATATAGGGGTAAAATATCGATTACCCACAGCTCAGGGCTAACCCTAACCTTATTACGCTCTCCCCCCCTCTGAACGGCGGGATATTTGGGGCGCCGGTACCGTATACGGCCGTACGCTGACCTACTCGCTTCGCTGCCATACCTGGGGAACCAGGGAGATATTACACGTTTTTAGGGACACGCGCAAGCGAGCGTTTCTATAAAAGAAACGTTCGAAGTGAGATTCGAACCCGTGTCCTCGACGACGTCAAATGTGAAGGTATATTGCCTACTGAGCTTCTCGTAGGGGTAAAGGACCGATCGATTACCCAGCCCAGGGTAATCCTTACTACACCTCGACACCGCGTGCGGTTTTCGTCTGCTGGTGACGGTTCGATGAAGAGTAGCAGCAACAACTACTGTACAACAAACAACAGCAGTAGTATAGAATAGCAGCAGCAACAGCAATTTATGCAGAGCAACAAGAAGAAGCAGTCGGAACCCGGACTTTTTTTAGGACTGCAGTCCCGTTTTGGGGACAAACTATTTAACCCTTTTAGAGCTGCAGTCTCATTTTGGGGACAATCCACTCAAATTTCAAGTAGTTTGTCCCCAAAATCGCGACTGCGGTTCTAAAAGGGTTAAAATACCTAGAATTTGACAGGTTTGTCCCCAAAACGGGACTGCGGTTCTTGAAGGGACCCCCTCTGCCCCTGTGATGACGATCGATGCTCCCCATTTTCAATTTGCCTCAACCCCGCGGGATTTCAACTCAGCCACATCGAGAAGGGGAACCTTGTACTCATAAAATGTGTGTACTTACTTGTCATCATCCGGTATAACACAACATGTCAGGTACGAGTATAATCTATTCTTCCTCAAGGAAGGGTGTGATTGCTGACCAGCGCGCTGCTACCTACATGCCTATTTTAGTTGTTGTGGCTGTTATCACTTATTATGACGTTATCACTGACTGGATGAGGTTCGACGACGTGTGTGTGTGTGATTTTACAATTAATTGTACGTGGAAATAAATGTTCGTAGGTTTCGGTTGTAGAGGGAGGTTTCTTCTTTCAGGAATGTTTTGATTCATCAACGTGGAAGCTCATGCTGCTCATTGTAGGACGACAAGCCTGTTAATAATAATGATGATAATAATAATAATAATGATGATAATAATAATATTAATAATAATAATAATAATAATAATAATAATAATAATAATAATAATAGTAGTAGTAATAATAATAATAGTAATAATAATGATAGTAATAATAATGATAATGATAATAACAATGCAGCTTACCTGGTACCAGGTATCAGGTACCTGGTAAGATTTAAGAATAGAACGTAATGAGACAAGATAAGGAAGGAGCAAAGACAGCCGAAAGTTGGCACAGAAGGGGGGTAGACTTGGTGCATGGGTTTCCTCGTTTCCGAGGTTTTCTTCTTTCGGGAAAGTTATGAGTGATCCATGTTGAAGATCATGCTGCACATTGTCGGATGGCAAGAGAAATAATAATAATGTTTCTTTCGTCTCCCCGAATTCGGAAAATAATCAATTCCCTCTGTTTCCAGTCCATTTTCATTTAATCAGCTCTACTGAATTACTACTATTCATACAACTATTAATTTTAATACTACGGTCGGTATCGTCTCCCCGAAATTCGGAAAATAAATAATTACGTCTATTCCGAGTACGATTTTATTTACACTTCTTTTTCTTACAGGTTTTGCCCTCTCTCCTTCTACAACTGAACTGTAGTTTTCCACCGTGCGCCCCTCTCCTTCACGCAACGAATTGGCAAGGGTCTGCCCCCTGCCCCGCATCCAACTAATTACCAACTATTAATACTACGGGGGACCATAGTTAATTTGACCTATGGGATACATAAACACATACCAGTACGAGGTAATATTCAACCATTTTTACCAACAATCACTTTCTGTTATTATACGTAGTCGTTTATTAGAAACAACACTACACATTTGTCGGATGGCAAGCGTAATAATGATAATATTTGGTCCTATTAACTTTGGTCCCCCGTAATACAAGTAGAGGTTGCACATCTCTTGACATCATGGTGTTCGTTGCTGCCAGGTCAGGTGTGTTGGTATCATACCGATGGTGTATGTCATACCGCGCACCTGGTACTCGTAGGTCGACAGGAAACATGGCACACGCGCGCAACACCCACACACGCACCGTCCGGTGTCGTCACCAATGGAACAGCTTGATGTGCGACTGCTGTTGTTGTGCCGTGGCTACCACAAAGAAGTAGAGCGTTAGGGGGCGGTGTGGTGCAGACATGATACAGCAGCACGCAGAGCGAACATCTCGAACTATTGCATCAATAGTTACTTGTTGTGGTAGTTTTTTTTTTTTGTCCTGCGAGGCTCGGCGAGGCGGAATGCAATCCGGCGGAAAAAGAAGAGCCAGCTCGCGCGAGTTTGGGCGGCAAGAGCACACGCCACGGATCCCGTACGGGGCCGAAAATGTGCGCCGCAGTGTGTACGAGCAGGGGGCTCCTGCGTGCACCTCAGCAGGACGTGAGAGATAAAACCCGCCGCGGCCGACGGAGAGGTGCATGCAAACGTGCAACAACTAAATGCATTGTGGTACATGAAGCAGTACCAGGTATCATAAGTACCAGGGGTACACAATACAAGTTGAATTACTACTACCAGGTATTTTATGATACGTCCTCCGTTTGCCACGCACGTTGTAGATCCTGTTTGAACACTTTTATCGAATGCACGATGAGCTTCAACGCTGGTCTCACCTCAAAAAGAGAAATATCCAAGGGAAACCCAAGACACTCGCTAATACGACTCGTGATAGGGTGATTTTATTAGTAGTAGTAGGGTTCGTTCTTATCGGAGAGCGTTTTTCCATAATTTCCAAAGTTTGGAAGTAGTTGGAGGTATGTATCAATATACGGAGGCGTTCTGTCACTATTCGCGAAATTCGCCAGAACCAAAAATATCAAGTTCGTTAACATTCCAATATTTGGAAAAAAAAACCCAGGAAAATATTGAAGATTGAAAAATCGCGCGAAAAAAATGTCGGAAATTTGGAAAAAAAAGCTCTCCGATAAGAATGACCCTAAGACGGCACTCCCGTTTTGCGGATAAACCACTCGAATTCTAAAGAGTCTGTCCCCGAAACGTGACTGCAGCACTAAAATGGGTAGCTTTAGGACTGCAGTCCGGTTTCGGGGACAAACCACTCGATTTTTTTTTAGCAGTTTTGTCCCCAGAACGAGACTGCCGTAGTACTAAGACGGGTAGATTTTTAGGACTGCAGTCAGTTCCATTTTGGGGACAACCACTCGTACCCTTTCTTCAGGACTGCAGCGAGTGCCGTTTTGCGTACAAACCACTCGATTTCTAGAGTAGTATTGTCCCCAAAACGGGACTGACTACAGTGCTAAAATGGGCAGCTTTGGGACTGCAGTCCAGTTTCGGGGGCAAACCATCGCAGTACCGTTTTGGGGACAAACCACTCGAATTCTTGAGTAGTTTTGTCCCCAAAACGGGACTACTGCTGTACAGTACTAGAAGGGGTAGTTTTGGGACTGCAGTCACTGCCCATTTTTGGGACAAAACTACTCGAATTCCTGAGTAAAACTACTCGAATTCCTGAGTAGTTTGCCCCCCAAAACGGGACTGACTGCAGTCCTACTCGTACAGTAGTACCTTTTTGGGGACAAATAGCTCGAACTCTTGATTAGGTTTGTCTCCAAAACAGGATTGCGGTCCTAAAAGGGTTTAGGGCACTGAGCAACTACCCCACCAATTAGGCTTGCCCTACGTATCGTTTGTTTTTTTTTTTCAAGAATTTACCTCAAGTCCTACCTTTTCACTGTTTCTTTTAGGGGAAAAGGGAAGTAAAAACAAAAACACTTTCTTCGCAACCACTTCTTTCGAGTACCGGTATTCGATTCAGACCTCGAAGGTCATGGAATTGCTCGTCTGAAGCGTACACTCGAACCCGTTTAGAACTGCAGTCTTGTTTCGGGGACAAATTACTCTATTTCTAAGTGTTTTGTCTCCTATGAAGACTGCAGGCCTAAAAGGGTTGAAGCGGTTTCTGGTCGATATATGGGATTCCTCGGGTGGAGTGGTGGGGTGCCTTCAGAAAATATTAGGGTGGCTCCGCTTCTATCTATCGTACCTGGCAGCTCGTAGCATGCACCCCAAATAGGAAGAAACAAACAGGTATTAATACCAACACCTACAAACAACAGTAGTATCATACCAGTACATCAGTACCAGTACGTAGTCAGTATATCGATATTGTATGCACATATACGTGTCCGTAGTTGTTTCTTCGTAACATTAGCACGGAGATAAACGTGGTTACGCGTTGATGTGGTGAATACTTCCGGAGGTTTTGGGTTTTGGGGCTGTGGCGCCTACGAACAGCGGCCCACCGACCCGAACCTTGACCCGAACTCTATACTCGTACTGTTACGGGGGAACATAGTAAATAGGACCTACCAGGTATGGGACACAAAAACCTATATATTTCCCTACTTTGACGAACAATATTTGGTCCTATTTACTATGGTCCCCCGTAGTACCTATATATACCAGGTGTTCACCTATTTTTACTAACAATATTTGGTCCTATTTAGGGTCATTCTTTCCAAATTTTCGACATTTTTTTCGCGCAATTTTTCAATCTTCCATATTTTCCGGGGTTTTTTTTCCAAATATTGGAATGTTAACGAACTTGATATTTTTGCTTCTGGAGAATTTCACGAATAGTGACAGAACGCCTCCGTATATCGATACATATCTCCAATTATTTCCAAACTTTGAAAAAATTGGAAAAAAAACTCTCCGATAAGAATGAGCCTTACTATGGTCCCCTGTAATAGTACTCGTACGAGTGATGAGTGCTATATTATTAATAGGATGCTGTGCTTGGTAAGGCCCTTCTTGGTTCGACCGAGTCGGGATGCTGTGTGGCATGGAAATACCCTACTTGGAAATACTCTGCTGTACGTACCTGGTTTTGTATCATGATAGGTTGGTGAGTGACGAGCCGCGCGTTTTTTTTTTTTGTCTCTCCGGATAATAAATAAGTATTTGGCTGGTCGTTGACGATTTCTGCACTTATTAATAGTATTTGTTGGTGCATGGGTTTCCTTTTCGTTTCCGAGTTTTTCTTCTTTCGGGAAAGTTATGAGTGATCTATGTTGAAGATTATGCTGCACATTGTCGGATGGCAAGATAAATAATAATTGGAAAGCTTTGGGCGCCTCGGGGTAGAGGACAGCAACTTCATCGACCAGCTGGCAGCTAGCGTCGTGGGGGGGAAGGATGGTGGGTCGATGGCAAGGAAGGGGGTAGTGAAGGAACACCTGCTTCGAATCGTCTCGGTGACCACTCAGATCGCCATGTCGAGGAGGGTGTCAAGGTTCAAGCTCCAGCTTAGGGACCGCCAAGAAGGAAGAAGGAGCAGGGGGGGGGAGGGACGACAGACCCACACCGATGGCGTGGGGAAGGAGCTTGGATGCAGCTTAGGATTTAAGAATAGAACGTAATGAGAAGGAAGGAGCAAATACAGCAAATAAAGTAGACAAGCTGAAAGTTGGCACGGAAGGGAGGTAGACTTGGTGCAATGGGTTTCCTTTTGTTTCCGAGGTTTTCTTCTTTCGGGAAAGTTATGAGTGATCCATGTTGAAGATCATGCTGCACATTGTCGGATGGCAAGGGAAATAATAATTATTGCCCCTTTTAGAACTGCACAATTGCACCTGCATTCTTGAAATTGAAATTGAATATTTTTACCTTTCTGATGCAAATAGCTGCACGGGTACGCCAATATGTCCGAGGTATATATATGAAAAAGGTGAAAAAACAACTGCCGAAGACTACTGCTCTATAGCCTGGTACATACTGCGTACAGACAGAAGTGCAGAACGTATTTTTGACAACGGCTTACGAATACAAATCGTTCATTTTCTCTGAACCTAAAAAACGAAGGGGAACATGTTACGGCCGTACAGAGACCAATCGGCGCCTTGTTCACTTTCGTTTCGATTTTCGATCTCGATTTTTTTCGATTCGGTTCGGACACGTGCTAAAGTGGATTCGTTTCAAAAACGAGAAAACTTGACTTTCAGAACTTCGGACATCAGAAGAGTATTGCCACTGGAACAAAAAATATTCGTTCGAACTTCTGACAAAAATCACCAACAGGTACAGAAGTATAAAAAAAGTCAGAGAAGTCTCAGTAACCATTTATTAATACCAGGGTATCGTATAATAGCTGATACTTTTGTATTACCCCTTGACCTAGCCAACCAAATTGCGTAAACAGCCACTTTACGAAGATCCTCTATCCTCTTTACGTGATACCAGGGTATGAGACTGGAATACTACTGGCAGCACGTCTACGCACACGGCTACAAAATACAACGTACCAGGTGTGTATTATACACCTCCTTCCGCGGTATAGGAAGCGCCGTTGGCCCTGCTCACCTGTCATGAGATAAAATTAAAAAGGGCGGTTTATACTATCGTACCAGGTATATATATAACAACATACAGCAGTATATGGCTGTTGAGCCATTTATAGGTTTTAGGTACATGTACACAAAATACTGCACCCGGGAAAAAAGCTTCCTGGTCCTCCCTCCGATTGGCCAACGCGCGATCGCATCTATTTTTTTGGGGAAAGGATCCAGGTAGAGAGATACCCTGGCACCTCTTTGTATCTACCCAAACTGGGCTTCACCGAAATTTTTGGCTTCAAATAAAACGATAATAATTGTGCCAAACATTCTGGTATAGATAGCTCAAACTGTGCCGAAATATATATATGCCGTCTGTGTTGAGTATAAAAACGATCCTTATATATCCGGACAGAGTGGTAGGACCGTTCGTATTGAATACTACTGTAGTATAATACCGATCCTTATTTTTCGGGACAGAGCTACTCCGTCCCGAAGTATAAGAACCCTTTTTATGTCCCCGAAATGTGATAGACCGTTTGCACACTAAGATTCAATACGATGTTATGTCCCGAAATACAAAAACCGTTTTCATGTCCCGAATTTTGAGAGGCCGTTTTTAAAGTATTTAACAAGATTCCACACAATACTCTATATACTCTGTCCCGGAATACAAGGACCGTTTTTATACTAAAATATTCAATACAATACTCTGTCCCGAAATGTGAAGGCCGTTTTTTGGTCCCGAAGTGCCAGGGACCGTTATTACACTACATACCAGGTAGTAGTTTTCAATACGAACAACACTCTGTCCCGAAATGCATGGACCGTTTGTATACTACTATTCAATACAATACTCTGTCTCGAAATATAAGGACCGTTTTTATACTACTATTCAACACAATAGTCCGTCCCGAAATGTACGGACCGTTTTTACGCGAAGATTCGATACAATTCTCTGTCCCGAAGTGTAAGGACCGTTTTCATACTATTAATACTATTCGATACGATACTGTGTCCCGAAATGTAAAGACCGTTCATACACTAAGATTGAATACTAACGGGCCGTCTATTTTGGCACAGGTCGATATGCAAGTGGCCACCTCCTCAAGTAAGAAAGCTTCTCCTCACCAATAGCCCTGAATTTCTTAATGTACTGGGGTCTTGCTGAGTGTGCGGTACTCTTGTGTAACTATGAAACAACACACATTCCTCCCGCAAAAGCCGCAAAAGATGATGGCGCAATACCAGGTATGTTCTTTCGTGTGTTTTTTGTTGACGGCTCAGGCGTTCTGGTCCCGACGGCCCTTTGCCCGTACTTCAGGGTTTGTGGCAGGAAAATGGGCTCAATTGAACCATTTATAGGTACAACTGAAGCCAAAATAGGTTATGCCCAACTATTGTAGGCACAAGCGAGGTGTGCGCCTGCAACTACGCCCTTGCCCTTCGGGGATGCCTAAAACAATGCCGCAGAAAAATCGTTTCTGAAACAGACGTGTCTGAACCGCTGTACTCGGGCCTATCTTGCCTATGTTTCGCCAGGCACGCGTCAGGTATACGCCCAAAAAGGCTCTGCCAGGCACTCAAAAATAACGTCGTTAGCCCATAGCCCCCAAAATGAGGGGAAACGATATATTAAATGCAGGAAACGCGCATGCCTGAAAAAACGCCTGAACTGCAGTACCTTTCCTGCCATTTGCGTGCCTGAACCACTCCACTACTGTGTTCTTGCCTATCTTGTTCAGGCAAGTGTAAAATGCGTGTTTTTAGGCGTTCTACCCCTTGGAACAAAACCGCTTGAAGTTAAAGTAAAAGGATAAGAAATTTATACCCAGACCAGGCTTTTTTTTCAAGGCAATAGTTTTTCAAGGCATGCGTGCGCCTTGAAAAAAAAAGGCACGTTTGCATAGCGACCGACAAGAAAACAAGGAAATGGGTGTAATCAAAACGTGCCCGAGCAGCTTGAGCGCCCCTCAGCACAGGTAGGATCATGTCGCATCCGTGCCGCACGCCTCCTTGTATCGAAACCCGGACGCCAGTTTGCGTCATCCCTCACTCACGCAGTGGTCATTGTTCTTATCATCACTCTCCCCCCGTCAATATTCCTCCTCTGAGCCCCAGGAGGGTTGACCCTTTTAAGACCGCAGTCCCGTTTTGGGGACAAACTACTTAAAATTTGACTGGTCTGTCCACAACGCGGGACTGCGGTTCCAACAGGTTTAAGGCACACTCAAGACACTTGCCTGGAATTAGCTCTGAATACCTCAACTTTTTTCGCCCGCGGCGCGCCTGAAGGGCGAGGATCTACAGTTTTTACAACCTGGGATATTTCAGCCGACAGCAGACACGATCGGGCGCAGGCCAATCAGAAGAAAGGCCATGAAGTGTTCGTTGCGCGAGTGAAGTACGTAGCGCCCCTATGAATGCCTCAAACGGCACATCTGGTAGAACTCCTGGCTTTCAGTTATTTTGGTTTGCTATTGAGAACCCGAGAACGACGTTTTGAAATAAAGTGCTAAAATAAAACGTTTCGGGTCACGTACCTTGATTTTTTTATTGTATCTGCATTCCCGATTTTGTTTTTCGTTTTAGCGCACCTCGCCAATCGCTTCCGCTTGAACCGATGTAGGGGGGGGGGGGGGCATGGGGGGGTGTACTCAATAGGAAAGGTGTACTCGATCTCATGCATGGCCGTAGTCGTATGACCATAGACCCTCGCATCCCTACAATGCCGGGACGGAGCATGTCGGGTTTTCACCGACCAGGCGGGAGGGGGGGGGGGGGTGTACTCGATAGGAGAGATGTACTCGATCTCATGCATGGCCGTAGTCGTATGACCATAGACCCTCGCATCCCTACAATGCCGGGACGGAGCATGTCGGGTTTTCACCGACCAGGCGGGAGGGGGGGGGGGGGTGTACTCGATAGGAGAGATGTACTCGATCTCATGCATGGCCGTAGTCGTATGACCATAGACCCTCGAATCCCTACAATGCCGGGACGGAGCACGTCGGGTTTTCACCGACCAGGCAGACATTGCTTGCACCAAGCGCGAAGGGCCGTGAGGTGTCTGGCGAGTCGCATGAAGGGTGAGCTGCATCCTACTAAGCACCGCTTTTGAGGCGGACTTGCATATGGACGACAGCTTCAATGAGTTGATTTGATTTCCGGTGTAGGCATTTCCGGAGACAGCAATGGTACTATATAACTGCCTTTTGGGTGCCTTACCTTGAACACTACGTGATACGATCATTCCCAATTGTGCGGAGTAAAGGTGGGGGCCTGGGGGGGGGGGGGGGTTAGAGCCATTCAGAAAGTTGCTACGACCGAAAACTACTGGTGTAGGTTGAACAGAAAGCTTTGAAAAAATAGGTGAGAGATTCTGAATCCTTCTGCGAAACCCATCTTGGCATACTCGTAGCCGTTTTTCAATGGCGACGCCGCGACGAGACGTTTTGATCGACGGATTCGTGATCCCCGCCTCAAAACTACCTCATCTCGGAAATGGCAGCCGTTGCGGCAACGTGTAGCGTACAGAGTGTACGAGATACTTTTTCCTCTCTCTCTGCCATCCTCGTTCTGCGTAAGTTTAGGGCAGCTGTATTTCGATGGCATTCTTTAAAACCGAGAAAACGCGGCCATGGGTTCGCAGTCTCCACCTCGAAATTATCTCACCCTGGAGAAGTTTCAGCACGATCGGAGGTGTTTCGGAGGAAGGAACTATATTTTTCGGACTCCGAGTCCCCTCTTTCTTCGTGTTTTGAAAATATTACCTATCAATATTATCAATAACTGGGAGGTGAAACCGGCCCCGGCTTGTGTGCAGGAACGGCCTGCACACAAACCTTGTGCGGGACGTGCGACGTCCGTTTCAACCGCGCACGTCGGCCCAGACCAACCCCCCGACCCCAACCCGAACCCGAACCCGAACCTTAGCCTGTACCCTATAACCCGAACCCGAATCTTATGCCTATGGTAGCCGCGGCGAGGTTTTTTCTTCCCTCCGATGCAGCGGAAGAGTAAATCGGTGGTGAGCTGTCCGCAGTATGGTATGACGGGCCACACGGTGGGGCTCCACGTGACACCCGTATAGCACGGTACCCTTTCCCTGGGCTTTGAGCATCCGTACTTTGGAGCCGGAGCGGTTCGGTGGGATGGTCGTACCGTGTGGTGGGAAACCATATCGTCTGAAAACACGCGTGGGTTTGGCCAGCAAGCAGCACGCGCCGGTTGATTTCAGCAGTAAGGTTATATGACGAGCGCGAAACTATCACCGCTCGCAACTAGAGATAAGCGCGGAAATAGGGCGACAGGCGGGAAACGCACCGTGATTGTTAATAGTGATGCACACGATACCGGTCAAGAAGATACAAATGGAAAGGACGATCAATGATGTCAGGCACGCCGAAGCTTTCGTTCGGTGTCAGCATCAAAAACATGGGAAGAGGCGAATGCCAGGTGATGCAGGAGGGCTAAAAACGTTCGATGGGGTTTATGGAAAGTTCGACATTCAGATGGCATCGAATCTTTGGATACGATATCCAACATTAACCGTGACATGCATGTTGACGAGGGGCATGGTGCGATGGATAATGGTTGAACACGATGGAATCTCGGATTAAATATTCGTGCTAGAAGCAAGAGTAGTGGATCTGGTTCGCATATTTTTTCAACTGGTCGACGACGTTTCCCGGAACATTTTTTCCTTATTATTTTCTTCTTCTTGTCGTTCTTGTTGTGTTTCTCCTTCGTCATTTTTTTCTTCTCCTTCTTCACCTTGTTCTTCTTTCTCCTTGTTCTTGTTCTTATTTTCTTCATTTTCTTCATCTTCTTCTTCTTCATTTTCTTCTTCTTCTTTTTCTTCTTCTTCTGCTGCTGCTGCTGCTGCTGCTGCTGCTGCTTGTTTTTTCTTCTGTCCCGTCCGTCTCGAAAGGCAACGCGTAGCTTGACCACTCTGTTGCCATAAATGATTCGACGCGCACTTCACGGCTGTGCACATACACAGGCGGAGAGGCTCGAGCTCTCGCACCCCGCTCAGGAGCTACCCTGCTGCTTCCGCTTGGCGCTCTGATCCCACGGCGACCTGATTCCACTCGGACCTGAGCCCTCCAAATCAAACCTGCTGGGGTTACAATCAGCCTCCGGCACGTCTGAGCTGAGAGCTATCAAAACGCTAACCCTAGCCCCGCTTTCGATCCGTCTGTAATCCTATACCCGTACCCCCGACCTCTGACCCGTCCCACGCAAAGCGTAACCCCGACCCTGACCCGTTCCATGTGTAGAAGTGCATCGAAGTTCCCGGGGCGGGGCCAAAGTCGGGAATCGGCGTCTAAATACGTGAATGGCGCCGAGTCATTTTTTTTTTTTCCTGTGGTTGTGTGGGGGTTGAAGGGCATTTTCGTCTGTTGATGGTTATTTGGTGCCTGGTAATAATACCTGGTAATAAATAGTAGGGACCCAAGCTTTCGGAGAGCGCTCGGAACCCAGCTGTGTACGTGTTGACATGGTGTTCGCTGTGATTGACAGTATTACGGGGAACCATAGTAAATAGGGCCGAAAACTGTCCGTAAAAATAGGTAAATGTATAGGTTTTAGTGTGTGCCGTAGGTCCTATTCAACTAAGGTCCCCCGTAACAGCAGTGCGTATTTCGTCTGACCCGAGCAAACCTACCACGTTCTCTCGTTTACCTTGTGGTCATCGGCGAGTAAGCTCACCATGGGCTACGTGAGCATTACGCTATCGCTCTTGACACCCAAACCCCAACCCCGCCTCCGACGCGTCTCTCGACTCTTTCAGGACTGCAGTCCCATTTTGGGGACAAACCGCTCGAATATAAGCGGTTTGTCCCCAAAATAAGACTGCGGTCCTAAAAGGGTTCAACATTATTAGTTACCCGTATCCCCGACCCCGACTCGTCCAACGCACGGGCACCGAGGTTGCGGGAGCGGGGCCGAAATCAGCGTCTAATGGCACCGAATTCTTGCGACCACACTTTTTTTCCCCCTGATTTATTTGGTGGCTGAGGAAAACTGTAAGCTTGAAAAAGCTCTTGCAGCCAAGGAAGGTGTGGCGTTGAAAAGTTTTTGTGCGATATCAACCATGTTTGGGGCTCAGGTTCCAAGAGGCACGCGGAAAACGAGCTGGAAACACAGGGAATACACCCCCCCCCTCCCCCCCCCCCTCCCCTGGATTTGGCAAAAAAGACTAACGACGTCGATTTCGAACCCGGAAACTTCCATGTATGTGCAAAGGACTTGAACATATGGGTCAGGCACCTGATGCTGCAGTCAGTAGGAGTAGAGGGATAACCGCGGTGGATGAAATTAGGACGGAGACAGCAGGCAGGGTAGGTAGGAAGGCACCGGGCCGACTATTAATAGTAAGTGGAACACGTTTATATGCTATTATCAGTATCAGGGTCGATTTTGAGGAGGAGTGTTTTTCAGTTTTTTTCTGTATTTTCCCGAAATTTCGATAAACCGAGAAATAACGAAATTTCGGGAAAATACCAAAAAAAACAAAAAACAGTCCTCGTGATCCTCCCGTGTTTTCCTCTTTCTTTTTGCGCTTTGATTCTCCGTGATTTTCCTTTCTTTTTTTTTTCCTTTTTTTTTTCTTCAATATTTTCTTCTTGTCCTTCTGGAAGGAGACTTGGTTCGTGAGTGGGTGGTGAGCATCTTCGTACGTTTATGTTTTGCACTGCCTGACGCATCCTCTCTAACGGTGCGGCACGGTCGACGAAGGCAGGATGGAGACGGCAGCCAGGGTAGCAAGGTACCAGACCGACAGTTGGCAAAATATGTCTCGTGCTACATACTCGCAACACACACAAACTGCTGCGGCTGCCTTGAGGGTGTTTTTTGGTTCTTTGTTGTGCTTCGGTTTGCCTGATATTTTCCGTTGTTCTTGCGTACCAGGGTACAGCAGTAGTCCCACTCTGTTCATCTGTAGTGTGGTGGTATTGTTTCTTTCGCGCGTTCTCCTTTGTCACATTCCCTGCGGGAGGGCACGACACTTTTTTTTGTTTTTTTTCTTTGTATTTTAGTTTTTTTCCCCGATTTGATTTATTGTTTCCCTTTGTTTTCTCTCTTCTAAAGAATCTGTATGTCGTGCCTGTCGTATCCAGTACGATGGCATGGGATTGCATTGTCTACTCTTGTATCTCACCAGGTTTGAAGAATCGGCACGGACACTGGTTGCGCTGCCTGTCGACGGGTAGAAAAGGGTATTCACCATTTTAGAACTGCAGTCCTGTTTTGGGGGCAAACCAGTCAAATTCGAAGTAGAGCGTCCCCAAGACGGGTCTGCGGTCGGAAAAGAATCAATTTAGTAAATTAATAGTGGTATTAGTAGTGATGTGTGTGTGTGTGTGTTTTTTTTTAATCATGGCTTTTACTTTGCATCCTAATCCTAACTCGTGGGAGGTATCACCCTCAACGAGCTTCTGGACAAGCCGCGGTCACAGGTGTCCATTTTTTGTTGTTGTATGTTTTCCAGCTTCTTCTTTTCAAGTGTTTGCCATATTATCGCCTGCGGGGGGGGGGGCACGACAGTTTGTTTCTTCTATTTTCTTTTTTTTTTCTCGTTCGAGTTGTCTTCTTCGTTTTTGTTATTTCATTGCTCCCTTTCGTTTCTGTATTTCATAGGATGTCCATGTCGTGCCTGTCGTTTCCAGTATGATGACATGGCATTGCATTGCCCACTGCTGTGTTCACTGCATACCAGGTACGTGGCAACGAAGTATCTCTGTGGCGTACCTTTGTGACTGCACATAACTTGTATCTCTTCTAGGATTGAAGAATCGGTACGGACACTGGTTGTGCTGGATGTCGACGGGCAGAAATAATGGTTTCATGTGAAGAACACACACACGCCCTTCTCCCCCCCGGTACGTGCATTTATTATTTGTCGTGCATATCATAGGGTTCAGCGTTCCCACCGCTTGTCGATTTTCATCGAAGGTAGCCAGCTCATGCTCTCGCGCTTTCCGCCAATTATTTTTTTATGCCTGAAAAAGCCCTTACGAGCATGCACTCGCTGACTCGCTGATACTTGAACCCACAAAATTAATCTCGATAGGCACGCGGATCACCTATAAGCCACCGCGGACGCTTGGAACAAAACAACTTGAAATTAGAGTATTAGGTTAGAGACGGGTAGTGGTCGGGGTACTCTTCCTGTTCAACCGTTCCTTCTCTTGGTTCCCATCCAGCACACCCCAATGTGTGCTCTTTATGTCATACCGTTCTTCCCTTCTTGCTACCCGTCGAAATCCAGCACAGCCGGTGTCCGTGCCGATTCTTCAACCCGTGACAAATATAGGAGTGTGTGTTTTCTTCACATTAAATCGTCCTTTTTGCCCGTCGACGTCCGGCACAACCAGTGTCCGTGCCGATTCTTCAATTCTAGAAGAGATACGAGTTATGTTGTCACAAAGCTACGCCACAGTAGCAGAGATATCAACGTTGCCACGTACCAGGCATGCAGTAAACACAATGGGCAATGCAATGCCATGCCATTGTACTGGATACGACAGGCACGGCATACACATTCTATGGAATAGAGAAACGAAAGGAAACCAAGAGAAAACAGAAACGAAAAAAAAAACAAATCGAAAGAACAAAAGAATAAAGAAACAAACTGTCGTGCCCCCCCCCCCGCAGGAGATGTGGCAGACACTTGAAAAGAACGAGCTGGAAAAAAAGAAAGAAAAAAGGAGAAACACATCACTACCTGTAAACCGAGTAAGACAAAGAACCAAGGGAAAATAACAGGCAGACCGAAGCACAAAGCACTCTCCAGGTAGCGGCAGCAGTTTGTGGTACGAGTAGCATGGCCAGGTTCTCTCTGCTAGTCCGCCTGGTACCTTGCTACCCAGACTGCCGTCTCCGTCCTGCGTTCGTCAACTATGCCCAGCCCCTTGGCGTCAGACAATACGAAACAAGCAAAGCAGGCTGGTCATCCTCCCACGCCACACGACTCCTTCAATAAGCCTTATCAATCGAAAAAAGGAAGAGAAATAAATAAAATGAAAATCACAGAGGATCAGCGTAAGAAATAAAAAACAAAATAAGAGAAGACTAAGAAAGACCACGTTCGAACCAGCTGCATCAATTGGTGGCACGAGCAGTATAGACATGTTCTACTTCCTAGTCGGCCTGGTGCCTTGCTACCCTGTCTGCCATCTCCTTCCTACTTGCGTCCACCGCAGTTTCCCTTCTACTCCTCCTGTCCCCCCCCCTCCCTCCGCATCCCCTTGGTCGGGTTTTCTGCCACTCCTCCTGTTGCCCCCCCCCCCCCCCCCCATTCCCTTGGACACCACCCACGGCGGATGCGCGGCGCTGCCTACTCAGCTCAGTCTCAGCCTCGTGTCACCTCACCATGAACTGTTCGGCTGCTTCAAGGATCCCCGGTACCACTTCCCCGCCTTTTTGGCTGCAGTGGACCACAGCGCGGTCTCAACTCCAAACACCAAGGGGGCAAGTTCCGTTGACCCTTCGGTAGCTCGGAGCTCCCCAAGGTCTTCGACTATGCATATATGCCAAGTCTTACACTGCTGTCCGCCTGGTCTCGGGTTCTCCCCACCAGCCATCGTCCCGAACATTACCCGACTGGGTAATCGCTCCTTGCTTTGCCGTGCCACGCCCCCCGCAAAGAAGAGCCGCCGTTTGCGAATGGTCGTTTCGATGCTCTCGCAACGTGTCACAGAGTCGTACGCTTTCTGCAGATCGATGAAGCACACGTACAGGGGATTTTCCTCTGTCGTCCGAGCTCTTGCAACCGGCGCACGACGAACGACATATCAATCGTTGATCGTGCGGGGCGGAAGCCGCACTGTTCCTCCGGGAGTAATTCCTCGGTCTCGCAGTAGTTGCTGAGGCGGGACGAGACGATTTCAACAAAACTTCCCCTGCGTGGGCAACAATTATGGAGCCCCGTTTTTTTTTTGGGACAAATCTATGTAGAATTTGAGTTGTTTGTCCTCAAAACGGGACTGCGGCCCTAAAAGGCCTGATACGTAGCGGTGGTAATGGTGAAGAGACGGGCCGTGGTACGTACAGCCAGGAAGGAAACTAATTCGCGCTTAACCCCTTTTAGAAGTGCAGTCCCGTTTTGGGGACAAACTACTTGGAATTTGACAGGTTCGTCCCCTAAACGGGACTGCAGTCCTACAGAGGTTCATCCTTCTAGGACCTGCAGTTCCGTTTTGGGGGCAACTGCCACTCAAACTCTGAGTAGTCACCAAACGAGACCGCAGTCCCAAAATCGTTCAAGTAGCGCTTATAACTATTACGGGGGGCCATAGTTAACAGGACCAAATATTGTTGTTAAAAATGGTTAAATATATAGGTTTTCATGCACACCATAGGTCCTGTTAACTAGGGTCCCCCGTAATAGGCTCAACTTGGCTCAGTTTCGACGCTCTGGTTATTGGTGTTGTAGGGTTTCTACGTCGGGGACACGTGCTTCGATAGGGGGGGGGGGTACTGCAGTTGCTGTACGAGCACTTTTTTTTGCCGAAATACTGCTGGCTTGTTTTTCTCTTTCTTTCTTTTTTCCTTTTTTTTCCTCCCCATCTCGTTTGGTAAATCTTCTCGCCCTTTCTGCTCCTGCTCCCTCCTAATGTTAAAAGTCGAGACTCGGATCCCCGGGGTTGACTCAATAGGGGGGGTGCTGCTGCAGTTGCTGTACGATCACTTTTTGGCCGAAATATTGCTGCTTTTTTTATTTTTTCGTTCCTTCTTTTTTTTCTCACCCCATTTGGTAATATTCTCGCCCTTTTTACTACTGCTCCCTCCTAATATTAATAGTCGAGACTATTAATAGGATCCCCGGGGTCGACTTAATAGGTTCGCCCCCCCCCCCTCCCCACCAACTACGGTATACAAGTGCCTTGCTTATTCATCGCGAGAAAAGTTCAGCACTTTGTTCCCTCGTCGACTCACGCCGCGTTGCGTCTATAGTACCCACGCTGTGTACAAAAGGTGCTCTAGACGGTTGATGTCATTACGTTGATGATAATAAAAAACTCCATACGGAGACTCGAACCCTCGACCTCGACCTGAGTAGTATTCGAGGTTAACCGCTTGACCACCGGGGCAACCGGTGTCATCTGTGGGGCTCGACTGAGGAAGTGCGAAAAACATTGGTTCGTGGTTTACGTTAAGAAACCTTGTTTTGCGATGCACGATGTTGACGCTTCCGCGCTCGCTGCATGCGCCAACTCCGACGTGCTTTCGTCTCTCGCCGAATTCCTGAAGCGATGAGCAGCTCGTGAAATCGCGATAAGTCACGAAATGCCTGGTCCAGCGAGCCACCGCTGTCCAGCTGCGAGCAACAGCCCTGTCTGTTTGCCTGTCCTACCAGTCTGCCAGCACCATTCCGTGCGATATCCACTTGGCATTCCCGCAAGCGCGATCAACCAAACAATGCCAGTTGCTGCTGTCGAAGCGAACGACGTACTACGTGCTCAACCCAAGAATATGAACCGTAACGCCGAGTCCTCTCTACGACAAAAAACTCCAGATTATTCTCGTATCGGGTTCCCAATATTATTATTTCTCTTGCCATCCGGCAATGTGCAGCATGATCTTCAACATGGATCACTCATAACTTTCCCGAAAGAAGAAAACCTCGGAAACAAAAGGAAACCCATGCACCAAGTCTACCTCCCTGCTGTGCCAACTTTCGGCTTGTCTACTTTATTTGCTGTCTTTGCTCAATATAAATAATATTTCCATTAGTATTGCAGACCCGTTGTGGGCACAAACCACTGTATTTCCAAGTAGTTTGTCCCCTAAACGGGACTGTAGTCTTGAAAGGGTCAACCATGATGGGTGCCACGACAGGGGAAAATAGCACTACCAGGTACTTTGCTATTTTGCCTTGCAAGGCAAAATATTCATGACTATTAATAGGCTTCTCAATCGAGGAACCTATTTATTAATGGACCCAATACGGCTTGCCCTGTCGTTTGTTTTTACAGTATTTTTTCGACCTACGGTAACCCCCCCCCCCCCAGAAGCCTTGGGATGGTTCCTCCATCCGGTTACCCTTTTTTTTCTTTCTTCCCTCTTGAGAATGCAGTCCCGTTTTGGGCGCAAACCACTCTAGTTCCAAGTAGGTTGTCCCCCAAAACGGGACTGCAGTCCTAAAAGGGTGAACACCTGTATGTAAAGGCCATGCATGGGGTTGGCTCTTCGAATATTCCGTAGTGTATGAGTTCAGTTGCAGGTGACCAAAACCATTTTTTGTTTTCACTCTGATATTCCCCCCGAGTGCTTTTTTTTTAGTTCCCCGCAAGGGCCGTGAGCGCAGGCGGTCCCCAAGGGCATACGCTCGTGTAGCCCAGTAGAGATAGCGACCGAAGCAAGCGATGCATTTCGGTTGTTTACCGAGTGCCCGAGCAAGTGCCCAGACGTACGGGTATATAGCGCGAGTGAGTGCCCAGGAGTACGGGTATGTAGCGCGAGCGAGTGCCCAGAAGTACGGGTATATAGCGCGAGCGAGTGCCCAGAAGTAGCGCGAGCGAGTGCCCAGAAGTACGGGTATATAGCGCGAGCGAGTGCCCAGAAGTACGGGTATGTAGCGCGAGCGAGTGCCCAGAAGTACGGGTATATAGCGCGAGCGAGTGCCCAGAAGTAGCGCGAGCGAGTGCCCAGAAGTACGGGTATATAGCGCGAGCGAGTGCCCAGAAGTACGGGTATGTAGCGCGAGCGAGTGCCCAGAAGTACGGGTATATAGCGCGAGCGAGTGCCCAGAAGTACGGGTATATAGCGCGAGCGAGTGCCCAGAAGCACGGGTATGTAGCGCGAGCGAGGGCCCAGAAGTACGGGTATATA
Source organism: Nereocystis luetkeana (assembly GCA_031213475.1). NCBI lineage: Eukaryota > Phaeophyceae > Laminariales > Laminariaceae > Nereocystis > Nereocystis luetkeana. Next base: position 995,619 of record JARUPZ010000035.1, on the reverse strand, counting down.
GCGCGAGCGAGAGCCCAGGAGTAGCGCGAGTGAGTGCCCAGAAGTACGGGTATATAGCGCGAGCGAGTGCCCAGAAGCACGGGTATGTAGCGCGAGCGAGTGCCCAGACGTGCGCGTGTTTTTTTTTGTTTTGTTTTTCCGACATAATTCCGTAGTGCACCGGTTGCACAGAAAACCAAAAATTGAGTCCTTATTTTCCCTAGATACGCATACATACCAGATATATCGCGCGAGTGAGTGCCCACGAGTACGGGTATATAGCGCGAGCGAGTGCCCAGGAGTACGGGTATATAGCGCGAGTGAGTGCCCTGGAGTACGGATATATAGCGCGAGTGGGTGCCGTGGAGTACGTGTATATCGCGCGAGTGAGTGCCCTGGAGTACGGGTATATCGCGCGAGTGAGTGCCCTGGAGTACGGGTATATCGCGCGAGTGAGTGCCCTGGAGTACGGGTATATCGCGCGAGTGAATGCCCTGGAGTACGGGTATATAGCGCGAGTGAGTACGGGTAGCGCGAACGAGTGCCCAGGAGTACGGGTATATCGCGCGACCGAGTGCCCACGAGTACGGGTATATAGCGCGAGTGAGTGCCCAGGAGTACGGGTATATCGCGCGAGCGAGTGCCCAGGAGCACGGGTATATAGCGCGAGCGAGTGCCCAGGAGCACGGGTATATGGCGCGAGCGAGTGCCCAGAAGTACGGGTATATCGCGCGAGCGAGTGCCCAGGAGTACGGGTATATAGCGCGAGTGAGTGCCCGGACGTGCGCGTAGTTTTTTTGTTTCTTGTTTTTTTTCCCCCGAAATATTGCGTAGTGCACCGGTTGCACCGGTTGCACAGAAAACCAAAAATGGAGTCCCTATTTTCCCTAGATACGTATACATACCAGGTACCTGGTACCGGTACGAAGGTGTTTTTAACCCCCCCCGCGCGCCCGCGACGAGAGCGAGTGCAGTTCAAAAGGGTCTTCCACCCCTCGCAGTAGCCCATTTGGGACGCCGAGATGAGAAGCGAGCGAAGCAACCATAGTATTCACCTTTTGGTGGTTCTCGACCGTGTCCACGGGCGGCGGGAGAGTGCCCAGAAGAGTATGGGTAAGAGATTTTTTTTTCGGAGTACTGCGTCGTGCACCAGTTGCGCAGAAAAGCAAAATTTGAGTCCTACTGTGATTCCCCTAAAATCGTTTTTTTGTCCCCCACAGTGGGAGTGAGGTCGAGAGCCCGAAAGGGGGCTTTTACCCTCGTGGCCCGTTCGGGACACCGAGATGAGAAGCGACCGAACCGATCACAGCTGTAGGTATGCCTTTCTTTGGTGCTATCAATTACCACTCTGTCCGTAAATATAAGGACCCTTTGTTTACACTAAAATCCGAACGAAACGTTGGTTGTATTTGGGGAACATAGTGGTACTGCTGTCTAGAGGCAGCGCGAACGCCTCTGAGGTGCGGCTATAGTGCCATGTTTGCATCCGTGCTAGCATTGATTGCTTCGTAACTCAAGAATTTTGTACCCCCCCCCCCCCGCCCTTCCAATCACGGAGGGGGCGTTGGCGAAATCGTCACCTTTGTATCGTCAACTTTCCCCGCTGAAGCAATGCCCCAAAGAGGGTTGAAACCCTGTTAGCCCTTTTTAGTGCTGCAGTTCCGTTTCGGAGACAAACCAGTCAAATCCGAAGTAGTTTGCCCCCAAAACGGGACTGCAGTCCTAAAACGGTCACGACCGGAGTCCCGTCTTGGGAACACCCCACTCGAATCCCAAGTAGTGCGTCCCCAAAACGGGACTACCGTCCTGAAAGGGGTAACTTGACCGTACATTTTTTGGACTGAAAACATATTGGGTTCTGGGTGACTTTTGCTATTGCGGGAGACCAGAGTTAATACCTGGTAGGACCTAGGTTACGCACAAAAACCTGTGCATTTACATGTTTTTACTATTACGGGGGACCCTAGTTAACAGAACCTATGGTGTACATAAAAACCTATATATTTCAGCATTTTTACTAACTATATTTGGTCCTGTTAACTATGGCCCCCCCTAATAACAATATTTGGTTCTACTTACTATGGTCCCCCGTGATAATCGTGATGGAGCTCTTCAAGCAGGGAGCCCTATGATAGAAAATGAGGCGTTACCACTTCGTCCGGAAATATATAAGAAACGATCGGACTAACCCTTTTGAAACTGCAGTCCCAGTCCCGTTATGGGGACCGATCACTCAGATTCGATGTAGTTTCGTACCCGAAACGGGACTGCAACCCTGAATGGGATAAATACGTACTAGTATTGAAAATGGCCCAGTAATTTCGGAACGGAGTGGTATTTACACGCACGAATGTATGTATCCCTATTTGCACGATGGCATGCGTTTTTGTTTTCGTTTGTTTCTTTTTTTCGCTCACAGGCCCCCAATAATTGCCGATGTTCCACAAAGATGTCAGGAGACATGTCACGCGAGGTAACACGTGCGCTGTCAAGGGTGCAGGGCCGGTTGTTCCACACTAAAACCTAGTAAAATGGGGTCTGTCAAGGCGTGTCGAGTCAAAGTTGCTGTCGGTCAAGGGGTGAAAGTGCTGTCTCCTGACAACAACGATGTTCCATCCGTGAGAAAGTCCGCCTCACAGGGTACCGACGTTTGGTCTCACGAGCGGTTCTTCGTAGGATGCAGCTCACGCCTTTCATGCATGCGTGCGGCTCGCCGAACTCCTCACGTTTCGCTTGGCGCTTGGTGCAAGCATTGAACAAACAGGGGGACACGTGGTTCATGGCTCCTCGTCACTGTGGATTCTCCGCGCTACCATGTCCAGCTCGAATCTCGATCCCTCATGGCCAGCAGACAGAAGAACACCCAGAAAGGAAAATCAAACAAGGCGCCCTGCCATGATTTTCGTGTCAGCCTAACTATTTTGGCATTGCGCCGCTGTGCATAAAAACCTACCTGCTGAGCATGGCTCAAAACTCCGATCGTTTTGTGCGCCCAAGGGCGGGAGGGTTGTCCTGCGGGAGTTACACCCAAATAGGAGTGCGGTCCCGTTTCGTCGACAAACTACTTATACTTTGAGTGGTTTGTCCCCAATTGTCGCCAAAACGGGACTGCAGTCCTAAAGGGGTGAATAAACTCAATACTTCAGTATCATACCGGATAATCAGGTACCAGGTGTACGAGTATGAAAATGCGTTGACTTTCTCTAAGTATACTGCTATACTTGCCAACAGCAAAAAAATCTGTCGTGGATATAATTTTATTTGTCTTTTTGTTTTTCCCCCGCTGTGTGGACTTCTTTTGTGTGTTTTTTTATGCGCAGGGTCCTTCCGGTATGTAATCCTTCTAGAGCAAACTGCAGTCCCGTTTCGGGGCTCGAACCAGTCGAATTCTTGAGTAATTTGTTCCCAAAACGGGACTGCGGTTTTAAAAGGGTTAGCCAAGCTTTTTTGTGCGGTACCGTTTTTGCTATGCGGCAACTCATGAAATCTGGTTCTAATTAATTCCAGAGTGTTTTTGATTCCCATAATGGGAGTGCAGTCCCAAACGAGTCAACCATACGCGTTCTGAGGGTAGACTATCTGTTGCCCTGCGGCGGTTGCGCTGGCGGTTAAAAAGTCGGACCACCGGACTGCTGTACCCCCGCTTCTTGTTTTTCATTATTTTTTATTTGTCCTTTTTCCTTTTTTCGGGTTGCAAGTGATACGGGGGGGTGGTATACCACAGCTCGTTGATGCCGCTTCCCTTGCAGAGTGGTGGTATGATACTGCCGTGCGCGCTATTTCGTACTTTGTTCGTTTTCTCGCATCGAGATGCATTTTTTTTTTGTGTTGCAGCCTGTTTTGTGACCACAGGCAGGGTTTAAGAGGAGTGAGCTAGTGTGGGAACATCTTCATCGTCATCATCATCATCATCATCATCATCATCATCATCATCATCATCATCATCATCATCATCATTACATCAACCTAAACATGTTTCGGATTCCCAAGTGGTTTGTCCCGCACAACGGGAGTGCCGTCCTTATTGAGCGGTCAGCCATGTGTAATATTTTGCCTCCCACGGCGGGAGTGCTGTCCTCGAGCGGTTGGCCGTATACATTCTGACGGCAGACTATCTGCCACCCCGCGCGGGCGGTTGCGCCTACTGTAGCGTTCAAATATATCTCTCTCTTTTTTTTACCAACTGCACTATTTAGCTGTTGTACATAACGCCTGAATCTGGTTCTAATTCCAAGCGTTGTGTGCCCCATAACGGGGGGGCCGCCGTCCTTACAGAGCGGTCAGCCATGTGTACTATTTTGCCTCCCACGGCGGGAGTGCTGTCCTCGAGCGGTTGGCCATACATATTCCGACGGCGGACTATCTGTCTGCCGCCCCGCGTGGTTCGAGTCACGGCTGTTGAAAAAAAAAAAGAAAAAAAGCCTTTTTTTTGCGTACCACTTGCACTGGTGGTTGCGCCTGGCGTTCGAATCACGGCTTATCACACGAAAAAAAAGGTTTTTTAGCGTACCACTGCAGCATTGCGGCTGTACGTCAACCTCGATCTGGACTCTGATTCATTCCGAGTGTTTCGTTCCCCGCCCCCAACGGGGGACGGGTGCGGGTCCTGCCCCGAACGGGATACGTACGTGCTCTTTAATTTTTCATTTTTTTTTTCTTTTAAAGGCGGGCGATCTGTTTGCTACGCGGCGCGGGCGGTTCTTGCGCCGGCGTTCGAATCTCGGCTGGTAAAACCCGCGTTCGATAACTCCACCACTGACTGCTGTACGTGTACACAAACCAAAAACACTTCCCGTGTGTCTCTAATTCCGAGTGTTTTTGTCTCCACAACGCGAGTGTAGCCCTAAAACGGGTGTGACCATAGGACGCGTGCTACGATAGACGTGGCAATTCTGGGCTGAAACGTTTTCCGTTTGTTTGCTGAAAGACGGGGGGGGGGGGGGGGTCCTTGAACCCCAACAATCATCGGAATTTCATCCCTGTGATGCAATATTTTTTTGTTGCTGCATTTTTATGCGGCCATTGGATTGATTGGTCATCGGGTACAAACCACTCTTCTTTTTTCCTCCAAAAAGCATTTTTTGTGTGAGGTATGTGAAGCTCCTCAAGGAGTAGGTTTAGCAGTCTGGGAGAAGGGATCTTCAGGGATGTTTTTTACTTGAATAATGTGTAGCGTGGTCTGCACTGCGGAATCGTCGTCCGCATCTGAGAAATTTCCTGGTTCGATGCAAACTCGGCGTAGCCTCGTTTATGGCGAGTTTTAGCCCGTTTCGGCTGCGGTTTGGGGTCAGGGTTAGGGTTAGGGTTAGAGTCAGGGGTTGGGTTGGGTCTTCGCCCGTGCCTTCATCCCAACAGGAACCAAAACATCCGAACAGCCTCCTCAAGCGAAGAGCCTCGGGGGGGGGGGGGGGGGAGGGGGGGGATGGTGTGCCTCTGCCAGAGCATGCGCTGCATACGTTTCTAAAGGTAGACTGCCTGTGGCCCAGCGCGGGGGCGGTTGGCTGCTCTGGCGTTCGAACCTCGGCTGTGGTGTACGTGTATACGTGCTCACTTGACAGGACACGAGGCCCTCAAGCTGTTTTCACAGGTGGCCGATGTTTACCGACTCTTCTCGTGCTTGACACCCTCTGATCCCACCCGAACCCGATCCCATTTAGGCGCCTTGCTCCCACCTAGTACATAGCGCAGAAATACAAGTAGCCGCCGGCAGGGCCCCACCGAGGCACCCTGCTCCCACGCGACTTTTTTTGTCCACCGTAGCCGGGGTTTCCACCACATAGCGGCCACAGCAAAAATGAGAACAACACTGAAACAAGCATATTGGTGTCCGACCTGTGTGTGTGTGTGTTTTTTTTTTTCGTCTCCAAGAGGTTCGTGTCTACAAAAAGTTGTTCCCGGCCCGGCGGAGGTACCAGGTATATGGTGGGGTTTTTTTTTTCGGCTCCAAGAGGCTCGTGTCCACAAAAGGTTGTTCCCGGCGGCTTTATACTTGATATCGTGGCGTGTTGCCATCGTCAGCAATGCATCCTCAGCAAGGTTGCAACATGAGCTTCGACGTTGATCACTTCATGGAACATTCCCCGAAGGGAGGAAAGAAAACCTAGGGAAAGCCAAAACCAGAAGGAAACCCGTACTTATACACGTACAACTCTCGGCGTAAATAGAAGGAACGTTCATACACTAATATGAAGACCCAGCGTGGTACTCGATGTTCTCAGTCGCTGAAAGCGCTATTAATAGTCGGGGCAATTTTTCGAGGAATAATTGATCAGCAGTAACTAGGGTCATTCTTATCGGAGAGCTTTTTGTCCATATTTTCGACATTTGTTTCGCGCCATTTTTCAATCTTCCATATTTTCTTCTTTTTTTTTTCCAAATATTGGAATGTTAACGAACTTGATATTTTTGCTTCTGGAGAATTTCACGAATAGTGACAGAACGCCTCCGTATATCGATACATATCTCCAATTATTGCCAAACTTTGGAAATTTTGGAAAAAACGCTCTCCGATAAGAATGAGCCTTAGGGGGGTTCTACTGTCTGCTGTAGTGTTGAATATCGTATCGAGTACGATATCCGACTTCGACACTAAACCGATGAACTAAAAAAATATTTGGATGTCGTATCTATTAATAGTACGGCATTCGAGTTCGATACGAGACCGATGAACTAAAAAGTTTTGTTGACATCGTATCGAGTACGATATTCGAGGTCGACGCGATACGTATATACTGATAAATAAATAAAAACTACCGTTATTAACCAATATATACGAAATCGATATTTGAAAAATTCGAAGTTTTCGTTCAGTATATATATGTCTGCCGGAAGTAAAAGCACACACACACGGGGGATGCCGTAGGGGGTGGATGTGGAAGGCAAAATACGTTCGTCATGATGCACGACGATATATCGATATATCAGACAAAACGATACGATTTTGAACGCTACATCATACTATTATTATTATTATGCTTGCCAACCGACAATGTGTAGTGTTGTTCTAATAAACGACTATAATAACAGAAAGTGGAAAACTCTCCAGAACAAAAGCGCGGCAGTATCCTACGACAAATCAGAACTGATGTGACGCTCATGAAGACTACTACAACCAACATCCCTCCATCTCGTCCACCAAAAAACGACCACTCCCCTCCTTAAGCACCCCCGAAGAAGCATCTACCAAAAACCCGCTGTCCATCAAAACGGCTGGCGTACTATTAATAACAGTGGGAATGCTGAACCCTCTGCGCGATAAACGTGAAGCCAAGTGACCGGGGGGGAAGAAGCGAAGACAATCTGTGACCATCACGGCTTATAGTCAAGAAAAAATGCCGACGGGGGATCGAACCTCCCACGAGTTGAGTAAACGTGGTAACTTCGTACATGTGGAGTCTCTTCTATCGTGTACAGGGCACGGGGGGGGGGGATCTTTAAGAGAACTCTCGAGATTTTAAGAGAAATATCGATATGCCAAGTGTGTAATAAGAGACGTCAATTGGCTGTGGCACGGGCAAACTGTTAATAAACCTACCATAAACCCATTCCTGTTTTAACCTCTAAAGTGCTGCACCCGCGTGCGTCTTCGGGAACAGTCTTACTTGTACCAAGAGTGGGATGTGTTCCGCAGTAGTATTAATAGTGGATTTGTTCCGCAGTATAGTGAGAGGGTTAAGATATACCAGTCTGACCAGCAATACAAGCAACATTTTTTTTGTTCAACTATTTAAACGTACCTTGTATGTACGAACAAGACCGGCATACCTGTTTACAATATTTCAGAGCTGGGACACCCCTCTCTTTTAAAATGGTAGCCCCCCCCCCCCCCCCCCCCCACCTTTACCAGATTACATGAACCCTTTTCGGACCCAGGTAAAAGTGAAGTTAAATAAATGTCAATTTACGGATGGATATTCCGTTTGTATTGGAATGGCATCTATCCTATATTGTCGGAAGGCAAGCAAAATAATAATAGTAATAATAATAATAATAATAGTAATAATAATAATAATATAATAATAATAATAATAATAATAATAACAATAATAATTATTATAATTATAATAATAGTAATAAAAATAATAATCATGTCAAAAAACGAGGGTGGTTTACCGCGTGTGTTCAAGGAAAAAGTTGACAGCACACACTGTAGTAAGAGACGAATATAACTATCCGTAACCCTAGCCCTTCAGCCAACCGGAGAAAACTCTTAACCCTGATCCTGAGCCAATCAGACCAAGTCTCGAAAATAAGCTCTGCTGTTGAAAACGATCGGTACATATCAACCTTCCACACGATTGGACAGACCCCCAATCCCATGTCTCGTGGTCTAGATTATTCGGGGCGGATCAACAATTCCTGATCTGCATTGTCCGTGATAGCTCACGTTCACCTGCCCGGGTGGGACCCGTACAAAGCTCCACGATCTGTTACCACATGCTTCCTGGGTCGGGCCTGTACTGTACGTATTGTGCAGATCCTGCACTATGTCAGGACGGCGAGTTATAGGATCTACCTGGTACAGCAGTAGACGAACTCGTGACGGTAGGTTGGGATCTACGGCGGTAGGATACGTACGATGATGGCCTGCGCAGATCTGTTGATGGACTGTGCACAAGTCGTGATTCATCTCTGCCCGACGTGCGCAAATCTTCTCCTTTGGATACTCTTTTTGGGGGACTGCGGTCTAGTTTTGGGGACGACCAATCGAGCGGGTCAACATTCTTGAGTGATGTTGCCCCCCCAAAACGGGACTTGCCGTCCTGAAGAGGGATAAAAGAGCGTGTCCTGCATCACAGCAGTAGTTCAAGTTGTCGGCATGCTCGCCGCGCGCGTGGCGTACACCCTTTCCTTCCTTTTGCGGTTTGAAGAACGTCATCCTGTCTCTTATCTCAGCAGCCCCGGCTGCTTCCCCACTGGTGTCTACTACTGTACCACAGTAGGTATTTCGGGGCTTGTATATAGGATCTGCTGTGCCGCAGTAGGTGTTTCAGAGCATGCATACATGGTCTACTGTACCGCAGTAGGTGTTTCAGGGCATGCGCATATATGCTCTACTGTACCGCAGTAGGTGTTTCAGGGCATGCGCATATATGCTCTACTGTACCGCAGTAGGTGTTTCAGGGCAGGTACAGTATATACGATCTACTGTACCGCAGTAGGTGTTTCAGGGCATGTGTATAGGGCCTACTGTACCGCAGTAGGTGTTTCAGGGCATGTATCGTACATGCATGACCTATTCACAGCTCAGGTTGCCCGGTGGGAGCCGCGTATTCTGCAAATATCTATCAATAGCGCGTGTTCCCTGGGTTGGACATGCACCAGTAGTATTTAACGCAGATCATGCACAGCCTCCCACGACGGCAGCTGAGGAAATACTGTGGATGGCCCATAAGAATATCGTGGTCTGTCCTCCCCCGCCCCCCCCCCTCCTTTCTGAGTCCCAACGGGATTGTGTGACGCAACGAGCCGGTACGGAGCGCGAACGATCGGGGGCGTGTGCGTGATGGCTGGATGTCGTCGGGTTGTTAGACGGAACGATAGGTAGTCGTTGTAAAGACGAACGAGGAGCAACAATTAAGTAGCACACCATCAACACGACTTCGGCTGCGACTACACTGTAGTAGTGGTAGTAGTAGTAGTAGTAGTAGTAGTAGTAGTAGTAGTAGTAGTAGTAGTAGGAGTAGTAGTAGTAGGAGTAGTAGTAGTAGTAGGAGTAGTAGGAGTAGGAGTAGGAGTAGGAGTAGGAGTAGTAGTAGTAGTAGTAGTAGTAGGAGTAGTAGTAGTAGGAGTAGGAGTAGTAGGAGGAGTAGGAGTAGGAGTAGGAGTAATATTACTACTACAGGGACCATAGTAAATAGGACCAAATAGTGTTAGTAAAAACAGCGAAATATATAGGGTTTTGTGTGTGCCGTAGGTCCTATTTTATATGGTCCCCCGTAGGAGTTGTAGTAGTAGTAGTAGTAGTAGTAGTAGTAGTAGTAGTAGTAGTAGTGGTAGTAGTAGTAGTAGAAATGTCGGCTGAACATGAACACAAACACAAAAATACCGAGCGACGATAATTAGTTTCTTGGAAGTACTACTGCTGTGGTGTGGTACGTACCAGCAGCCTATGAGATAAGAAACCGGAGCGTAGAAACAGTGGTCCAGGTGCGTTTGTTGTCTTCGCATGACACCGTTCTTCCTACATACGCCTACGCAACGACATCCAGCAAGCACACCGAAAGCGAACAAAACGAAACGGCTGGAAGTGTGCACGTACTTCGAAGTATGTAGGTACTCCTGATTCTTCTCCCGTTGTATACAGCGCGCGTGTGTTATATTTTTAGTCCTGCAGGACCGCAGTTCCGTTTTGGGGACAAACTACCTGCAATTTGAGCGGTTTGTCCCCGAAACGGGACTGCAGTTCTAAAAGGGTTTAGCAGTTATTTGTGCTCAACGAACGACAACGGTCGTCGTGGGTGAGCATAGACCTGGTAAGTTAAAAAAAATTCACGGGGGGGGAAACGTCGTTCTCCCGAGCCGATTTTTGTCCTGTTTTTCTGTGTTGTTATTCGGATACTTCTGTTGTTAGGGATCGAGCTCCTTTTGTTTGACCACAGACTTCTCGGCTAGAGAGTTAACGTGAAAACAACGACAGCAGCATATCAGGCAGGAAAGTATTCCAGACTTTTACGAGCAACATAGGGCTCCCCCCTAAATGCAAGACGACCCTTTGCAAAACGCCTCTTGTGTTTTAGAGTGTACGAGTAGGGATCCCCCCTAAACGCAGGACGGCCCTGCAATACGCCTCCTGCGGGACATCTGCCGGTCGCTTTTCGATGTTGCACGTCGGCCTAGACTGCTCCGACCCCAGATGCAACCCTCTCACCCTGTTCGTTTGTTCGTTTGTTCGTTCGTTCGGTTGTTTTTGTTTTGTTTGGTTGTTCCGGTTTTGTTTTGCTTTTTTTTTTTCATCGCAATTTTTATCATCGCCCTTCTTTTCTTATCTCCCTCCCATAGACGTAACTTAGATGCGGGGTCACATACCCAACAGCACCCTCTCCCCCCCCCCCCCCCCTCGTGCCTTACAGTAATTTTTTGTCGCGAGAAAACCTCAGCCCTTTCTTCTTCCCCCGTCGACTCTTGTCGAAGTCTATATAATAACCCTTTTAGGTCAACACGTGGGGGGGGGGGGGCGGTCGCGCGATTTCCCCCGCCGTGGTTTTTTAGAGGCGTTTTAAAAACCAAACAAAGGAAGGGGGCGGGGTGGGGCGAAAGGCCAGCCTCGGCGATGAATTTGATCTACGCGACCGGTAAAATATACCGCATGCATTTGTAATGTAGAGCCAGCCCTCCTGCATTTTTTAGTCCTCTCGTACACTCCGGTATACTGGTTGTGCTGGTGCACACGAGCGGCGAATTCGCCGCGCCCCTGCCAGAGATGGATCAATCAGTGAACGCTTTGTCTATTTGTATTCGTTTTCGTTATTTTCAAAGCGTTCCTTCTTGTGGTTTGGATACACCGGTGCTTTTGGGTGTTGGTTTCCTCGTGGTGCGGCAGTCCCTAGTTGTCAAAGCTTGGGGGTGTGCTGGTGCAGACGTTCATTTTTTTTGTTTATTAAATTTTTTTTTGTGTCTGTCCGTCTGGTTGTCCGTAGTATGCATGCTGGTGGACATGCTTGTTCCTGGTATGCCCCTTCGATGGTATACTTTGGTATGCAGGACACCTTTTGTACGAGAGTACAGTTGTTGTATCGTACGTATACGATATACACATATTATTTGGTAAGAAACAACCAGCATCAGGGCACCAAGAATCTTGTCCACCTCACCCCGGTGCAAGCAGTGCCTGCCTGGACGGTAAAAACCCAACGCGCTCCTTTGCCGGCATTGTAGGGGTACGAGGGTACATGGTCATATTCATACGACGACGGCCACGCATGACACGCGGGGCCACCCCCGCCCCCATCTCCAAGTTTCCGGGTGAGTCTAGTCTCCGAACATTTTTTTCGGCTCAGTCAATCACTCCGCTATTTTGACACGCTGCGTTCGGATCTTGGCCTGGCTCGCGCTTTGGCGGAGAGAAAAGGGGTGTGTCGTATCAGACACGTGTCTCATCTACTACAGGAGCCTGTGTTTCACTTCCGACTGGTCGTCTGCCAATTTCCCAAAGGAAGTCTACACGCCGACTTTGAGGTGCTGCCGCAGTCGAAGTTGTTAGATCGTCGAAATTCGGCAGACGAAATGAAGAAGAAGAAAAATGCCGCCCCCAAACTGATGTTTGCACTCCTTCACGTTCGGACCGCTACAGCTCCTCGCAATCAACCACAGCCCGCGAAATTGAGGCACGCTCCTGATGTGGAGAGTGTGAGGTGAGGGCGTCGGACGCGCGAGGCATCAGTCGCACGCAGCCGGAAACGACTCGACAAGGTGCCCCTCGCAAACTGCTCGAAGTTTGCGAGCCAGCGGCACGAAAGGCTCCGCAAAGTCGCCGCCCTAGTGTATTCCGTTGCGCGCGCGGGGGGCTACGGTAAGCAGCGCGCTTTTGCGGTAAATGTCATGGCTGTGTCACCTACGGGGGAACAAAAACCCCTCCTCTTCACCAAAACGTTTGCTGGTCTTCTTTTGGCGGTTCGTTAGAACTACTCGTACTGGGCCGACGTTGCTTATAACGAGGAAAAGGGCAGGAAGGTCACGCTCCCGTTACGAGAGGGAGGCGGCCATCGATTTGGGCCAACAAAAAGGGCAATAAAAAGGGGGCAATAAAAGTTGAAAAACAAAAATGAAGAGCTTTTTGTTTAAATTTCCAGCACTTTATTTATTTATTTATTTCTGAAATGTGGAAAAAGCCATCTTGTTTGCAAACCCCGTGCTGTATTTCTGAGTCGTCTGCGTATTCGGGGCGGATCGCCTGTTTCTTAATACGCGCGCTTGCAGTTGACATCAGATTCCGTGAGAGATCCGCCGTGTGGCCTTATTTGACCATATGGGGGCGAAACTGCAGTCCCATTTTGGAGACGAACCACTCAAATTTGAGGTAGTTTGTCCCCAAAACGGGTCTGTAAGTCCTAACTCGGGCAAACAAGAAGGAAGTCAGACTGATGCTTGCGTGATCGCACCGCTGTTCACTCTTCTTGCTGCAAAATGTAATGTAGCATCTCTCCACATCTCTGCTGCCACTATATCTGCTGTATCTTGGTCTCGTTGCCACACAGCGTGTATCTCTCTGTATGTGTGTTCTCCACGTTGATCGGTTGTTTTTTCACCCGTCGACATCCATCCAGCACAGACCGGCGTCCGCGCCGATTCTTGAACTCCTAGAGAGATACAAGCTCTGTGATCCACAAAAACCGCGACACAGAGATTCGTACCCGCATTGCTATGCAGAAATCAGAGTAGACAGTGGTAGTGCTATCTCTATTTTTGTAGAAGGATGGAGAACAATAATGGGCACCGACACTTCTTGGGTATGCTGTGGGTGTTGACAGGTAGGAAATAACCCTTGAGCGCTGCAGTCCTTTCGTGGGCGCAAAAAACTTGAATTCGGTGTCAGACTTTATAGTACTAGAAGGATTGAAGAACACGCACTATACACATACAGTAGAGAGTAAAAGGAATAGGAATCCGAGTTCCGTTGACAACTGATGGTGACTGGTGACAGATAATGTACGTAGAGACGGTAGAAGGCGCGCGCGGCCATGCCCCAACTACGAACATCAGCCTGTGGGCCACCAGTCACCAACCGGTCCCGCTGTGTGGAACTGCGAAAGGCCTTTTCTGCTGCTGCGTACCTGGTACCTGTCAATGCTGTAGATGACCCCCGGCGGGCCTTTTACTTTCGTTTTCGCTCCAGGTTCCGGTAAAGCTTTACCCAACATGGCATTGCATTTTCTACTCTCCTCGCTGCATACGATGTACAATATGCATAGGTGTCCTTTGTTTCCGGGGATTTATTTCTTCTTTCAGGAATGTTTTGAGTGATCAACGTTCAAGCTCATGCGGCATGCACACTGTCGGATGGCAATAAATATAGTAGTAGTAGTAGTAGTAGTAGTAGTAGTAGTAGTAGTAGTAGTAGTATCTCTGATGCGTAGTTTTGTGACCGCAGGGCTTGTATCTCTCTCGGATCAAAGAATCGGCGAACGGACACTGACTGGTTGATCTGTCGACGGGCAGGAAGAACGGTGTAATGTGAAGAACACACCCACATACACACACCTATTCTCGTTCGAGCACACGGTTGACGGCACTCTGACTGCGTACGAGCAAAGCAAATACTGCGATAAGAGTGCACCTACTTTCTTGGGGCGCCTCGCTTAAGGACCTCACACTGTTAATTAGGAAATCACCCAGAAGCTGACTTTCGAGGCGATCGATCTAAGACAGCGGTAACACGTTTCAGCGAAAGTGTCACTGGGACTGACCGCAACCGCGTTTGACTCTTTTATTTACGGGGGACCATATTGAATAGGACCTACGGTACACACAAAAACCGATACATTTCCCTTTTTTTATTAACAATATTTGGTCCTATTTTCTATGCCCCCCCGTAAATAGGGCAAACTTCGATCCCGTTTGAGGGACAAACCAGTGAGTTTCTGAGTAGTTTGTCCCCGAAACGGGGCTGCTGTAGTTTGCCCTGCAAGGGTTATATATTTAAAGCCAAGATCACTGGAAAATCAGACCATTCTGTCCCGAAATATAGGGACGAACTATACACTTTAACATTAAATAAAAACGGTCCTTGTCCTAACAGGGGCAGAGTGGTGAGTGTTTTACAACGCTATGACGGGGGACCACTGTGCATAGGACCAAATATGCTCAGTAGAACTAGGTAAATGTATAGTTTTTGTGTGTACCATAGGTCCTATTTACTATGGTCCCCCGTAATACTGGTCGTACACCTACTGCAGGCCCACAGGTTTTGGAATTTGTTCGTCGGGTTGCCCTTCTACTGCAGTGGTTGGTGCGGTAGCTTTTCTCAAAAGTCAGTTTTTGGGCGAGGAATAGAGGCCCTATAGTATATTCGAGCGAGGAGCCTCGGAAAAACTACTGTAGGTGCTGCCCCTTGAAGGCACAAAACACGCCTCTTTTGAGAAGTACATGAAAGTGCAACCCCGATGGCCTCTATAGGAGCGTATGCACACCTGGCACACACCAAATAGCGCGTATACCAAACACCATTTTGTTTTTTGCGAGGTCATTCTTAATAGGTACCTTGGTAGTTCTCAATTGGCAGTTTTTTTTTTTTTTTTTTTTTTTTTTGCTTAGGTACTGTAAATGTATAACACGCAATATAACACCCATCCCCTATGAAGAATCTCGGACCAGGTTTCCTCCAAAAAACATGGGGGGCACACTCAACGAAAATGAGGGGCTTTGGAAATATTTCGTCGAGAAGGTTGCATCTGCGTAGTAGACGCATCGCTCGTCGTATTCAGTACGCCTTCCCCGTTGTTGAGAAACCCAGCTTTGACAATCGTCCTATTAATAGGGGGTGTGTTATCTTATCACCCTATCAATAGTGTTATACGGTGGTTGTCATGGCAGTCACAAATGCGTACTTTTTTTATTTCGGATTTCGCCCCCCCCCCCCCCCAAAAAAAAACTACTCCTATCGTAGAACGTGTGTGAAATGGTTGACTGGCATTTACTGGCCCTAACACTGGTTGGCTGGTTGATCGATTGATGGCGTTGTGTGTGCGCCCTTCACATCAAACATCTCTCTCTGCGGCCGTGATTTTCGAATCTGGACCCCCATCGGTACGCGCCCTGGTTTCGATCGACCGGGTGCGGTCGTCCCGGCCAACGCCGACTCTCCCGTTCCTTCCCGTCGCGCATGAGCACGTACGCCACGCGGTGGCCAAGCCTCTTCACTCCCGGGCTGCGCGCATAGCGCTCATTTGCTGTGGTGGTATTCCCCGCGCTGCCCTTGCAAGGACGAGCTCCTTCCTTAGCGTTGGGGTTACACATAAGAGGGCACCACCACCAACCACCCCACGCCGTCCCCGAAGTAACAGGTCGACGAGCCAGACCAGACCGCGCACGGTTCCCTCGCTACCCGGCCCCGAGACCCGAGAGGCCCATGCTAGGCCGTCGCAGGTTGGGGCAGGCCGAAGCGCGGGGGGAGGGGGGTGGTTTTGGGGTGTGCTCGTTCTACACATAGAAGTTCGGGCCTAATGGGCTATATACACGAACGGGTACCCCAACTTGAACCCTTTTAGGACTGCAGTCCCGTTTTGGGGACAAACCAGTTCAAAGCCTAAGTAATTTGCCCCCAAAACGGGACTGCAATGCTAAAACGGGCGAAAAAATCGACGATAAAAAGTGACGAATACAACGACGGGCACTGCTATGACTGGGGGTGTACTCGATAGGTGAGATGTCCTCGATCTCATGCATGGCCGTAGTCGTGTGACCATAGACCTTCGCATCCCTACAATGCCGGGGCGGAGCATACTGGGGGGGGGGGGGGGGGGGGGCGGGGGGGGGGGTACGGATTGGTTGTCCCGAGTGTTTACAATGCAAGGAGTCGTGAGGTGTTTGGGCGCAAGCAACATGACCCCGCTCGTGCAGCTGCTGGGCGCCCACGCTACGCTGCTCGCAGACGATCGGTTAACCCATACCGTATATAGTACCGCAGTCTCAATTTGGGGGCAAACCATTCTAATTCCCAAGTGATTTGTCCCCAAAACGGGACTGCAACGCCAAAAGGGATAACAGCGACATCTTCATTGTCTTCTGTCGCTCTTTCGGAGCCCCGAAAGGGTAGGCATGCTATTTACCTACTATTACGGGGGACCATAGTAAATAGGACCAAATATTGTCAGTAAAAATTGGGAGATAGACAGGTTTTTGTGTGTACCGTAGGTCCTCTTTACTATGGCCCCCCGTAGAATAAGATGGCACCACGGTTGAATTTTCTTTTGGGACTTCTATACACGAAAGGGAGAAGCTTGGCGATAACGAGAGGCGATTACAGCGAGCGATGGCCACTCCGCGATCGAGGGGTGATTGCTGTGGGTTGTTGGTGTCCGAGCTTTACAATGCACGTGGTGACGGGCGTTCGACGATGAGAGGTGTCGCATTTTGGGGAGGGGCAAACAAAAAGAAAGGTTTTAAGTCACCACGGTGAACTTGCCGGGCGCCAGTTGAAGGATGCAGGAGCATATAGCTTGTGCTCTAAACTGTTGGGCGCAATGCGTGCGTGCGTACGTACACGCACGGGATGCGTGTGGCATCCGTCGTATTCATATGCCCGTCCCCGTTGTTTTTTCGGAGACAACAGGAGCCTAAAAAATACGAGGGTGAGCCTCTATCATAGAACGCCTCGGGAGCCACGCGGCACGAGCGCAACGTGATGATATGATCTGACCCGGTGCTCAGAGCCCTGACGCTGCTTGTAGACGCTTGATAGCGCTATTACACATAATAGTTGTCATTGTTTCGGCCATCATCTATTGGTAGGAGTCCCACAGGGATCAAGAGAGGCCAAAATCGGCAGGACCCGACCTCGCTCGAGAAACGCTATGTTCTCCCACTGCTAGTGCGCATGAGAGAAGAGGCTTGTTCGACCCTTCTACGGCAAAATGCAGCCCGGTTTTGGGGGCACACCGCTCTAATTCTCAGATAGTATTACTGAAAGGGTTGAGAGAGTTTGTGTTGCCGGCCTGTATACCACAACTATCTTACCCCTTTTTTGGGCCGCAGTCCCGTGTTGAGTGTCAAACCAGTCAAATTCCAAGTAATTTGCTCCCCAAAACGAGACTGCGGTACTTAAAGGCGTCAAGTTGGGGTGCCTACCGCAGTAAAAACATCCCTTAGTGCTGTCGTACGTAGCGCGTACGTAGGTTCTGGTGCTGATTCTGGCTGGTTGTGTTCATATTTGTACACACACGTGTCTCTTGACGGTAGTCAAAACGATGTTTTCCGAAGACGTGATGATTCTAGTCGTTAGAATTACTGGACCCCCTTTTATACGCGTGTGGATGGTGTGATTGGAACAAAAGCACCACGTATACATACATTGCGAGAGATGGCAAATGGTAAGCTTTAAGCTACACCCTCTTTACATGGACTGCGTGCATACCCCGTTAACTTTTTTTTTATTGGCCGTGGGCCTGGTTCCGTCATGCGTTATCCAAACGGTCGGAGTGGCGGGTACTACCGTTTGGTGATACGAATCCCACTGTTGCGGCGACAAAACTGTTTTGGAAAATTGAAAAAAACGGCTTTATTTTTTGTTTGCAGTCGCAAAAAAAAGGAGGGGTAAGGGGCGACAGCAAGCGGCACCGGTAACAACAGATGCCACCTCTCACCGAGATGTAAGCACAGCAGTTGGCGATGGTTCCTCTGTACAACTTTACCGGCACTATAACGGCAACCGGCGCCACTCCTACTCCTCCGCACACTCCCACCGGTGCCAAGCGATTTCACAGGGCACTATCGCGGACGGCAGCCGGAAAAATTATACTCAATCGGCACTATATAGGGACACGCTGCTACCCACCGTATTTGTGCTTTTTGTCACCCCCGACAGATGTGCAGCGTGTGTCGTCCACTCGCAAAAAAATTGGCGGGAAGAAAACAGAACGTGAAAAACGCGCGTAAAAATAATGAAAAAAAAAACGTCGTACTAGTAACGAAAGTCGATTTTGGCGCGATAAAAGCGCCCCCTGTTGTGTGTACGTACGAGAAAGATTAACGACGTTCTCGCATTACAGTATTACCGGGGACCATAGTAAATCGGACCAAATGTTGATAGTAAAAATAGCGAATATATATATACCAGGTAGGTTTTTGTGTGTACCGTAGGAAGAGTTCTACGATAGTGGTTCACCTTTTTTTTCTGAGGCTCCTTACTTGAGGAGCTCCATAGCTCACCCGATTAATTGACTTGAGCAAAAATCAAATTGCATCCCGATGAATAATTCCATGGCCCAAGTATACAAACACGTCATTTTTCGAAACAAGATTGGCATTGCGACGATTCCGGGTTAAGGAGTCCCGTCATCCAGAAATATTTTAGACAAAATGTGCTACCTCTATCGTAGAACGCGTCGTAGGTCCTGCTAACTATGCCCCCCCCCTAATGATAGCTCGTTTCCCTGAGACCCTGTGCTTGATCACAAAAAAGAACAGGTAAAAAAAAAAGCGTATCGATGGAAGAGAATGAGCACGCACCAAATAATCACCTACAAGACATCTCGTAAGAAACAAACGAGCAAAAAACCCGGGCTGATATTTACAAGAGAGTTTAGAAATTCGAGAGCAGCCGTTGTGCTGGACTTAATGTAGAACGCACCCTCTCTCAAAAAGCGAGAAACCCGGCCTGGGTCAGAATTTTCCTTTCTTGTCATCACGGGAGATCACAGGACCTATGGTATACGTAAAAACCTATATACCTTCTCCATTTTACTAACAACATGCCAGATACCAGGTATATTTAACCATTTTTACTAACAATATTTGGTCCTACTCCGTATTAACTATGGTCCCCCGTAATAGTAAAAAAAGGAAAATATATAGGTGTTTGTCTGTACCGTAGGTCCTGTTTACGATGGGCCCCCGTAATAGGTGTCCTGCTCTGCTGTACCAGGTACGTGCACCGCAAACAACACCGGTAGGCCAGGGGGCGGTGCTCACGAGCTGTGGTATACCCACCCCTTCCCACTTCCAACCGAACGGGAAGTGCCCGAGGAATACGTTGTACGTGTTACATTGTACGTATCCACATGGTCATTATTTCTACTACTGCTGTGCGTCGACTGGCTCGACCGGATAGAAGATACCGTAAACGCGTCCTCTATTTTTTGATGCGTTTCTTGTTCTCTCTTTTTTGGTTCTCATCCGAGAATGCCGCAGCATACAACTTCAACATCGTGTCACCCATGAGCGGCTGTGATGTGCATAACTACTCGTTGAGTTCTGCAGATTCGGACGTTGTTTTCCTTTTATGCGGGATGTATAACCTGCATGAGGCCATCCAAAACCCGCAGGACGCGCGATTGAAGTGTCACACACACCGCTTGCAAAGATGAGTCGCGACGAAATCCTCGATCTCCTCGCAGCTTGTCTTCTTGTTTTTCTAATTATTCAAGTATACTTCGAAGTATTCAGAAGAAACAAGAATACCCCACGTCACCAAAAAGGAGCCCTCTTTGTGGACGAAGTCTATACAACTCCCTTCTGTGTACGCACCTGCTTCCGGCTCGAGCTATATCTACTGTACACTATGAGTATCATTATTGTTATGTCTCTTGCCATCCGACAATATGCAGCATGATCTTCAACATGGATCACTCGTAACTTTCCCGAAAGAAGAAAACCTCGGAAACAAAAGGAAGCCCATCATTATTATTATTAGGCTTGCCATCCGACAATGGGCAGCATGAGCTTTCGCGTTGATCAATCAAAACATTCCTGAAAGAAGAAATCTCCGTATACGAAGGAAACCTATACACCAAGTCTATCTACCTTCTATGTCCACGTCTTTCATGTATTATCTACGGTAATATTATTGTCGAGGTCTCATGCCATCCTCAACAAATGTCCAGCATGAGCTTATAAAATGACCACTCGTGAAATATTTCCCGAGAGAAGAAAAGCAAAAGAGGAACCAAAGTTCCCCTTTAGTACACCGCAGTCCCGATCAGGGGACAATCGATCCTAATTCGAAGTGATATGTCCCCAAAACGGGACTGGGGTTTTAAAAGGGTTATAGCCCATTTAGGAGTGCAGCCCCGTTCTGGGGACAAACTACTTGGAATTAGAGTAGGTTTCCCCCCCAAAGCGGGACCACAGGCGGTCCCAAAAGAGTTGATAATATTACGGAGGAGCATAGTTAATAGGACCAAATATTGTTAGTAAAAAGGTTAAATGTATAGGTTTTTATGTATACCATAGGTCCTACTTACTATGATCCCACGTAATATTAATATTGAGTTTGTCATCCGACAAATGGACGTGCGTGCACAGCATGAGCTTCGACGCTTCGATGTCGATCAATTCGTTCAAAACATTCCCGAAAGAAAAAAGGAAAAAAGGAGACCGAAACAAAAGGAATCTTTGTTGCATGTATCTTTCGCGATCACCCAAACACTGCCAGCTGCTGCTGTCGAAGTGAACCAATTTATAAATACGTGCTACCAAATATGCACTCAGCCAAAAAATACGAACCATAACGCCTGATTGTTTCTACAACAACAAACGGCAGATTATTGTCGTATCGGTTCCCTATCCCTAATAATCTAATAATACTTTCCTCTACGTATCGTATGTGGATGGTACGTATGATTCGGAATAAGTGCTGCGTATTTTGTTCAGTTGGCGAATGTAATCATATTTCTACGATGTACGTATGTACGCAGTCTTAGCTTCCATATTCTGTATTCACTCTGTACCTAAATATTAGCACGGTGTGCAGTAAATATTAGTGTAGAAATGTTCCTTAGATTTCGGGACAAGGGTGGTACATACTTACTGCGTGGCCCGTTCAGAAATGCCCTCCCGAGGCGGGGACGGAACACTTAAAATTAGGGCAAGATTTAGGTTGAAGCACAAACAGGCCATACCAACAAAAAGGGTTTTGAACCCATTATCTACTTCGATAACATTATCGGATGGCAAATACTGTGAAAACTACAGTAAAGACCGGTGATACATGTGGATTACCCCCCCCCCCCCCCCCCCCCGTGCTCCGTCTCGAAAGGGATGCGTGGTCAATGGTCAAAAGACTAAGGCAAGCAACAAATGAGTACGCCCCGCCGCCCCCCCGGCATTTGTCGCGATTTAAAGCCAAAAGGCACGCACGCAGGCACCGTAGGTGGCAGAGCGGCGTGCTATGGTCTGGTCACCCCCGGAACCTGAGGTACGACCATAGCGTGGGAACACACGTAGAAATCAGAACCTAGTATCTACTGTAGTATGGCTCGAAAACATGCGACTCTGCCCCCGAACAATCATAAGGACCGTTTTTATTGAATACCGGTATAGAGGTGGTCCCTGTTTTTCGGGACAGAGTGGGTTGGGCGAGGACCCGATATATAGGAGGGAGCGGTAAAAAAACGGGCGAAGAAGGTTGAATGGGATGGGCTAGTACGACCATCGCGTCGCTCTGGCGCTTGGAGACTACTTTACTGCGTACCCTGGATGGTCGAAGTTTGGCCCTTGAGGTGCACCTGAGGAAGTTCGGCGCGCCGAATGCGTGCAGCCGGACGAGCCCCTTCGCCTTGTGGTCCCCGGTGTCGGAGTGGGTCCCGGCCGTCAGCAACTGCAGGAAGGAGTCGTTCTGAATGCCGAGCGTTTTCTTCGCTTTTTCTCATCTGTTCTTTTTGAGAGCAGAGTCTTCTTCTTTTCTCCTCGTCTTTTGTTGTTTCTTTTGCGTGATGGATACAGCGTTGCGTTCCCACCAGGTTTTTACAGCAAATGGCTTTGTTTTTTGGTCGACGATCAGAGTGTAGCTCACGCACAGGCCTATTTTGTCTCGGCGCAGCCACTCTCTCTCTCTCTCTCTCTCTCTCTCGTGAACCCCGAGGCCTCGTGATCGCCAACCCGACGAGCCCAGTGTTATTTATTGAAGATGGCAGGTACAACACGATTGGCACGAGCGCGAGCAAAGCTCGTCGGAATACCATCACAGCGGGGGTATATACCTCAGACAGTCGTTCTTCGCGGCACGGTTGCGTATACTAAAAACTGCTACGAGGTGCAGATGCGAAACCCATGTGATCTATACCCCACGCTCGTACATACACCGGTCTGGAGACAGTTGCGGTACGCGGATCGCGTGGCACGAAAATGTGGGATGTGGGACGGGTCGCGTGACACGATCGTAAACAGTGTGGGGTGTGGGAATGGAAGCCCGTGACAACGACGAACAAACCCCGCGCAGCAGTATGCGCACACCCGGACGAAAAAGTAAAAAATAAATGTAGGATGTGGGACGGAGCCGCGTGACGCGATAGACAAAACGCTGGGTGTACAGGACGGCGGGATTGTGCGTGGCACGAAAAAAAAAAAAACAATCCCCGGGTAGTACGAGCACGCGCACCCAGTATATACCCTCGTATGGTGCAGCAGTACGCGGTAAAACAGCGACGAGGTCGTAGGAAACTGTCCACGCACCCGGGCAGATCAGACCGTACCAGATCAGGCATCCACGGTTCACGATCGAGATCTTTCGGGGGCGCACAGATAGATCCCTGATTTATATCGTACCTGGTGTGTACGAACATCAGCAGTAGTAGATCATATCTGTTGGGTGGGATGGATCTGTACGGTACAGCTCTGGCTTGCACGACGTGTAAGACAACGGTAGGTGTACAACGGTAATATCTACGGGTAGATAGACCTACGATAGATGATTCACGGATCATGGTCTGTCCGATCTGCTTGAAACTACTGGAGTGCGTCCCTATGATAGCCGCGGCATCTCAGCAGCAGCATTATCACACGTATTTCGTCACCAGTGACCGACTGGCTGGTGATTGTCGTAGTCCCGACGCGGCATCGGTAGAGGGTCTACGAGGCCGTTGCTATACTCCTGAGGACGGAAGAGAAATCAGACTTGCTTTTTGGTCTCCTTCTCGTGCGCACGGTTATAGAGCAGTGGCTGGTCTGTGGGGCAAGCTCCGTCAGATTGCTCCTGAGGCAATCAATTTATGTTGCTGTTCACGACTACCAGGTATGGTATGCGCTATGGCAATACATTTTTTTTTTTTTTCAAACAATGTTTTTTTTTTTTTTTCAACTTTCATACATACGTGGCCCATACGTTTTCTCGTCTCGTGGTCTCGTGTGTCGCTAGCGGTGCAGACGCGCGCCAGACGGTGGGGTGGGATAGGGGTGACAGCCTACTGCAGATCCACGGCATCGGGGCGTCACAGCCGAATTTCTAGCGCTAGATTCGACGCCCCCCTCCCCCCCCCCCCCCCCCCACCCCTGCCGGGCGGGTAGGAAAAAATAAACAGACTTGGTACCAGGTACGTATTTTATCATTTGTTGTGTTCGCTGTAATCGTGTTTTGCCATCCGGTAAATGTGCAGCATTTGCACGCTTGAAAAGCTCCGAGTGCTCATCAACAGTTGCACAGGATAAAGACTGGCGAAACATCCAGGGAAACGTATTTGTTAGTAGTATAGGGAAGCCCACTGCTGCTGTGCAACCCTATCGTGTGTGCACTTCATACGTGTCAAATGTACAGCTCCTGTTTTGTCGTCGCTGCTTTCATCCGGCTCAAGCACCGATCTAATTGTGCTCCATAACCTGTTTTCTCTTTGTTCCCAACTCTTATTTATTTATTTTTCTATTTCAGACGCTCGTCAATACCCTCTCGCGTCGTTCCAAACCCTGTGGGCGGCACATCCAGGGCTCCATTTTATCGCTGTTGTTGGCGATTGTTGGTGGTGGCCTTTTCGCTTTTCGCCTCTCAACCATTGTAGGACTGCAGTCCCGTTTAGGGGAACTACAAATGCTTCAAAATCTGAATGGTTTTTGTCCCCCAAACGGGGCTCTGCGGTCTTGAAAAGGGTTTGTTAACCCCGACTTGCGGAGGCTCTCGTGCCTTTTTCAAGCTCTACAAGCACCCCACAGGGACTCGCTAGGACCCCCAAGTCTTTTCAGCTTTCAGTGCCCTAAGGACTCGCGAAGAGCTCGGTCGTTTCAGTTTTCAGTACCCACCTAGGGGGGGGGGGGGTCTCGCGAGGACTCAAGTCATTTCAGCCTCTTGGTACCCTCGGGACTCGGTACTTCAATGACTGGTACTATTAACAGCGTTCGTCCGACCTTCTCTCTTTTTATTTTTTATCCAAGGGTAACTACCAAAATCCCCCCCCCCCCCCTCCCACAAAATGTACCAGGGGTATATTCTTCTTGTTTGACCCTTCGGCCTTGCTGGCCTTGCTTCGTACTCGCGAAGACTCAGTCATTTTCACCTTTTGGCACCCTTGGGACTCGCGATGATTCAAGTCATTTCAGCTCCTGGTACCCGCGAGGACTCAGTTACGCCGGCTTCTGGTATCCTGGAGACTCGCGATGACTCGAGTCATTTCAGCTCCTGGTACGCTATAGGGGCTCGCGAGGGCTCAGTTGCGTCGGCTTCTGGTGCCCTGGGGACTGGCGAGGACTCAGCCATTGCAGCTCCTGGTGCCCTAGGGACTCGTCAGCCAGCCAACCACGGAGTCCCGATGACTCGGAGTCGAGCTCTGACGACCTTTGCGGTAACTGGTCCCTCTTACGGTGCCGGTATGTATGCGGCAGCCAACTATACCGGCACTATCAACGGGTCCCTCTATTTATAGTGCCGGTATATATGCGGCAGCGGACAATACCGGCACTACATGTGGCGGCAACGGGCACTAACTCCGCTCACTGATTGCCACACTGGTTAATCTCATCAGCAGCGACAAGCGACCTCACAGGCACACTACTGTAGCGGTAGAGTCCCATTCAGGGCACTTCGGACACATATCGAGGTATCAATCAACGCCAAGGTCGCGAGTGTAAAGTTTTTGTGAGAAAATAACCGATGTCACAGCAGCAGCTGGGGCGTTTCGTTTCTCGTTCTCAGTATACGGTTTAGTGCCGCTTGCCGCTATATATAGTGCCGGTATATATGCGCTAGCCAACGATACCGGCATTATATGTAGCGGCAACCGGCACCAACCGCTCCGCACACTGCCTCAGTTGGTTAATCCCACACGGTGCCAAGCGATTTCACAGGCGTTGTCTTGGCGGGGCGACCGGCACAACTCTATCGGAACTTCAAGAGGGACCAGTTCTGTACACATTCGGTAAAATAAAACATCGGAAGATTATACATGAATATGTATATATGTACGAGCATCATGGGTCTTCATCATCTCCGTTTTTCGTTGTGTGTGTTTTGTATTCTCCCATCCAGTTCTCTATACTTTCGACATCGAAAAAAAAAACTTCTGAGGATTACATGAATATGTATGTATGTATGTATGTACGAGAGCATCATGGGTCTTCATCATCTCCTTTTTCCGTTTCGGGTGTGTTTCTTGTACTCTCCCATCCAGGCCACCCACCTGCTGACCCACGGACAAACGTTTGCCGTGTGTGCATGCCTTTTATCGACAAGATATCAAACATACCACAACAAAACATCTCCATCATCAGCGGAATTCCGCCCCGTGCTCTCGCTCTCGGAGCCATCAATGAATCCCGGTGCCGCGGTCGCGTTTGGAAGCATATAACTATACCAGCATAGCATACATGTGCTACCGACCCCCACGCCTCACAGCGACACACCATGAGGGCGCCCACCAACACGTCGGACCGAGACGACGCAGGCGGCGTCGAAAGGCCGAGAGCGTACGTCCGCTTCCCCCCCGCGCCGCCGCCGCCGGCGCCGCCGCACGGGCTCGGGATGACGGGACATAACCTATACCACTACACCCCTCAGGTGATACGTGTATACCAGGCATACTAAATATATATCTATATATGTTGACGTTTACAGATTTTTTGTTGTCGCACCTTGTATACCAGGCATACTGAACAAATATATACTAGGTATACATTTTTTTTTTTTTTTGTCGTCACACCTTTTTTTTTTTTCGTCGACCGTGGTGCTCCCCCGAGGGGGACAGAGCGCATCGGGCCTGGGTGGGGTGCGGCGGGGTGAGGTGGGCTGGGAGGGTGGGGGTGTACTCATTGGCAGGCATAGCCGTAATCGTGCGACCTATATATATATATATATTATATATACCCTCTCGTCCCCTACGATGCCGGGAGCGGAGCAGGAAAGGGGGTTAACATCTCACCCCCTGTGTCGTTTGGGCCGTAACCCCGGTTTGGTTTCAGGGGGCATACGAATCCAAAAGCACGGTTTTCAGGGTAAAAGGCGCGACCCTCGATATTTTGTGGTGTGTGTATATATTTATATACATATATAGGCTGATGATGAGCGTGCCACCCATACAGGCTGATCATGAACATGCCACCCACCCTTTCCCCCCCTCGCTCCCCTCCCTGCCTCCCGGCCTACATCCCTCCCCACATCACGGTGTTTGGGGTCGTTGCGTTGGGGGGCGCACAAAGAGTTTAGAGCTGGAAAAGGGTTTTGGCTGAGTAACAAGAGAGCTGCATGTACAGGGTTTCGTTTAGTATTCAATATCACGGGGGACCATAGAAAATAGGACCTACGGTACACACAAAAGCTTACATATACACGAAGTGTATATATTGTGCACCTAATTTACTAACAATATTTGGTCCTATTTACTATGCCCCCTCCCCCCCGCAACAGAAGTCGCGAGTAGCTTCCGCGCGGGAACAAACACCGAGCTGCCAAACGTGGGGTGTACGGAGAATAAAATGACGAAGTTTTCAATTTCCACCGCTCCTCGCCTTCGGATCGCTTATTTTGTGCCACTGCTGTTGCCGCTGCTGCTGCTGCTTGTTGGCGAGCGAAGCCAGTTTGGGCCCGAGGAGTCCGTCGACCACAGGCTGTATTTTTTTTTTTTTTTTGCCTTATTAATATATACCCTTTTTTAGGACTGTAGTCCCGTTCGGGGGACAAACCACTCAGAGTCCGAGTAGTTTGTCCCCAATACGGGACTGCGGTCCTAGAAAGGGCGGAAAACGGGATATTATATATATATGTGTGTACTATTAATATAGTTCGGAGCTATAGAAGAGGGGCTATTACTTGCGGTATTAGAATGCACCGGTACCTAGGTGTTCGATCCAAGTTGGAACGGAAGATGTACATACGATGCATTTTTTTTTCGGAGCGAAAAAATAATGATAGTAGTCGTTCTTGTGTATATGTACGCTCGTTCTACTAGCTGTAGGTACTTCGCATTTGTTCGGTCTAGTCGTGAGTACAACGTACATTTGTACCACTCGTGGCCATCGGCGTGTATTATACCTCATGCATACGACCAGATTGGTGTACGTATAAGGCTACGCCTGGCAACCTTGTGCCGCTCTGGCCGGAGATATAGTAACCGTTTGATGTTGGCATCAGACTCCGAACGGTAACTACATTCCCGGCCGATGGAGTTGTACATATTGTATGGTAGCCTTGCGTCGCTCTGGCCGGAAATATAGTACCCGTTTGATGTTGGCATCAGAATCCGAACGGTAACTACATTCCCGGCCGATTGAGTTGTACATATTGTGAACGGATGTTTTTTTTGTTTTAGTCGTGCAGTGTGAAGACAACACAACTTCGAAGTGTGTAGGCATACACACAACCTGGTATGTTGCTTTGTTCGTGTATACTCGGGAGTATATAGGTATATACGTACCCTGGTATACATTTCTGTCCGAAAAAATAAGCAACAATTGATGCATTGATACTGTACCGAAACAATCCTTACATTTCGGCACAAAGCGGTACAAGGTTTTTTTTTTTCGCGAAAAGAAAATACCGATAATGCGCCGCGCTGACGTGTCAGCAGCCTCTCAAGCCGTCTACGAACACAGTCTGAGGCGTATTAGCCCTTTTAGGACCGCAGTTCCGTTTTGGGGACAAATTACTTTTAATTTAAGTGAATTGCCCCCAAAACGGGACTGCGGTTCTAAAGGGGTTAACCCTCCTGTAAAGGCCACCAACTTGGGCCAGGCTGACATGCCACGACCTTGAACACAGCAGTTTACTACCGTACACTATAATCAAGATATATCACAACCCCCTCGGGCGATTTTCAAAGCTGAATTTCTTGACAGCGGGGCGGGCGTACTGAGTACGACGAGCGATGCGTCTATGCAACCTTCTGGACGAAATCCGTCCCAAAGCCACCACCTTCGTCGTGTGTACCCCCCGCCCATGTTTTGGAGGAAACCGGGTCTGAAGGTCGTCTCAGGGGGTGTGTTATCTTATTACCGTAGTGTGATAGCGTTATTGTGTCATACGGTAGGCTGCGGGTGCCGGTTCACGCTGATAACCCGTTTAGGGTAGAACTGCAGTAGTCCCGTTTCGGGGACAAACTACTCGAAAATGGATTGGTGTGGCCCCAAAACGGGACTGCAGTTTGTTCTATTACGGGGGAATACACTGAATAGGACCTACGGTACACACAAAAACCTACATATTTCGGTATTTTCACTAACAATATTTGGTCCTATTTACTATGGTCCCCCGTAACAGAAGGGTTGAACTACTTGCCCTAAAAGGGTAGGGGAGGACAGGGGTACCCGAAAAAAAGGAGAAAAAAAAGAGAAATAGCGGAGCCACACTTCGCCACCTACGTCGGGATTGAAAACAAACTATCGAGATAGCGGGTTGGGATTGTTTTTCTGTGAAAAATGAAGACGAAAAGCACGTTCCTTGAGTTCATGTTTTTTCTCGATTGTTGTATACCCCAACCTATGGTCATGCAACTATTAATACCTACGGCCGTGCATGATATGAGTACCCTCCCCCCCACCCCCTCCGCCAAACAGGAAGGGGATAAGATTAGCAAAAAGTTTCCATGTAATATATGGAAACAACGTAATGAGCGCCCAACTGTTGGAGGTGTCTATCAGGAGTAGGAACGGTGCTCCGTCTCGAAAGGGATGCGTGGTCAATGGTAAAATGACTAAGGCAAGCAACAAATGAGTACGCCCCCCCCCCCCCCCCCACCGCCCCTGTCTGGGATTCAGAAAAAAAAGGAGTGGCGTACGTATTTTTTTTTTTTTTTTCGGTCGCCTCGGGCACTATTTACCTCTTGGCGTGGGAGCCTTGCTATTCAGAGCTCTCTCCACTCTCCACGAGAAAGAACCTCAATAAACTCCCACCAGAAACATGAAATTCTTCGTTGAAGAGGTTTGTTCTATGGCGACCCGACCAAGCGCGTTCTTTCTACCGGTATGCGCCACCAGGGTGTAAATATAGCCGTTAAAACCATTTCGGGACCGCAGTCCCGTTTTTTTGGTGGGCGATAGACTGCCCAGAACTCGGAGTGGTTTGTCCCCCCAAAACGGGACTGCAGTTTTCGCCCTATAAGGGTCATAAAAACAAATGTACACATTCACTGCAGTACGATATAGTATGAACGTATTATATCCCTCTGGGCGTTTATGTAAAGGCCGCCTGGTCTTCATGTTGATGTGCAAACGGTGCTTATATTTCGGCCGAGAGAGGTGGTGACGGACGGTCTCCCACTGCTGCAGTATTATAGGATTTGGTAATTGCTGCTCAGTTAACCCCTTCGAGACTGCAGTCCCGTTTTGGGGGCAAACTACTTGGAATTTGACCGGTTTGTCCCCGAAACGGGACTGCGGTCCTAAAAGGGTGTAAATCTTTTGGGGCAAGAACTGCAGTCCCGTTGGGGAGACAAACCAGTCAAGTTCTAAGTGGTTTGTCCCCAAGACGGGACTGTGGTCCTAAAAGGGTTAATGCGCTCTGAACATCGAAGAGTTCTGCGATAGTGGTTCACCCTTTTTTTTCTGAGGCTCCTTGCTTTTGAGGAGCTCCATAGCCCCACCCGACAACTGGCTTCAGCAAAAATCGAATTGCATCCCGATTAATATTTCCATGACCCCAAGTATACAAAAACGTCATTTCTCGAAACAAGATTGGCATTGCGGCGATTCCGGGTTAAGGAGTCCCGTCATCCAGAACATATTTTAGACGAAATGTGCTACCTCTATCGTAGAACGCGTCGTAGGTCGGAAAA
The DNA here is from genome assembly GCA_031213475.1 of Nereocystis luetkeana. Classification (NCBI taxonomy): domain Eukaryota; class Phaeophyceae; order Laminariales; family Laminariaceae; genus Nereocystis; species Nereocystis luetkeana. The sequence continues at coordinate 965,023 of JARUPZ010000035.1, read as the reverse complement.
TAGTCGAGCCGAAGAAACGTTGGCACCTTTGCTGTACGAGCTTGCACCGAGTGGCGTTGCTCATAAAGTCGGTCTGATGAAACATCCATCCCACGTCGGTGGGGGCTGCACTTTTGTTGGCGGCAATTATTTTTTCTGTGAACCGCTTGAGCTGTCCTTGAGGGCGCAGCAGCTACCGGCTACTTCCTTGCCTGTTCTTCGCGCATTGAAGCGTTTGTTTTTTTCGCCATCGATATATTCAGCACAACCGGTGTCCATGCCGACGCTTCAATCCTAGAATCGTCCAAAGGTCTGTTGGTCACAAAACTACGCCACATCAGAGACACTGCACCGCTGTTTCATGCAGCAAGCGGAGTAGACGACACAAGGAACATTTGTCATGACACTCTGGATACGACAGGCACGGCATACACATTATTTGCAAGAGAGCAAGCAGGAGAAACAAAAAAATAATCGGGAGAGAAAAAGGAAAAATAAAAGTACGGTATAAATAATAAATAATCGTAGGTAGGTACCAGGTGGGTAATCATATTAATAGTACGTATGAGACTTTCGCTACTACCGCTGTACCATGTGTGTGTTTTTAAGACTACCGTGGATACTGTAGTGTTACGGGGGAACATACTGTTGATAGTAATCAGGAAGACGGGTATACATATTATATATATGAAGATTTTTGTGTACATTATGGTTCCTGGTTACTATGCTCCCACTAAAAATAAATAATATTCCGGAGGAAAACGGAAATCAGGAACAAACAAGCAACAAGCAGAGAAAAAATACCGAAATATGTGGGCCTTTCTTTGTGTTGCATGATGGGTCCTGGTCACTGTTAATATGGCGCTTCCCTCGAAAGAGTACAGAAATATTGGTCGGGTTGCGGGGGGGGGGGGGGGGGCAAACAATCTTCGGAGTCACCTATTCGGTTGAGATGTTGAGCTCTCTCGTGTCAGGAGCTCAGAAAATAATAAAGCGCCACCCCAATAAATGCCGCCATGATGGATGGAGCTCGGTAAATAATAAGGCGTCACCCCTATAAGGCCGCTATGACATTGCTTTTGTATGTGGTACGTACGTATTTGTCATTCTCAAAACGGGAGGGGCGACAGACCCACACCGAGATGGCGTGGGGATAGAGCTTGGATGCAGCTTGGGATTTAACCCCTTTAGGGCCCCGGTCCCGTTTTGGGGACAAAACTACTTGAAATTTGAATGGTTTGTCCCCAAAACGGGACTGCGGTTCTAAAAGGATTTAAGAATAGAACGAAATGAGAAGGAAGGAGCAAGGACACAGAATGGAGTAGACAGGCCGAAAGTTGGCATAGAAGGGAGGTAGATTTGGTGCATGGGTTTCCTTTTGTTTCCGAGGTTTTCTTCTTTCGGGAAAGTTACGAGTGATTAATGTTGAAGATCATGCTGCACATTGTCGAATGGCAAGGGAAATAATAATAATTATAGTAGCGGGGGGGGGGGGGGGGAGGGGGGGTCAATTCCGGCTACGAACGGGGGTGGGTGCACGTATTTGTTTTCAATCGGACTGTATACGGTACGTATGTGGCCCTCCTACGTGTTATGACGGCGGGTTTATTGCGTTTGCCCTTCGACAACGTTTGTGCGGCATTTGTTTCTTCAACGTCGTTCGATCACAGATCATACGTATCCATACAGGGGGAGGCTAACGGCGCGGCGGGCTGACTGGCTGATGGTCGCCTTGGCTTCGCGCATGCCCTGTAATGACCGAGGATTTTAGTTTCATTGAATTCGAGGCCGTAAAGTAAGGCGGCAGCAGTTGGTGCGTACTGCTAATAGAGTACGTTAACCCTTGCTGTTGTTGTTCTCACATTAACTCTCTGACGAAGGAGTCCGTGGTCACACAAAGGTGCTGGACCCCTAGGAAGATCCGAAAAACAAACAAATCGAAAATTCGGCTGCCTCAAAATACACGAGACGAAGAAAGCGCACACGAGCTAAAACCAATGTGCAGACTGAACTAACATGGCCGCGGGTATATCCTCTCAACTATAACATAGAGTACCCCCGTTCCCACCACTAACCAACTCGTGCCTTACAGCACTGCAGTCCTGGTTTGGGGACAAACCACTGAAATTCAAAGTAGTCTGCCCCCCAAACGGGACTGCGGTCCTAAAAGGGTTAAGAAAAGGAACGACGTTTTTTTTTAGTCAAGAAAAGAAAGAAAGCACTGGGAAATCAGATTCAATTAACCGTACCGCCGCGGCATTGCTCGCAACATGCCTTTGAACGCCGATCACCGATAGACAGCTATAGCTGGTTTCAGGCGCGGGGGGGGTGCCCTCCTTATCTTTTTAGGAGGACCCTCGTTCACGTCAGGGAGTTCGATGCCATTTTTTTGCCCCTCACCCACCAAAAAATGACTAAATCTGGACTTTTTCTGAGAAAAAGCAGCAGCCGGCGTCCCCGGTGGCTTGGTAGGTGGTCCGCGTGCCTATCAAGATCAATTTCGTGGGTTCAAGTCTCACCGAGTGCATGCTCGTGGCTTTTTCTTGCAAAAAATAAATTGACTAGCGGAAAGCGCGAGAGTTTGAGTTGGCTACATTCGATGAAAATCGACGAGCAGTGGGAATGCTGAACCCTATGCGCGACAAAAACTCAAGGCACGTACCGGGGGGGAGAAGGGATGACACCTGTGACCACGGCTTGCCCAGAAGCTCGTTGAGGGTAAAACCTCCCACGAGTAAGGCTGGAAAGTAAAAGTGATATTGAAAACAAAAAAAAAAGTCCCGTTTTGGGGATACACCACTCAAAATTCAAGTAGTTTGTCCCCCCAACGGGACTGCAGTCCTAAAAGGGTAATGTCCCGATGAGTAATCCACACCTCGGATGGGTCTGTAAGTCCTCTCCTGCCAAGGTTGTGCAGAATCTACACATATACGAAGTATATATATTGTATCATCACTTTTACTTTCCAGCTTAATCCCTTTAGGAGTGCAGTCCCGTTTTGGGGACAAATTACTCACAATTTGACCGGTTTGTCGCCGAAACGGGACTGCAGTCCTGAAGGGGTTAACTCGTACCCTGGAAGGAGGTCTTACCGTCAGCGATCTTCTGGACAAACCGTGGTTGTCGGGTGTCGTCTGTCCCTTCTCTCCCCCCCGGGCACGCAGCCTTCATTCTTATCGCGCATACTACTGTACGTGGTAGGGTTCAGCATTCCCAATTATCGTCGAATATTGCTGCTAACCAGCGCTCTCGCGCTTTCCGCTATTCAATGTTCACACAGCAAGAAAAAGTTCTCACGGGTACGAGTATGCTCTCTGTGAGGCTCGAACCCACGAAATTGGTCAGAGTAGGCACGCGGACCACCCACCAAGCCACCGGGGACGCCGGCTTCATATAGTGTAACAGGTATACTACGTATCGAAACCAGCAAACATGTGTTACTATTAATACTACCACCACTGCTACTACTATAAATACTACTACTACTACTACTACTACTACTCCTGCTGCTGCTGCTGCTACTACTACTACTACTACTACTACTACTACTACTACTACTACTACTACTACTACTATTACTACTACTACTACTACTACTACTACTACTACTACTACTACTACTGTAAAACATGCAGATTATACAGGGGGGGGGATCCCACCCGGCAACATGAGGTAAAGGTCATGCATGAAAATATCGGGAATAGACATCTGCCTTTCAAGGAAATATCTAGATCATGAAGCGGGAATCGATGATCTGTCCGCGGTGTGGAGCGATCGACACATGCCATGCTATCATACGTGCGATACACAGGAGGTGAAACACCACATTTTTCTTTCCCCCGGAGCTGCTGGTGACTTTTGAGGAATACAGCAGTAGTAGTATTACGGGAGACCATAGTAAATAGGACCAAATCTTGTCAGTAAAAATAGGGAAATATAGAGGTTTTTGTGAACACCGTGGGTCCCGTTTACTATGGTCCCTCGAAATAGTAGGGGTCCCCCCATATGACGCGACCTGAGGAAGGCGGTATCCCGATACATTAGGCGGTCGAATCGCTTGGCGCGACCGGGGGGCTTGCGCTCGTAACCTGAAACAAAAAAGGCGACGAATGGTACGACTTTCCCCAAACAAAGCGGTAACACTTGTTGTCGCCCCAGAAGCCCACCACCGCCTCGCTGGGGGACGGACGGACCCCCTGCGGTAAACATGCACAACCCGATCGCCGTCCCCATTTTTTCTCGGAATGGTTTTTGTGTGTGTGTGTTTTTTTTTGTGTTTCATCCTTACTGATGTTATAGATAAGAGCTTTTCGAAAAGCGATGAGAGCTTTCAGGGGGCAAGAAAAAAAAAACGGGTGCTATTCGTTTCATATCATGCATGTCCCGGCCGTAATATAGCAGCTTTTCACAAAACACGAATGGTTTTTGGTGTTGCCGGCGATATTGAGTACATAGAATTGTTCCGATGGTTGATGTTTTACCTTCTTGGGACTGCGGAGGGGAAAAACGATTGACAATGAAAAAAAAAGGGACGATTGCTGCACCGGCCGGCCACTTTTCGCGTGGTTTTTGGAGGATAGTACAACTTTGGTGCGGTACGAGGCCATACGTGATCCTCTCTGTGCCCGTACTTTTCGGCGCTTGCGCTTTCTCGTAGAAAGGTTGGGGTATCACTAAGGCCACTTATTATGCAGTCGGATTTGCAGTCAGTTGGAAATGGTGACATCGGCACGGTCGAGCAAGCTTTCGCCCCGAAATTGTGCGAAACTGCTGTTTCTCGCCTCAGAATGACCTGAGATTTTTCTCCAAGACCTATCTAGAGCTGTGTTTCCCGATTCTCCAGGTGCCCAGTTGCAGGAAATTCACCACCGGTACTTTTGCAATACAACTGGGTAAAATACGATTACGATGAGGGATCGGATCGGCAAAAAACGTATTTTCCGGTCCAATCGGGGAATGTAATCGTATTTGACCCAGTCAGATTGGAAATTTACCGGAGGTAATTTCCTGCAACTGGGCACCTGGAGAAGCGGGAAACAGCTCTAGAGAGGTCTTGGAGAAAAGTCCAAGTCATTCTGAGGCGAGAAACAGCAGTTTCGCACCTTTTCGGGGCAACAGCTAGTGCGAACGTGCTGATAGCACCATTTCCAACTGACTGCAAACCCGACTGCATAAGAAGTGGCCTAACGTTGCCATCCATTTTGTTGGCTATCTCGGCGAGCCTAGTTTTTTCATCGATCAATAACCCTTTTAGGAGTCTCGTAAAAATGTTGGTATCACTAACGTTGCCATTTGTTTCGTTGGCTTATCTCGGCGTGCGTAAACTTTGTTTTTCAAACTATTCATAACTCTTTCAGGACTGAATGCGGTCCTAAACGTTTTTTTCAAAGGAGCCCCAGCAGCACCAGAAACGTTTAGGCAAACAAAAACAAACAAAATGCCACGTATACCGTACAATGCTTGAGATACCCCCCCCCCCCCCCCCCCCCCCCCCCCCCCCTGCGCTTAGAAGGATGCAGCTCACCCTTCATGCGACTCGCCAGACACCTCACGGCGCTTCGCGCTTGGTGCAAGCAATGTCTGCCTGGTCGGTGAAAACCCGACATGCTCCGTCCCGGCATTATAGGGATGCGAGGGTCTACGGTCATACAACTACGCCCATTTTTTTTTTTTTTTTTTTTTTTTTCCATCCCATTCATTATCTTCGCACATCTTCTTCTCTCTCTCCTTCCAACTCGTAACTCAGATCCGGGGTCACATAGCAGGCTCTTCTCCCCCCTTCCCGCTACGGTACGTGCCTTCATTTTTACGCCCATGCATGAGAACGAGTACATCTATCCTATCGAGTACACCTCCCCCTCCCCGCGCTTCCCCCCCCCCCCCCCCCTTGGGACGATGTTTAGACCCGGTTTCCCCCAAAAAACGTGGGGGGCACACACAACAACGAAATTGGTGGCTTTTGGAGATATTTCGTCGAGAAGGTTGCAAAAAATAGATGCATCGCTGAGGCGTTGTACGATAGAGGTTCACTCTAAATTTTCCGAATGCTCCTCGCTTGAGGACCCTCCATACCTTTACCCGAAAACTGACTTCAGCAAAAAAAAATAAAAAATTGCATCCCGATTTCTAATCCCATGTCTCAAGTATACAAAATAAAAAAAAAACATTTTTCGAAACGAGATTGGCATTCCGGCGAGTTTGGGTTGAGGGCGCCGTTTCGCCCAAAATGTGCTACCTCTATCGTAGAACGCGTCCGTGGGCTCGTCGTAATCCAGTACGCCCTTTCTGTTGTTGTCGAGAAACCCACCTTTGAAAGCCGTCCGACGGGGTGTGTTGTCTTATCACCCTAGTGCGATAGTGGTATGCTTCGTACGGTACTTGGTCCACTATCGCGTTTAGATTTAAGAAACGCGTCGGTCCCATCGATACTTTCGGAAAATACGAATGTGACGAATGTGACTCTCCAACGATGTTTCGGCAGCTCTTGCAGCGAGGAGCCCACCGCCCCGTTCAGACCAGAACCATCTTTTGACCAGAAAAATGATACCTGGTACGTATGCTCTAGTGTTGCATTAATATTTTGCAGGCGTTTACATCCGGAAACAAGAGAAGAAAGCCAGCGCCAAGGGACCACCCACAAGCAGTAACAAGGAATCCTCCATATGAAAATTAATGTTACTATTAATAGTAGCCTTTTTGTGTTCGTTTTCATTTTCGTCGGCCATCTTTCAACCCCGCGCTCGCTCGCTGCCTGTGCCACGCATGGAGCGCTCCACCTCCACTCCACATCCGATGTTGGATCAGAATTCGCGAAATACCTGATCAAGAAACACGAATACCTGCCAGCGAGCGACCGCTGTCCAGGTGCAAGCCACGGGCCCTGTCTGTTCGCGTGTTCTACCAGTCTGCCGGCACCGTTCCGTGCGGTATCCACTTGGTAGTCCCACAAGCGCGATCACCAAACAGTGCCCGCTGCTGCTGTCGAAGTAAGCTACGCACTACTGATACGTACCCAGCCAAGAATGTGAACCATAACGCCTACTCTCTCTACAACAACAAACTCCAGATTATTACAATATCGGTTTCCCGATCTCTATTAATAGTAATCTTTTTCTTTTGTGCTCGTTTTCATTTTCGTCGGCCATCTTTCAGCACCGTGCAGAAGAAGCATGAGAGAGCTTCGACGTTGATCACCTC
>JARUPZ010000035.1:802335-957747 GCA_031213475.1 Nereocystis luetkeana | reverse complement strand
TACATACCTGGCATGTACGACGTATGCATGTTTTTTTGTTTTTGTTTTTGTTTGTTTTTTCATTTTTCATGCCAATTTTTCCTTCTCCCCCCTCCATACCAACGGTGCACGCACCTTGCTTTCCTATCGCAAGAAGAGCTCATTACGGGGGACCATAGTTAATAGGACCTATGGTACACATAAAAACCTATAAATTTAATAGCTTTTACTAACAATATTTGGTCCTAATAACTATGGTCCCCCGTAATCAGCACTTTTGTCTTGCCGTCGTTGACTCGCGTCGAAGTGTGCCTGCGCACCCTATTACGGGGGTCCATAGTTAATAGGACCAAATATTGGTAGTAAAAAGGGTCAAGTATATAGTTTTTTATGTATACCATAGGTCCTATTAACTATGGTCCCCCGTAATAACAAAAGCCGCCTTCGACAAAGTCTCCTCTCTCATGATATTCGAACACCAGCAGAAGTTTTGTACATATCACGATTTACCACCATTATTAATAGATCGCCGGGGCGACCGGTTTGTGCACCGTAGGGATGCTATGCAAAGTACTGCTACTATTGCTACTATTGCTACTATTGCTACTGCTGGTAATACTGCTTCTGCTACTGCTACTGCTGTGACTATCTAAGTTTGTGCGACAGCTGTCGGTGTTAGATCGCTGTTGCTGCTGTTTTTACGATGTTATTACAGCTGTAGTATTAACCCTTTTAGAATTGCAGTATCATTTTGGGACAATCCACTCAAATTTCAAGTAGTTTGCCCCCAAATCGGGACTGCGGTTCTAAAAGGGTTAATAGTATATATTGCTCCTGTCCATGGAGGCCCATAGTAAACAGGCCCGAAATATGAAATACGCCCGAAGCACCCACGTACTTTGTTGGTGCGTTTTATCTCAAGAGCTATATACGGCGCGAATCGAAAAAGTTGTCTTGGTGTAAAATACGCGGTTGGTGATGGCTTTTTTGTCCATCGACGATGATGCTACGTTTGCATTCTTCATAAATACCCTGGTACGTTGGTAAGCCTCTCTCCCTATACTAATAATATTACGGGGGACCGTAGTAAATAGGACCAAATATTGTTGGTAAAAACAGGGAAACATATACCAGTACCAGGTATGTGTTTGTGTCTACCGTAGGTCCTATTTACTATGGTCCCCCGTAATAATAGGACCGAATATTGTTGGTAAGAATAGGGAAACATATATGTGTTTGTGTCTACCGTAGGTTCTATCTACTATGGTCCCCCGTAATATTACGGGGGGCCATTATAGTAAATAGGACCAAATATTGTTAGTGAAAATAGCGGAATATATAGGTTTTAGGGTGTACCGTAGGTTCTATTTAATATGCCCCCCCCGTAATAGGAGCAAACGCCGTCATAGCTGGCTTCTCGGAGAGTATGTAACACGTACACTGCGTGCTGAGCTGTGGCTGCCTCTTGCTGTGTTTCAAGGTGTGTAGGACGCAGTTATTGTTAACACTATTAATAGTGTGGTGTGTTCCTCGCCTCAACTTTAGACCTACTATTTTTTTTTTAGACCTACTAATATATATATACCTGGTACCTGGTATTTTATACTGCCAGCTGCTGTATGAGCATCGCGTGAAATGTGGCTTACCACAGCAGTGTTTTTTTTTTTTTTTTTTTTTTCTCCTCCTATTCATCATCTTCGCACATCTTCTTCTCTCTTTCCTTCCAACTCGTAACTCAGATCCGGGGTCACATAGCAGGCTCTTCTCCCCCCTTCCCTCTACGGTACGTGCCTTCATTTTTATCGCGAGAAGATTTCAGCCTTTTCTTCCCTCGTCGGCTCGCATCGAATTGTGCCTACCCACGCTGCAAGGCGCTCTCAACAATTGAATCCTTTTTTTTTTTTTTAATTTTTGCAAATAAAGTCAAAGCCCGACCCACCTGGGGCTCGAACCCAGGACTCAAACAAATAGAATTCGAGGTTAACCACTTAAACCACCGGGGCGACCGGCGTATACGTACGTATGTTGTCTCACTCTCTCGTCATAGTTAATTAATCCGCACTACTACTGTCATTGCGAACATACGAAGCTCAAGTCAGTCATTGAGTAATTTCCCTCCTACAACAGCAGTATACCTCCTACCCCGATAAAACTACCGGTGTCGTATAGACCATGTGGGGGCGAAGCAACGTAGCCTACTATTAAATATTAACACTGCTGTAGTAGAGACGTATTTAGATTAACATTTTTAGGACCCCAGTCCGGTTTTGGGGACAAACTACTTATAATTTGAGTGCTTTGTCCCCACTTATGGGACTGCGGTGCTAAAAGGATTAAACACGGACGGGGAGGTATATATCCTCTGCTGGGTGCGTGCGGTGTTTTTTTGTGCTGCCTGGGTGGCATCAATATCAACAAAGACGACGACGACGACAACAACAACAACAGCAACAGCAACGACAACAGCGACAACGACAACGACAACAGCAACAACAACAACATCAACAGCAGCAGCGGCGGTAGACACTGTTGGGGAAACGAACAACAAAGACGACGACGACGACGACGACAACAACAACAACAACAACAACAACAACAACAACAACAATGACATCATCGTCATCAAACGTTGGTGGCCTCGCGACGAGGGGATAATTCTTTGGTGGTGGACGGAAGACGGAAGACGGAAGGCATGCGGGGGACGTGCGTCGTCGCAGACATGACGGGCAAAATGGGTCGTATACGTGCCGGAGTTTAGGTTCAACTCTTTTTTAGAACCGCAGTTATTTTAGTTCCGCTTTGGGGGCAAACATCGAGAGAAGGTTGTAAAGAAGCTTGTCCCCTAAACGGGACTGCAGTCAGTCCTAAAATGGTTGAATCAAATAAATAGAAGAAAAAAAAAGTTGAGCTGTGAGGAGATCGAGGATTTCGTCGAAACTCTTTTTTCGCAAGCTGCGTGTGTGGTGTGTGGTGTGATACCTCGATCGCGCGTACTATTATATACCAAAGTATACCGTACGTGAGGTTTTTGACATCGTTTTTTTCGCGATTATCTATCTCTGCAAACCCCAAATGCATACTGGTACGTGTTTTGTTTTTTGTTTCTAAATCGTATTTTGAAAACCTGCAGCAGCACAAGAAGGCCACAAGCAGCAGTCGGAGCTCGTCTCGCGGAATAAATGAGACCCCCTCCCTCGGGAGTGGTGGTCATCAACGATTCTGAAAAAAGTCTGCGGCTGGCGTTGTAGGTAATAGGTGTTAATAACCCCGTTTTGGGGACAAAGCCACGTGAAATTTGTTTTTTTTTTCATCCCCCCCCCCCCAAAATGAGGCTGCAGTTTTAAAAGAGTGTATTAACAAAGAGGCAAAATTGTTACATGTTACAATGGCTTCTACGTACGACGTATGAGAAAAAAAAAACGATCGATTAAAAAAAAAATCAGCTGCAGTACCGAAGGGCTCTTGGCGAAAAAGAGAAACAGCGATCTGTTCCTTCTTGTTGGTTACGGTCCTCGGAAAACTTTACGGCCCTGACCCTCCCGTATAGCCGCGGTCGAATGTGTCATGCATGCATGATTTTTGAAGGGACAGTAAAAAAACATCGAACAAAAAAAAAAACGTGAAAAAAAATAGAAAGGTGTGAAGACTAGAAATCGGGAGCCGATATGATAATAATCTGCAGTTTGTTGTTGTAAAGAGAATTATGCGTTATGGTTCGTATTCTTCGGCTGGGTACGTATCAGTAGTAACGCAGCTTACTTCGACAGCTGCAGCGGGCACTGACTGTTTGGTCGATCGCGCTTGTGGGACTACCCAGTGGATACCGCACGGAACGGTGCTGGCAGAGTGGTAGAACACGCGAACAGACAGGGCCCGTGGCTCGCACCTGGACAGCGGTCGCTCGCTCGCTCGCTCGCTGGGTCAGGTTTTCGTGACTTTTTGAAGAAAATCCGGCGTGGCCATGGGCGAAAAACAAGAAAAGCTGGGGATGATGTCCTGTATAGATATACTACTAACAGTACGTTGCCACGTGCCTGGTACCTGTATGCAGTAAGCACAGCAGTGGGCAATGCAATGCCATGTCATCATCAGACTGGATACGACAGGCACGACATACACATTCTATGAAATAGAGAAACGAAAGGAAAAAAAGAGAACAACTCTAAAGAGAAAAAGAAAAGAAAAAATGGAAAAAAGAAAAGAAAAGAAAAAATCGAAAAAAGAAAAGAAAAGAAAAAACTGTCGTGCCCCCCCCCCCCGCCCCGCAGACGATGTGGCAAACACTTGGAAAGAACGAGCCGGAAAAAAAAACAAAAACAAAAACAAAAACACCATTACTTGTAAACAGAGTAAGACAAAGAGCCTAGGGGAAGAACAACAGGGGGGGAAATTACAGGCGAACCGAAGCACAAAGCACCCCCCAGGTAGCGGCAACAGTTTGTGGTACGAGTAGTATGGCCAGGTTATCCCTGCTAGTCCGCCTGGTACCTTGCTACCCTGACTGTAACACCGGCCAGCCCAAACGATAGTATCGTTTAGGACAGCAAATAAATGGAGTAGACAAGCCGAAAGTTGGCATAGAAGGGAGGTAGACTTGGTGCGTGGGTTTCCTTTTGTTTCTGAGGTTTTCTTCTTTCGGGAAATTATGAGTGATCAATGTTGAAGATCATGCTGCACATTGTCGGATGGCAAGAAAATAATAAAAATAGTGTGCTGGCGTCCCCGGTGGCTTGGTAGGTGGTCCGCGTGCCTATCAAGATCAATTTCGTTGGTTCAAGTCTCACCGAGTGCATGCTCGTAGGGACTTTTTCTTGCACAAAAAATTGATCAGCGGAGAGCGCGAGAGCGTGAGTTAGCTACATTCGATGAAAATCGACGAGCAGTGGGAATGCTGAACCCTATGCGCGACAAAAAATAAAGGCACGTACCGGGGGGGAGAAGGGACGACACCTGTGACCACGGCTTGTCCAGAAGATCGCTGAGGGTAAAAACTCCTACCTGGTACGAGTTAGGCTGGAAAGTAAAAGTGATGATTAAAAAAAAAAACAATGTGACGTTATTACTGCTGTCGTTCTGACTCACTTCTGTCCGGAAATTAAACTCTGACGTAGGATATACCGGTACTAATTGAGAAGAAAACGTGGTTGGAATTAGCAGTGTTCCCCCCTTCGCGTTTTTCTGTGTGCATTCGCCAGCTTTGTTTCTTGCAGCGGGGGTGTAGGTGGAAATTTTTTGACACCCGCTGCGCCCCCCAGTTTAGCTAAACGCCGAATTACGCGAAAACGGTTACTATTTATTCCATTCCAAACTATACGGTCGCCCCGGTGGTTTAAGTGGTTCACCTCGATTTTTTCTTGTGTTTGAGTCCTGGGTTCGAGCCCCAGGTGGGTCGGACATTTGACTTTATCTGCGAAAATAAAAATAAAAAGGATTCAATTGTTGAGAGCGCCTTGCAGCGTGGGTAGGCACAATTCAATGCGAGTCGACGAGGGAAGAAAAGGCTGAAATCTTCTCGCGATAAAAATGAAGGCATGTACCGTAGCGGGAAGGGGGTAGAAGAGCCTGCCATGTGACCCCGGATCTGAGTTACGCAGTACGAGTTGGAAGGAGAGAGAGGAGAAGATGTGCGAAGATCATAAGTGGGATGAGCAAAAAAAGAAAAAAAACTAGCCGTGGTGACGCCACCAGGTAAGCTTACCTCATACCAAGCACTATTTTGGAACTTCGTACTGCACAAAATCAACTATTGCTGGCTGATCCGACAACACACTTCTTTAACCCGTCCTGAGGCGGCCGGCCAAGAAGGGCCTGCCACCAAGCTTTCGACAGGTGCTGACTCTACCGCACGTCCAAGAAATATACCAGGTATTCATTATTATGGCTGATAACACGTGCTACTGAAGTATATTATTAAATTTCTGCTGTATGTATTACTACATTACTATGCTTCCCATCCGACATGTGTTTTTTCTGAATTCGGGGAGACGATACAAATTTAATTATTTGTTTTCTGAATTCGGGGAGACGAAATATAGGGACGGTTCAAATATGAAGATGAAAATAAACAGTGCTGCCTCACATTTCCGGACAAAGCGCAATGCGATACATCGAAACTTCGATACACCTACTACCAGGTACCTTCGACAAGGTGTCGCACCAATCGCACCTCTGGTAGTATGGAGTATTCGTATCTACTGCTGTTACTGTACATGTTCCATTCCGACTTGAATCGAATATATCTCGACACCTGGTGTTGAAAACCGAAACCTCAACACGATATCCAAAACACCAACCGGTACCTACTGCCTGCTGGGTACCAGGTACCAGGTACATGTTTGTATCAACTCATCAACTAAGTCCCCGGGCCATCTCGTGCCTATGGTGTCCAGTACGATGACATGGCAATTGCATTGTCTTCTCTGCTTATGCATACCGGTCTGTCCGGCATGCCAGAGGGTATTATGAATACGAGGCGGTTTCAGAAATACAGAAAGATAAGGCGCTTAAAAGGGTTGACGGAAAAGGGGTCGTAGGAGGGTCACAGTTATTAATAGCACAGGGGCAGAAAATAGCAAACATATACCTCAGTGCCTCGTACGTGTATACAGCAGTAAAAAGTTGAGGCGGGAATCGAAAAAAAAGAAAAGAAAACACGGAGTGGCCACAAAACTTGTATCTCTTCCATTAATAGGATTGAAGAATCGGCACGGACGCTGGTTGTGCTGGATGTCGACGTCTAGAAAGAACGGTTTAATGTGAAGAACACACACACACTCCCGGTGGCCACTTTTACGTTTTTCTTTCTCCCTTAGCTTTCACGAGTTTTTTTTTTGTGTTCTTCGTTCTTTCCCGGTGTCTTTCGTTGAACCATCTTGGTCGACGGCGGGGTGCCTACGGAAGGGAGTGGTCGTTCTTTGGTGGATGATATGGAGGGATGTTGGTTTGTGGTAGTCTTCATGTGCGTCACATCGGTTTTGATTTGTCGCACGATGATGCTGCCGCGCTTTTAGTTCCGGAGAGTTCAATCACTTTCTGTTCATTAGTCGGATGGCAAACAAACATAATATTAACATAACTGGTACAAGTACTGCTGTATGAGGAACGAACGAACGCCTGCTGCTGTGTTAGGTACCCCCTTTTCAGCCTGCGACACCCCCCGAGATTTCAAAGTCCAGCATAGTCCCGGAGGGGAACCCTTGTACGTATATTTATATTTAGGTACATAGTAAACTTCACGTGTATACTGCTGTACAAATATTTAAATGCGTATCGCACGTGTTTTGCCATCCGCCCCCTGGCACCCCCCTCCCCCCACGTGTTTTTTGCGCAGATATCGACCGAAGCGTTCGATGTGGTATACATCAAATATCGAAATATATACAAGTATGAAATCATACTATTTTACCGGGGACCATATTAAATAGGACTTACGGTACACACAAACACCTACCCTGGTATATTTCGCCATTGTTACTAAAAATATTTGGTCCTATTTACTATGGTCCCCCGTAATACAGGCAATAAAAAAATCGAAATCGTAACGATTACGTTTTCGTTTGTTATCGGTATCGTCTTAGCGAACTCGATTACCGTTCGATATCCGAACACCCTCACGGGGCCATAGTAATAGTAATAGCAATACATACCTCGTAGCAATCAGAACCCACGGTAAAGCTAAAAGCTGTGTATGCCCCCCCCCCTCCCCCCCCCCATGTTTAGACACCAACTTTGGCTCTCATCAGTAATGTATGCTGTTGCTGCCACCTCATACCACATCACTACATATTTCGGGGTGGGCATATGTTGTAAGAATCAGAACCCGCAACGGACCCAAAACCTAGGTATCCTCCCATGTCTAGACATTAAATTTGGTTCTAGTAAGCACTATTACGGGGGACTATAGTAAATAGGACCACATATTGTTAGTAAAAATAGGAAAGTGTCGTAGGGTGTTGTGTGTACCGTAGGTCCTATTTTCTGTGGTCCCCCGTAATATGTTTCCCCTGTGAATGTAGTGCCGGTACAACGTGGTCGTGCCGGCACACCTCGAGCCACAAGCGTGTCAGCCGGGCACATTTAGATTGTAGACGCGGAACTCCGCACACGTTGCCGCACACAACTATCAATACGCGCAGCAGTAGGAGCAGTGGCCCCTCTGTACCGTGAGTGTCGGCATGCACCGGCCAACAAATACGGGCATTATGCGTAGCGGCAAGCGGCACTATATACCCCGCACACTGCCACGTTGGTTGGTCCAATCTGCGCCAGGCGATCTCACAGGCACTATAGCGGGCAGCCGGCACTATTCAGTTCAACCGGCAATAAGTATTGTAACGCGCACCTTCTCTGTATTACCTAGCCACGTAGGAACTCATTCGACGGCTTATAGTCAGCCAACTCGCAGACCTATTGGTGACAACAGGCAGTATCGGCATGAAGGGCGGCATTGTTGGAGAGCTCATGCCCCCCCCCCCCCCCCGCCCCCTCGGATGCTTATGTCTAGATCATACGAGGTATGTTATAGACGCAGTGTTTTTACGCCGGAACTACCGGTGTGCTATCCAATTGCCTAGGATTTATTTTGCCTTCCGACAACGTAATCGCGTCATACATGTTCCGCATTCCGGCTTGAATCGAGCATCTCCTACGAAACCGCAAACGGTAGCAGTGCAGTAGTAGTCTCTATCTCCGTCACTCTCTGAACCAACAAATACTTCTATCCCACTTTCCCTTCGTGAAGGCTGCTACCTTTGCACTTTCCTGCCTTGCTAAACCCTTGTTCACCCCTTCTGCTCGTCGATGTTCCTTCCACCCTCACGTCATTGGCAGCAGTGACAGTCGACTGGTTTTAGTTGTTGTTTTGGTCGTCGGTATCATATCGACCTCGATACTATTGCTGTAGCTCGATATCCAACACTGCTGTTGATCCTTTTAGGGCTGCATTTATAGTTTTTAGCACAGTCCACTCATGTTCTATGTACAGAAGTTTGTCCCCCAAACGGGGCTACAGTTGTACCACAGGGTTCGAGCTGCCCTTGGAGCTGCGTGCATTTATGTGTTCATGCGCATACATCAGCAAGGGTAGTCAGGGCGGAGGGCGGGCGCGCTGGGTTCTGGGTCTATGGATGCTGCATGTTGGGAGTGTCCGTGGGGTATTAACAATGCTTTCACGTGAAAAACAGCAAACACAACGGTAAATCATCAAAAGGGTGTCGATTAATGTTGCCGTTCACGATTTATCCGTTCTGAATGTTCGATTGTTTCGTAGAGAGATCAAAGACCAGATCGTTGGTCCAGGTTATTCCGTCCTTACAAAAGACACCCAGACACACCCACAAGACGTGCTGTGTACTGGACCAAACCACCAAAAGGCAAATCACATGAGTTTGTCACTTGAA
Organism: Nereocystis luetkeana; assembly: GCA_031213475.1. NCBI lineage: Eukaryota > Phaeophyceae > Laminariales > Laminariaceae > Nereocystis > Nereocystis luetkeana. The sequence goes on along the minus strand of JARUPZ010000035.1, from coordinate 948,370 downwards.
GCCCGGCCCAGCCCAGTCCGACCCAGCATCACCAGCCCTGCCCTTTTCTGACTTACCGCTTTTTCCTCCCTCGTCACCATCTCCGTCCTCATCCCCTCTCCACTTCTCCCCACCCCCCTCCGTCCACTTCTCCCCCCCCCCCCCTCACCTCCTCCACCTCCCCGCCACCTGCCCCCCCCCCCCCCCGCCCCAAGGTAAGGCACCCAAGAGGCAGTTACATAATACTCCCATTGCTGTCTCTGGAAATGCCTACACCGGAAGTTATATCAACTCATTGAAGCCGTCGTCCATATGCAAGTCCGCCTCAAAAGCGGTTCTTAGTAGGATGCAGCTCACCCTTTTTGCGACTCGCCGGACACCTCACGGCGCTTCGCGCTTGGTGCAAGCAATGCCCGCCTGGTCGGTGAAAACCCGACATGCTCCGTCCCGGCATTGTAGGGATGCGAGGGTCTATGGTCATACGACTACGGCCATGCATGAGATCGAGTACATCTCCTATCGAGTACACCCCCCCCCCCTCCACACTTCTTGCAACCCCCCCCCCCCACTACCCCTCCACTTCTCCCTCCACTCCCCCCCCCTCCCCCCACCTATTCTACTTATCCCTCCTTCTTCAGTACCCATCCACTTCTTCCCCCGCGTCTCCCTATCCGTCCACTACTCCCCCCTCACCTCCGGCGCTCCACTACCCTACCCTTTCTACTTTTCACCCCGGCCCCCCCCCCACCTTTTCCCTCCGCTGCCGCCCCCCCACTTCATCCAGCACCTTCCCCTATCCCCAATCATTTATGTCCACCTTCCCCACTACACCCCCCGCCCTCCAATAGCTTCGCCTCCCCTCGCGTCCATTTTTACTTCACACACCCCTCCCGTCTCCTCTACCCCCCCCCCCCCCCCCTCCCTCCATCTTCAACTCCCCACTCCCTCCACCTCCCCTGCCCATTCCACTCCCCCCTTCCCCACTTTCCCTCCCACCTCCACTCCCCCCTCCGTTTACTCCCCCCATCCCCCCTCCCTTCATCTTCCACCCCCCCCCCCCCCCCTCCCGGCCCTATTTTTTTATAGGTTTGGTTGGCGTCGGTTTGCAACGACACTGTAAAACATGCCGCTCACTACGTGAGCTAGACAACCAGGGTACCGTTTTTTTTGTTTTGTTTTTTGGCGGTCGCCCACAACTGGTTGTCGAGTTATAGATCATTTGTGCGAGGTAAAGAACCTTTACTCCGCACAATTGAGAATGATCGTATCACGTAGTGTTCAAGGTAAGGCACCCAAGAGGCAGTTACATAGTACTCCCATTGCTGTCGATGGAAATGCCCACACCGGAAATTATATCAACTCATTGAAGCTGTCGTCCATATGCAAGTCCGCCTCAAAAGCGGTTCTTGGTAGGATGCAGCTCACCCTTTATGCGACTCGCCAGACACCTCACGGCGCTTCGCGCTAGGTGCAAGCAATGTCTGCCTGGTCGGTGAAAACCCGACATGCTCCGTCCCGGCATTGTAGGGATGCGAGGGTCTATGGTCATACGACTACGGCCATGCATGAGATCGAGTACATCTCTTCTATCGAGTACACCCCCCCCCCCCCCATTTCTCCCCCACTCCCTACACCCCCCCGCCCCTCCCATTTCCCCTCCCACCTCCACCCCCTTCCCCCCACCTCTCCCCCCGTTCTCCATCTTAACCATCACTTATTCCCCCCCCCCCCCCCCCCCCCCCCACACACACACGACTAGGCCAAGTACATATCTCCTATCGAGTACTCCCCTCCCCCCCACTTCCCCCCTCTACACCCCCTCCACTCTCACCTTCACTATTACCTTCACTCCCCACTCCGCTCACCCCTCGCCTCCCCCCGGCCCTCCTCCTCCCTCTCTGCCGGCAATTTCCTGCCCGTGTTTGTATGTGCCAGCATGCATGTTGTTCCTCGCCATTGCCACTCTGTCATCGTGCCTCTTCTACATCGCGGGGACGTATCTGGGGGACAACGCTTGGGTGGAGACCTTAGAGACTGGGTATGGGGTGGTGTTTTTGGTGGATTACGTGCTCTCCGTCGCAGCAGCCCCGGTGAGGGTAGTGGGGGAGGGGGGGGGGGGGAAGGGGGGGCTAGGGCAAGGGAAGGAGGTCGGGGGCGGGGGGGGTGCCATGCATGGGTGTAGTCGTATGATCATAGTCTATCGCATCCCTACAATGCCGGGATGGAGCACGTTGGGTTTTCACCAATAAGGCAGACATTGCGGGCGAGCGGAGAGGGGGGGGGGGGGGGCTGCTCATTATCATGCTCATTTGTTGCTTGCCTTAGTCGCTTGACCACTGACCACGTATCGCTTTAGAGACGAAACACCGGTCCTACTCGTAATAGAGACGCCTTCAACATTTGGGTGCTCAATGCGTTTTAAAAAATATATTCGGGGGGGGGCTAGGGCAAGGGTACGGAGGCGGGGTTAGGGTGACGGTGAGGGGGGGGGGGGGGGGTACTCGATAGGGGGGGGTGAGGGGTGTACTGATATCTAGCATGGCCGCAGTCGTAATACCATAGACCCTCGCATCCCTACAATGCCGGGACGGGGCACGTCAGAGTTTTCCCAACCAGGCAGACATTGCTTGCACCAAGCGCGAATCGCCGTGAGGTGTTGGACGAGTCGCATGGAGGGTTGGGCTGCATCCTGCCAAGAACCGCTTGTGAGATGGACTTGCATGTGGATGACAGCTTCAATGGGTTGATTTATTTGTCCGTTGTGACCACTTTCCAGAGACAGCAACGGGAGCAACATGTAACGGCCTCGTGGGTGCCTTACCATAAATGACACGATCATTCATTCCCCGTTCTGCGGAGTAAAGGTTCTCCACCCCGCACGAATGATCTAGCTCGATCGCCAGCTGTGACCGACCGCCAAAAACACAGAACAAAAGAAAAAAAACGGTACCCTGGTTGTCTAGCTCACGTAGTGAGCGTCATGTTTTACAGTGTCGTTGCCAACCGACGCCAATCCAACCTATCTATCATGCATAGGGAGGGGGGTCAATACGGAAATAAAACCTTACTTGTTTTTTTTCCGGATTTTTCGGGGGGAAAAAACGGTGAGTATGCCATTTAGGGGGGAGGGGGCACCTGAAAGTTGACGTGGGAAATGTCGACGTACTTTGTAAACACGACGCAGCAGTGGTATATCATTTATATCTCGTTTTGTCGCCAAAGCGGGACTGCAGTTCTTAAAGGGTTAACTATCTTTATTTGTTTTCCAGGTCTTGCTTTGGTGGAAAAATTAACGATTTATGACTTTTGGGTTTCGGGATTTTTGCAGGAAAAAATAAGACACGGTGAACAGGGATAATTTGAAGTGAAATGCCATGTGTCGATTCGTTGTGCCACTGCTGTTAAAGCAGCACCCGCCAGGCGGGAAACTGTTCTACGTGACACCGTGCCATGCCCTCCCCTGGTAAGTTGCGCGCAACAGTATATAGCTGTATTCGCGCAATGCTACCACCACCACCATCACTACTACCATTTTGCTCACGGATTGGGTCTATCTACTCGTATAAATACACCAAAAGGGAGTTACATTCTGGGTACGTACTTGTACAACAATGCACCACGTTAAACATTACAAAAAATGAGAGTGGGTGGTTGGATTATATGTTTTTTTTCTCTCAATTCCGGGACGCGATATCTTTGTTCATGTACGGCCTTGCATAACGCAGGTTCCGTTGAACTACGCACTGAGCAAGGGAGGCCTGGCCGACCTCGTCAGTTGTCTCCCAGCGTTCGGGTCCTTCGCGCCTTGGATGACGTCCCTGGCTTTTGTCAGGTGAAAAATAAATGGTTCGGGGTTTTGGGTTTTGCTTCGTATTATACGTATGGTAGTGATCTTGGCGTTGCCCTTAGTATGTGCCTCCCGCGTTGACGGTGTGGTGTAGTTCGGGTGTAGTGCGGTCTTGATCTGTTTTTGAGTATGGCGTGCTATGGCATGGTTATGATGTGCGTGGTGTGGGGTATCGTGTGGTGTGTGTGGCATTGTATGATATGGTGTGGTGTCATGTGGTGTGGTATATCTGGTGTGGCGTGGTATGGTATGGTGTGTGGTATGGTATGGTATGATATGGTAGGGTATGGTGTGGTATGGTATGATATTGTGTCCCTTGGTATGGTGTGGCATGGTATGGTGTGGTGTGGAATGATATGGTATGGTATGGTGTGGTATGGTATATTATGGTGTCCCGTGGTGTGGTGTCGTGTCGTGTCGTGTTGGTGTAGTAAGATAATCGTGGTGTGGTATGATACGGTATTGTACGGTACACCAGTGGAGCTACCGTCCCGGGCACCTTCCTTTTTCGCCTCACGGTCTACTCTTTGGTTAGTTGACCACGCGTCGATCGCAGTCGCTCTCTTTCGTCAGCGCCGAGTGGGGGTTAAAATGGTGCACACGCCGACACACCGGACAGACAGATAATTGATTCCCACGTCATGAGCTAAGTAAACCCTTCAGGGTGGATAGATAAACTTATGTTCTGTTTTTTTTTCTAGCTCATGTTGCCGGGTAGGAGCCGTATGTTCCGCATGATCTACGTATGATAGCACTCGTTTCCTGAGTTGGATCTGTAATACGCAGGTCCTGCACACCTCAAAACGGCAAGCTAAGATCTACTGTATACAGTAGATCTTCCATGTGACCTATCTATTCGATCTGTCCGCCTTTTGTGGAATGTGGGGGAGCATCACGCTGTCTGCCTCGCATGCCTTCGCTGCTGCTGCTTTTGCTGCTGCTGCACAGCCGCGAACAACCTCGGAATGTACTGTACCCCCCCCCCGCCCCCCCCCATACACGCACAGGCGGCGAAACAGGAAGGGGACAAAACTAACATTTTTTTTTGTCAAATATTCTGGTATATGGAAACAACGTAATGAGCGTCCAACTGGTGGATGTGTCTGTATTTTTCAGGAGTAGGACCGGTGATCCGTTTCGAAAGGCATACGTGGTAAATGGTCAAATGACTATTTGACTAAGGCAAGCATCACATGAGTACGCCCCCCCCCCCCCCCCCCCCCATTCGATGCTGTCATCCATATGCGAGAACTTCCGCCTCACAAGCGGTTCTTACTAGGGTGCAGCTCACCCTCCATTCCACTCGCCCAACACCTCACAGCGAGCTTCGCGCTTGGTGCAAGCAATGTCTGTCTGGTCGGTAAATACCCGACGTGCTCCGTCCCGGTATTGTAGGGATGCGAGGGTCTATGTGGTCATACGACTACGGTAATGCATGACATGAGTACACGTCCCTCCCTCCGCCCCCCGCCCCCCCCCCCCCCCCCCCCCCCCCCCCCCCGCTTTTCCTCCCCGCAATACGTCATGCATCGTATCATGTACTGTACTGACGCTGCGTTTCTGATGTTCTGTTGTTCTTCGTTTTGTGCCTCGTGCCTCTTGTCATTCCTCTTCGTGCCGTTTCGTTTCGATTCGTGCCGCTTTCGTTTCGATTCGTGCCGTTTCGTTTCGTGCCTATTCGTTGTCGCTTCGCTTCTTACCGTTTTGTGCCGCTCTCGTACCGCTTTCGTTTCGTTTCGTGTCGTTTCTCTTCGTGCCGTTTCGTTTCGATTCGTGCCGCTTTGTTTCGTTTCGATTCGTGTCGTTTCGTTTCGTGTTGTTTCGCTTCGTGCCTTTTCGTTTTCGCTTCGCTTCTTACCGTTTCGTGCCGCTTTCGTACCGCTTTCGTTTCGTTTCGTGTCGTTTTGCTTCGTGCCTTTTCGTTTCGATTCGTGCCGCTTTGTTTCGTTTCGATTCGTGTCGTTTCGTTTCGTGTTGTTTCGCTTCGTGCCTTTTCGTTTTCGCTTTGCTTCGTACCGTTTCGTGCTGCTTTCGTACCGCTTTCGGTTTGTTTCGTGTCGTTTCGTTTCGTTTCGTGTCGTTTCGTTTCGTGCCTGTTCCTTTCGATTCGTCCCGTTTTGTTTCGTTTCTTGCCGCTTTTGCTGATTTTCGTTTCGCTCTGCTTCCTGCCGTTTCGTTCAATTCGTTTCGTGCTGTTTCGAATTTCGCCCCGCTTTGCTCCGCTTCGTTTCGTATCGCCTCGTCTCGTCTCGTCTCGTGCCGCTTTTTTTGTTCCCTTCTGCACGGGGTCGTGCCCTCTTTTGTATCGATCCTCTGGCCCTGACGACTCTTCCGCACAAAGGTATCTACGAGTGGGTAAGGCAATCCGCGTCATACGCAACCACAAGCTTTTGTCGAACATATTTTCCAACGACGATGTGACCATCAAGGCCACCCTTCTCATCGTCAAGGTATATACATACGCACGTCAAGTAGTGCTGGGTACCATATCGAAACTTTGGATATATCATATTTCCGAAACTTCGAAGTTTCGATACAAAATATATACCTGGTATAAATATCGGATTTCGTTTCATGGTATGTATGTATATCGAACGTGTTTAGGTGCTTAGTCTTCACCCACCCCCACCTGGCATTTGCGTATCTGTCTGTGCCGGAACTGCACGAAACGTTTCGACGTATGTACTTATCCATGTCATGTTGGGTATAAATATTGTGCACATCATGTAGATATCGTATCGTATACATGATATCGAGTGATTTTATTCCGTCGGTATCGAAGTTGTCGAGCGTCTTTTCCAACGATGATGCGACCACCAAGGCCACCCTTCTCACCGTCAAGGTACTCGCGCCAACAACTAGTGTTGTGATGTCACATATTTCTGTGTGGGGGGTGGGGGGAGGGGTCGGGCGAAGGCGAAGGCGAAGGCGAATGCTGCCGCCGCATGTCCTGTATGCGCGGCTGCTACCACTACATGTGCCGTATGCGCTGCTGTACGATGCCGGTTGGGTGCGTCTCCTCCCTCTCTTCGCGCCGTTTCTTAACGCGACCGATGAAAAATAGTCATGTTTTCGCGAATTTTCGTGTCTTGCCCCCCGCCCCCTCCCGCGCGTTCGTACCGTCCCCTGACCCCCCGCCCCCCCCGGCCCGCACCTCCCGCGCCTTCGTACCGTCCCCTGACACCCCCCCCCCCCCCCCCCCCCCCCCGCACCTCCAGCTCCTTCGTACCGTCCCCTGACCCCCCCCCCCCCTCGCGTCTTCCTCCCGCCCCCTAATCCCTAAATACCTGCCCAGGTGGTCGGCGTGGTGATGATGACCTCCGCCATCCTGTATGGCATGGAGAGGGGCCTGAAGGGTGGTGAGGGGACGGATTCGTTCAATGAGCCCGGGTGGCAGTGGCACGACGCTTTGTACTTCACCATCGTTACCCTCTCCACCGTAGGGTGAGAAACGGGTAAAATCGGCAGGGGGGGGGGGGGGGGTGAGTGGGGAGGAGGATAATATGACGGAAGACTTGGACGGGGGGTGGGACTGCGATAGGCAGGAGGGGGGAAGAGGGCGAGGGGGGGGGGGGGGGGGGGGGGGGGGGGGGGGACGATCGGATGGAAGGGAAGAGGCGGGAGGTGGGTGGGGGGGGGGGGGTACACCGTATGTTCACGGTGAATTCGAGATGGCTGGTGAGATGGATACCCGTTGAAGTAGATACATACACCGGTACGTAGCTAGGCGTCGCTATGAATGGCTTCGTAGCCGCCCCCGTCGCCGCCACCACCGAGACACTTGGGGCTGCCGCTTGGAAAACCGAGTTGGGTCCGGGTTTGATAGGTGCGCTCGGTAAGTCGGGAGCCGCTTTCAAAAAAAGTGCCGGAAGACCCGAGTGTCCCGGCCCATCCTGCAACCGATCGACCCTATTTCGTTTGCCGGTGCGTAAAGTCGCTGTTTTTTTTCATTGATCCAGAGCGAGTCGACAGCAGGAATTGTCGCAGTAGTAGTAGTAGTAGTAGTAGTAATATAAAGAGCAGTGGCAGTAGTGTTAAAAAAGAAGTGGAACATTAGTAGGTACTGTAGCACTGTAGTGTTAAGAGTAAATAATACAGTGGAATAGGCCTACCGCAGTCGAAGTGCCACCCCTAGTCCCACGAGTCGTACGTGCTAGTGTAGTTTTCAGTGACACTATTACGGGGGACCATAGTTAATAAATAGGACCTATGGCATACATAAAAACCTATACATTTAACCATTTTTACCAACAGTATTTGGTCCTATTAACTGTGGTCCCCCGCGATAGTCGCACATCGCGGCGTCAGGGTCGGTGTCTAGACACCCAAACACATGTACAAAAACAAAACAACAGGCGTTACGATGACGATTTGCCCTTACCATACCTTCCCAGCTGGACAGAAGTCGCCGAGTCCCCTTTTAGGAGCAGCATGCTTTTTAGAGTGGAAAAAACCGCCACCCGAAGGTTCGATGGGGAGGTGGTGACGGTGAATAGCGTTGTTGTGCGAGGTGGTAATGGCAATGCGGATCGACGTGATGGCGACACTTTTTACCGTTTATGTATGTACGCCTGTTGTATCTCGCGGGTGACGAAATAACACCCCCCCCCCCCCCCCCTCGGGAGCAATGTCTGCCTGGTCGGTCAAAACCCGACATGCTCCGTCCCTGCATTGTAGGGATGCGAGGGTTTATGGTCATACGACTACGGCCATGCATGAGATCGAGTACGTCTCTCCTATCGAGTACACCCCCCCCCCATTCGGGATGTATTTCATACCCGATTTATCTCTAAGGCCAGGCGGGGGGGGGGGGGGGGGGGGGGGGGGGGCACAACGAAAAATAGCGAGCATCGGGGGAAGGTCTCGCCGAAACGTTTACACATCAAGCACGGACAGATCATGACCTGATCTTAGATCATCTAGTTCCTCGCCTGCCGTTGTGGGAGAGGTTGTGCAGGGTCTGTGGTAAGAGAGTACAGATCAAACGCAGGATTTTTTTGTGCTATGTATGCAGATGTTGCAGACTATACGGGTCTCGTCCTGCAAAAAGATGAGATACGGCTGTACATCATTCAAAGATCGGGAATGTATTTGCCTTTTGAGGAAATATCTAGACCATGAAGTGTGAATCGACGATGGATCTGTGATTGAGCTGTACGAGGCGTGAATTATTTCTATATATATCCATACAATGAACGCGTCGCTCGCCGTTATTTCGTTTCCCAGCCGTTTTTTTCTCCCCTTTGTTCGAGAAAAAACAAAATTTGGCTTTCAAAATCCGTCGGAGGGGGGTGTGGGCTATTTTGCGTGTTCTACGGTATGTTGGTTATTGGGATCTTGGTGGTGGTGGTTATTGTGGTGGTGGTGATGGAGGTGGCGGTGATGGTGATGTTGGTGTTATTGGTGACGTTGGTATTGGGGCATTTTGGGTGCCGGCGGTTGTTGGTGGTGCTGTTGTTGATGTTGACTGCTGATGCCACTGTTCATGTAGGGTTGTTCGATGGGTCATGGTTGTTGATGTTGCTGTTAAAGGCATGTTTGCGTTGGTGCAGGTTTCATGCTGGTGGTTGTTGCATTGGTATTATTTCTCCATCTCTTGCGTGTTGATGTTGTTTCGTGAGGATGATGGTGTTCAGGCTTTATGTTTGAGATGTTGCTGCTGCTGTTGGGCCGCTGATGTTGCTGTTCAAGGATGATGTTGGCTGTTTTGATGTTGCTGTGTGGAAACGCGCCGTTGGTTGTTGATGTTGCCGTGAAAGGATGGCGGTGGTAATGTTGATGTTCCCGTTACTGCTTGTGCTGCTGGTGCGGTTCCCGTGTGGTCGTGCTAGCTGTTGCCGTTCCGGCCACCGTTTCAGCGGCTATTGTTGTCGTTGTTGGTGTCGCTGTTGCTGCTGTGTGCCTCTTTACCATACCAGTTCCCGTACGAAACACTATCGGTGTCGGCAGCAAATGCTGTTCGCTGTCTTCTGTTGATGCTGGCTGTGGGCCACACTGGTTCCTACACAACCGCGACGACTTGATGTTGAATGAAACGCTTATGCTCTACCCCCTCCCCATCCTTTTTTTCTTGTCTCCCTGTACCCGTAGGTATGGTGACATTCTGCCCATCAGCGACTTGAGCCGTCTGCTCATGGTGAGTCAGAGGAACTGGAGCATTGGGGAGGGGGGTGTACTCAGTATCATGCATGGCCGTAGTCGAATGACCATAGAGCCTCGCATCCCTACAACGCCGGGACGAACATCGGGTTTTCAAAGGCAGGCACCGTTAGCACCAAGCGCGAAGCGTAACGTGAGGTAGTCGGCGAGCCGCATGAAGGGTGAGCTGCATCCTCCTACAGGGGGAGGGGGGTAGTTACGCTCAACCTAATTTGGAAGAAGTCGAAGCCGGGCTAATAGAGTGGAGTCAACTGAATCAAGCCGTGAGCCAGAGGCATAAACCCCCACGCCGGATCGAGACGCGTCGCGCGTTTGGTGCGGCGTGAGAGCCGGGGGGGGGGGGGGGCGGGCAGAGAAAACGTTCAACCGCATCAAGAAAACATCGAAGCCTGGCAATGAAGCAAAGTCAATCAAATGAAGCCGACGCCCAGCCAGACTGAAATAAGTTTCGTACGGTGCGGTGAAGATTTTGGTTTTCGATTCTCATACGGTGCGGTGCGGTTTGAGCTTTGCTGCTAGCTGTATGCATTGTGAATCAAAGCACATTGAGTCCGCAATAATTAGTGCGTTACACCAGGATGATAGTATAGGAAACAAAACGATAAGCATCTTTACATCCTATAATAAAAAACTATATTTGGGGACGGAAAATAAAGCACCGTTCCGCAGTTCGTGTTATGGTATCCCGAACTGAACGACATTCGAGCGGAAACGAAGCCGACCAAATAGGCACCGGACCTGACCGGGCCTCTTTTCCGAATCGAACGTCATCATATGAGTTTGGAATGAAATGGAATCGATAAGTCGAGGCGCGATTTGTTTTGTCGAGAGGTAATACATCTACAAACAGTGAGGATGCTGACTGTCTCTCTGTCTCTGCCCCTCTCCGTCCCTACGTGCTGCTGGTATGTGCCCACATGCACCTTCGCGTTGTCTCGGTTGTGTGCTCAGGTGGTGGTTATCGTATTCGCGCTCACGTACGTCCCTCTTGAGGTGAGATTTCCAAAGGCAAACAAACGAGGCGCGCGGGGGCGGGGCGGGACGGGAGGGTCACGAAAGCTAACACATGTACCTGGTCCAACTGTAGGTTACAACTATACTACAGTAGTATATTGGAAGTGCTCTACGATAGAGGTTTTACCATAATTACTATGAGGCTCCTATGTTTCCCCCCCAAGGTATAACGCGGAAATCAACGCGGACGACCATACGAATAAGACTAATGCTATGCGCATCTCGTTCGTGTACGTACGCATTATGCCCAGCAGCGTAGAGCACAAGCGAACATGCTCATCCTTCAACTCGCCCCCGGTAAGAACGCCGTGACTCAATTTTTTTTTTTTTCCGTCCCCAAATATAATGTATCTATCGTAGAACACCTCATTTTGCGGGGGGCCATAATAGTATTACGGGGGACCATAGTAAATAGGACCTACGGTACACACCAAAACCTATCTATTCCGCTCTTTTTGCTGACAATATTTGGTCCTAGTTACCACGGTTCCCCGTATATAGTGAGTAATAAGAACCCACAATGGACCCGGAACACCAAGAACTAGAACTCAAATCTCTCTATGACACACGCTCCCACTCCCACCATCCCCTCCTCTGTGACTGCCACAAACCACGGAAAAAACAGACGAGCCAAAGATCGATCGACGTTCACTCAACCAACTGACGCCGGATCCCGCCCCTGCGTCCCTCCTCCCCCTCCGTCCCCCCTACAAGCGGCTGTCGGTAGAATGCAGCTCACCCTTCATGGGACTCGCCCAACGCCTTACCGCACTTCGCGCTCGGTGCAAGCAAGCACTGTCTGCCTGGCCGGTTAAAACTCGACGTACCCCGTCCCGGAATTGTAGGGATGTGACGGTCTACGGCCATACCACTACTTCTATGCATGACCTGAGTACCCCCCCCCCCCCCCCCCCCCCCCCTCCTCTCCTTCCCCCTCCAACAACAAAACCCAAGGTCGGCAAACTCGTTGACGCTATCAACGCCCGCCCCAAGAACCGCAAAGGCTTCTCCCGCTCCTTGATCGGCAAGCAGATCCACGTCATCCTCGCGATGCCGGGAGGGAGTTCCCGAGGGGGGGCGGCCATGGTCGGCCAGGCGGGGGGTGAGTTCGACTGCGACACGCTGGAGAGGTGCGTCTCCGAATTTTTCGACGAGGTGAGTGGCAAGCAGACGGAGACGGACTTGAACAACTTCTTACGTTTGATTCGGGGGGATAAATGCGAGTGTGGTACGTACGTACGTTCGTACGCACGTACGTATGTGTGTAGAGTTCCGAGTTGCCAGGCAACACAATTAAACGAAAAAAATTCAAGAAAAAGTTTCACTACGTGCTCCAAGGCGGATGACAAGTATTTAGACGTGTAAAGAACTGCTTGTCGAACCGGGTAAGGCACCCAAGAGGCAGTTACATAATACTCCCATTGCTGTCTCTGGAAATGCCTACACCGGAAATTAAATCAACTCATTGAAGCTGTCGTCCATATGCAAGTCCGCCTCAAAAGCGGTCCTTAGTAGGATGCAGCTCACCCTTCATGCGACTCGCCAGACACCTCTCGGCGCTTCGCGCTTGGTGCAAGCAATATCTGCCTGGTCGGTCAAAACCCGACATGCTCCGTCCCGGCATTGTAGGGATGCGAGGGCCTATGGTCATACGACTACGGCCATGCATGAGATCGAGTACATCTCTCCTATCGAGTACCCTACCTCCCCACACGCGGTGCTCCGTCTCGAAAGGGATGCGTGGCCAATGGTCAAATGACTATGTATAAGGCAAGCAACAAATAGATACCCCCGTCCCCGTCCCCCGTCCCCCGCCCACCACCAATGTATGCCTGGTCGGTGGAAACACCGACGTTACCCGCGTCCGAATTGTTCGGAGGCGAGGGTCTATGGTCATACGACTACGGCCATGCATGAACGCGAGTACCCCCCCCCCCCGCCCCCCCCCCCTCCCCCCGAAACAGAAAGGTCGTTATCATATCAATAGTCAATGTAGACGTTTCTTATATATCCTGACAGATTGGTACATACGCAATCACTGTCTCACCCCACCGTGAATGCCAACACCACCAGCAAAATACAGCAGCACCAACAGCAACAAAAAAACACGAACACCGCCACCAACTGCAACACCTAACACATTTACACTAGCACTATTATAACACTAACCCCAACAACATAAAAACACTAAAAACAAAACACAAACGCCCGGCAGCAACTACATTGCAAACGCCAACATGTCCACAAAACCCCCCAAACAACACCGCACCAACGCCACCAACACCAACGCCAACGCCACTAACACCACCAACACCGAAACTCCCAACACCGACACCAACATCGCGCACCAACACCAACGCCATCACCAAACTACAACACCGACACCGACAACACCAACACGACCAACACCTCAAACGCCACAAAAAAAAACGACACCCCCTCAGGATCAAGACACCAGCAACGTGCTGGTGTGGGTCCTGGTGATGTCGCCGTGCGCTCCGTCCGCCGACATAAGCACCCTCTGCCGCTCCCCGAAGTTCCGGTCGAGGGTGGTGTACTTCAAGGGCAGCGTGACGAACCCAAGGGATATGTCCATTGTCTGCGCAGAGTGAGTGCCGCTCGCCGAGGCTGTGGTGTATGCTGTTGGGTGCGGTGAGGTGGTTCGGGGTAAGGTGGGGCAAGGTGGGGTAGGGTGTAAGGTATGGTAAGGTAAGTTAAGATAGGGTGCGACTTCTGGTTTCCCGTTGTGTGTTTGTGCGTAAAAGTGTGTGGCCGAGAGGATGATTGATGACGAGAGATAGTGGTATGGTGTTTGGTGTGGGTGATTTGTCTGTGTTGTCCGTCTTTGTTCTGTCTGTATGTTTGTTTGTCTGTATGTCTGTATGCTTGTCGGTACGTCTGTCCGTCGGTTTGTCGGTATGTCGGTCTGTCTGTATGTCTGCATGTGTGTCTGTCTGCCTGCCCGTCTGTCTGTATGTACTACAGCCAACTGACAAACGCTCCCCAGTGTTACGCCTACAGCGATGGTGCTGAAGGTGGCGATGACTAGCCGGCGGCGTTGTCGGTGGTGATAGTTTAGTGGTGACGTCGGTCAAAATAACAGCAGTGATACCGGCGATAAGAAAAGGTGATATATTGTGATGATGGTGGTGGTAGATTATGGTGGTAGGGGTTCTGACAGGCATGCATAGCACGACGGCATGTTACCGCTGTTGTCGTTGGTGTTGTTGTCGTCGACGCCATTGTCGTCACATCGTTGCGTGTTGATGCCGGCGTCGATATCGTTGCCGTCGCCGGTGTCATCCTTGTCGTCTTGTCGTTGTCGTTTTTTTGTCGCGCATCCGGCGCGTGTGCCTCCGTGTACATACGCCTGTCAGGTACGCCGACTGCATATTCCTTTCTCCCAGCGCGGTGGTCGACGGGGACATTCGCGCGGCGCAGGAGCGAACGCACCTGGCGGCGAAGGCGATACGGCGTTACCTCGACCGCACCCCGACGGACGACGTGAGCGCTAAAAAAAAAGCAAAAAAAAAGAAGAAAAAACGCTCTCTCTCGTAGTAACAACTCTTCGGAACCTCCGACAGGCGGTCAGATATATAGTCTACAGATCATTCCCACATAGTGATACAGATATTTCAAGGCAGGTAGGATCTACTCCCGATGTTGTATGATCTAAAGTGACAAGATATGTTGCCGGGTTGGAGCCGTACAGTCTGCGTGATCCTAGCGCGTGTTTCTAGGGTTGGATCTGTCCTATAAGGCAGATCCTGCACAACCTCTTACAACTCACAACGGGCAGGCCGTGAATCTACTGTAAATCAGAGGCGTGAAACGTTCCAAGGGCTTGGCTACTATGGTCTGCATTCTAGAGGGTACCCCGGTACCAAGCCTATACCCGGGTGTGAGTGCCATATGACACGCAAGATAGCACTACCCCGTGAGATGATTTTTCTGCGGCGATTTTTCTCGAAAACAAGAGGGGCATGCACACACACATCACACAACAGAAAACAAAGCGTTGGCTTTGGAAAGGAAGGCATCATCGGGATCTTTCCGTAGTAGACGGGCTCATCATCGCTCGGTGCCTGCACTCTCTGCTGGTTGTCGAGGAGGTCATCATCTTGTGAATTCCTCCGAGAGGGGGTGTGTGTTATCTTATCATCCGGTGTGATACGGTGTTATCTTGGATGTCACCCCGTGTAATCCGGTGCCCACGGGTACATCCAGGGTATGTACTCGACTAAAGAGACCCTTACAGGCAACGTTTTAGTGTAATTTCGTTGCTGCTGTCACGGCTATGGTGTATTGTTTTTGCGTTCCTTGGTTTTTGTTGGTATGTTGTTTTCTTTGCCCTTTGTTTGTTTTGGTATTCGTTGTTGCTATCGTGTCTACTGGTACTACTACTGTTGTATGGGCTTCAATCGTTGGGGACAGTTTCGGGAAACTACCGTGCGTAAGCCCTAAGCTACGGAATGTGGGGGGTCAGACGGACGGGTGGACGAGGAAACAGTTTTTGTTTCCTGCTCCCCAATAAACTGCGAAAGTGTTGTTGCCCTTTGTGGTATTTGCATATATACCTGGTGGTGTTTATTGTAACGAACAAGAAACTTTGTGGGTGGGTTCGCGAGGGATTGGCGTTGACGCTCGCGCATCGTCGCACGGCGAGCATGACATTATTTACGACTGGTAGTGTGCTGCAGAGCAGCGACAAACATATGCGTTGTTGTTCCCTAGATGTTACCTTGAGTACGTGCATGTGGTGCGGCAATCGGGGTATCCGTTATCAGGGTTATAAAAGGTCCGCTGGTACTATCACTGCATAACGTTAGCAACATTTGCGTGCATCACTAGCTCTTTTGCGACATTTATTTTTAGCCAGAAGGTTCGGGTTGTCTTTCGGTCTCTGGCGTCTATCGTTTGCCTTGTCAGTGGAAACCAATAAATGTCTCGAAAATAGTATGAGCTTCGTAATGTTTGGGGGGCATTGTATCGTAAGCTCTTATGGATTAAATGATATGTATCAAGTCGGGGCCGGGCGTCGCAGGATATCTATAGTGTATCTAAGGATGCGTCGCTCTGGATCGTTTCCCCCCCCCCAGGTGCTTATGGAGAAGGTTCGTCGGCTGAGCCAGACGGGAAACCCTCGTCGGACGGTCGTCACGGTCGAAGAGCTGCACAGCAAGGACCATGTGCGTGCGACTCAAGGTTGAGGGCGACAACAGCACGCGCGACCGGGCACCGCGTCACCAAGAATGATGCCGCAGCATTCAGTTGTTGTTGTTGGTGGTGGTGGTGGTGGTGGTGGTGGTGGTGGTGATGGTGGTTTTGTTGTTGCCATTCCTCGTTGGCGTTGGTATTTGTGTTATCACGGGGGACCATATTAAACAGGACCTACGGTACAGACAAAAACCTATATATCTCGCAGTTTTTCACCAACAATATTAGGTCCTGTTTACTATGGTCCCCCGTAAGTAGTGTAGTTGTTGGTGTTGTCTTCACGTTCCATCGTTCTTCCGCCCTTCGACATTCAGCACTTCTGCTGTGGTTCGACAGTACCTCTCCTTCGCGCAGTGTAGTACACCGGTAGCTCTACTGTGGGTTCTGCCGTAGTTTTACTACAGACCTACCACTGCGGATATTGTAGTGTCTACACAACCTCCCGCTTGTGCTGTGTTTTGCCTCTTCCCCAGTGCCCAGAATGGCAGCACTACCGTGCTCCTGTGTTTGTAGTAGTTCGCAAGCGACGGGCTACTCAGTGACAGAGCCCGCCCTGCTGGCGTTATGGTCACCGTCTATCATACCCTCCCACCCTCCCTCCCTCCCTCTCCGCCCCCCCCCCACCAACCCACCGACAGCTTATAGGCTTCGGCATCGACCACGTCATATGTCGCAATGAAATGAAGATGGCGATGCTGGCCTCGGCAACGCTTTGCCCTGCGTTCCTGCCTTTCGTCGCCAACTGCGTCAGAAGCTGCGCCGGCTACGGGCTCAGCTCGGGTGTGAGAACGGGCAAGGAACACCACACGAGAGATAGGTATACCAGGTATATATATATATTTACATACGTAGGTGCCGATTCCTGCGGTCGTGGTTGTTGTGTGCTTGGGTTGCTGGTTGTTGTTGTTGTTGTTGTTGTTGTTGTTGCTGGTCCCGCTGCTGCTGCTGCCGCTGCTTGCTGCGTTTGTGTTGATGACTTGGCCCATCTTCGCCCAAAATGATTTAACAGTCCACATTATTGAAATATTCCGGGAAATTTCTCTGGCCAAGTCCACACTTTCGTGGCTCCTTGAGGGCCGTTATTGCCGAAGAACCCGTTGCCCTAGTTTTCCCTGTTAGAAATATCAAATAGTGATAGAACGCCTCTTATCTTGATTGACCAGAAAAACACACATAAATTAGGAAAACATTGAAAAATTGGGAAAAAAGAGCTCTTTCTGATAATAACGACCCTTATTACATATTTTCATTCCTATCTATTGCATGTTTCCCTCCGTATCTTGATTTACCGAAACACACACGCACACAAATAAAGAATATTGGAAAATTTGGAGAAAAAGAGCTCTCTCTCTGATCATAACGACCCTTATGGCATATTTTCATTCGGACAGTTTTCCCCGGCGTTCGGGGTTAGTGATATATATCGTTAGCGTTCACATTGAAGTATATTTCAGGTCTCTTCACGGGTCGTCACCTGATCGGTGGGTCGGTGTCAAGAATTCTTCGAAATCCCACGGGTCGGGTCGGGCCAGGCAGGGTCAGGGGAGGCGTGTAAACTCCCGCGGATCGCGTCGGGACACCCTTACCCGAGCGGACCCGACCCGGCCTGACCCGCGAGGTTTGACCCGGCCCATGAACATCCCTGCTATGGGTATATTCCAGCCATTTGGTCGAAGCTGGGGTGAGGTCTATGCAGATCTCGCTTGCTGCTGCTGCTGCTACTGCTGCCGCTGCTGCTGACGCGTTGCTACTTTGTAGCACTCTTTACCGAATTGTAAGGACTCTTTGTATATTAATATATAATCCAAACTATATCTATGCATATCTCGCTTGCTGCTGCTGCTACTGCTGCCGCTGCTGCTGACGCGGTGCTACTTTGTAGCACTCTTTACCGAATTATAAGGACCCTTTGTATATTAACGTATAATACAAACCTTACTGAATTTTGGGACCGAGTGGTAATATACTACCTGGTATTGTATATTTTTTCTTCAGCTTTCAAAAGTGTGCGTCGGAAAACTGAGATCGTTCTGGAGCGAGGCAGACGACGGAGCTCTTGCCCATGCCCACGGTGATTTTGCGAAATGTTTGGTGTGCTTTTTTTTGCCGTACTACGTATGTTCATATTACTGTTTTGCTGGAGCTGGAGGAAAAAGTGGAGGTGGATCTGGTCTGACCTTCTGGATCCCGCCAGATATAGATCCTCCCTGAGCAAATCAAGCAGGTTCAGCATTTTGGCGGGCTATGCATTTCCCCGGAAATAACATTTATTTTACCGGCTCGTTTTTGTTCGACGGTCACTCCACCCCGCATTATGTCGTCACCCCCTCCCGCCCACCGCCGTGCTCTCTTCACCCACCCCCCTCTCATCGAACGCTCTGGCCTGCGTCGATCGTGAGAACTCAGGCAAACGAAAAAGAAAACGCAGAACGGCGATGATGGCGGAGAAGCTTGGCTTGAGGACTATACCAAAGGCGCAACGTACGAGATGTACTCCATACCTCTAGAGGTCATCGCGGAAGACTCAAGCTTGTGGGAAATGACGTTCAAAAGGCAAGGAATTTGGGTGTGCGTAGGTGGGGAGGTGAGGGGGGGGGGGGGAGGGGGGAGGAGGGATTAAGTATTTTTCTATGTTCTATTGCACGCCTTGTCGCGGCCCCCGTACCTTGAAAACCCACTGAATGAGGAGGCTTGTGCCGTGCTCGTTTACTGACGACTACCCGTTGTGCGGTTGCAATAATGTTGCTGTGCTGTTGCTACGATTCACTGTTACTGCGCTCTGACGTAAAACGCAAGCGAGCACGCACACGCATGCGCAAGCACTCATACACACACGCCCACACTGACGCACTCTCGACGCGCGCCTTCGTTCACCCCTTGGCACACCCTCGCACGATCGATCCTCTTTGTCGCCGCCGCCTCCACCACCACCACAACTTTCACCACCCCGACCACCACCACCGCCATCACCGTCACCACCACCCCACCACCACTACCGTCTCCACTACCACCCTTACCTCCGCCACCACCACCACCACCACCACCACCACCACCACTACCTCCTCCACCACCGCCACTGCTGTCACCGCAAACACCACCACCACCATCCCTCCCACCACAACCCACAGCGCGGCCCGAAAGATGTACGACGAGTCGAAGGGCACCGTGCTCCTTCTCGCCGCGGTCGAGAACACCGACGCTGCCGCCTTCAGCATGCTCCAGTTCGGCGGCCGCCGTCGACGCCAGCACCACCAGCACCGGCACCGTTGGGGGGCAGACCCGGGCCTCAACGGCGGCAGCAGCACCGCCTCTACCTCGGTTAGGGGTGGCGGGGGCGATAAGTCGGGCAGGTGGCAGGTGCCGGAGGCGAGTGTCGTGGTGGACGTGTTCCCGGACGAAAATTTCCGATTCACGATCGACAGCCACCTCCTTGTCCTCGCCGAGAGCCAGACCTCTGCGGAAGACCTCATCTTCAACTTCCAGGTGGGGTCCATGCGGGGCGTGAACGGGCGGGGGGAAGAGGACGTCGGGGGGGGGTCGGATAAATTTTCCGGGACCAGGCGCGAGCGCGGGCGCGGGCACGTGACTGGAGCTGCTTCCGCTACGGTAAGAATGCCGCGCAGGCCGGAGATATTCCGTCGAGCGGCGGGGGGGGGGGGAGGAAGGGGTGGGAGGGAGGAGGAGGAGGGGTGGAGGAGAGGGTGTGGGGGAAGCTGGGTGGGGTAGTGTCGTGAGAAGGAGCCCATGGTGCCTAGGAGGGGGAGAAGGGGGGGGTTGTGCTCGATATCATGCATGGCCATAGTCGTATGACCATAGACCCTCGCATCCTTACAATGCCGGGACGGAGCATGTCGGGTTTTCACCGACCAGGTAGGCGTTGCTTGCACCAAGCGAGAAGCGCCGTGAGGTGTTCGGCGAGTCGCATGAAGGGTGATACATCCTACTACGAACCGCTTGTGAGGTGGACTTGGGCACTTTGTGCGTACTTTCTTCCATATGCATAACAGCGTCGAATTACTTGATTTTGTTTCCGGTGTTGCCACTTCCAGCGACAGCAATGGGTGTACGTCGTAACTGCGTCGCGGGTGCCTCATCATGTACCTGGTGCACACTACGTGATGCCAGACGCCCGTTGTGTTGAGTCAAGCCTCTCGACCCTACACAGGATGGCCAAACAGTAGCTCGACCTCCATCCGTGGTGACCGTCGAAACAAGAAAAATCAACGGTACCCTGGTGGTCTAGCTCACGCAGTGATAGATGTGTTCGACGGCGTCGTTGCCAACTGACGCCAACCGAACCCACACATCCATATTATGGTTGAAAATTTGCATGCGTCGGCGATCGAACTGTTGTCCTCGCCGTCGACAGCTCAGATGTTTTTTTTGCCGAATGCGTCACCCGAAGTGCCCCGTTGTGCATGCCCTCCCGCGTTTCAGCGGCTCGATTTTGGGTCGGCGCAACTCGGAAAAGAAAGTCTGACGAGCTTTGCTCGGTGTGCGCAGGGGTATCCCGTGCGGTGCGGCGCGGCGATCGGGAGAAGCCGAGTGGGGTTATGGAAAACCGGCCCTGTAGAGCATTGCGCGTTGCCGTCTCTGCGCGATGCGCAAGCGGGTGCTGTGGCTTGTTGAACGTGCTGATATTTTTTCCGTCCAATTTTCTCGTAGCGGGTGGGTTTGCTACCGTCCACATCTTATGGCGCCTATAGGCCTTTCGTTCGATGCTTGTGAAACTGCAAATGCACGGTGCATCTCCTTATACTTATCGGCTGCTTTGGTGGGGCCGTGCGCGAAGTCCTCTATTCCCCCCCCCCCAAGGGTTGTCGTCGGTTGGCAGCGACACTGTAAAACATGCCGCTCACTACGTGAGCTAGACAACCAGGGTACCGTTTGTTTTTATGTTTTTTAGGCGGTCGCCCACTGCTGGTTGTCGAGTTAGATCATTTGTGCGAGGTAAAGAACCTTTACTCCGCACAATTGAGAATGATCGTATCACGTAGTGTTCAAGGTAAGGCACTCAAGAGGCAGTCACGTAGTACTCCCATTGCTGTCTATGGAAATACTTACACCGGAAATTAAATCAACTCATTGAAGCTGTCGTCCATATGCAAGTCCGCCTCAAAAGCGGTTCTTAGTAGGATGCAGCCCACCCTTTATGCGACTCGCCAGAAATCTCACGGCGCTTCGCGCTTGGTGCAAGCAATGTCTGCCTGGTCGTTGAAAACCCGACATGCTCCGTCCCGGCATTGTAGGGATGCGAGGGTCTATGGTCATACGACTACGGCCATGCATGAGATCGAGTACATCTCTCCTATCGAGTACCCTACCTCCCCACACGCGGTGCTCCGTGTCGAAAGGGATGCGTGGTCAACGGTCAAATGGTTAAGGCAAGCAACAAATGAGTACGTCCCCCCCCCCCCCCTCGCTTAGATCGACGTCGATTGACTGACCCGATCTGTTCCATCCACTTGGTTTGAATCGTGCTTCTCGTAACGATTGCCCAAGACACTTTTGTTTCAGTAGGCCTGCTGCTTCCCTCTCTCTTCGGCCAACAAGATCTCCGTCCCGGGGTATTTACCACAGTTGACACATCATTAACGCCCCCTCCCCCCCCCCTCCCTCCCGTCTCGTGCATGGAACAAACCGCCCGCCCGCGTTCCCTCCCCCGACCCTCTCGTGGCCGCTGAAACAAGCAGAGCGAACGGGAGTCGCGTGGTTCTCGCTCGAGCGCTTCTCGTGCGCCCGTCGCCGAGTTCCCCATGAAGGCGACCCCCGTCAAAAACGCCACCACCACTGGCGCCGCCACCACCGCTGGCGCCGCCGCCAGTGCAACTGCTACGGCTGCTTCTGGGGCTGCTGGTGCTGCTTCTTCCGCCAGTGTCAAGGCGATCCCGGCCAAGAATGAAGGCGGAAGTGCGTCTTCCTCCACCTCTTCTGTGCCCTCGACCTCCTCCTCCTCCTCTCCTGCCGCCGCCGCCGCCTCCCTCTCCGCCACCACCGCCAACACAACGACACTGGTGACGAGCGAAACCGTCGCTAGCATGCCCACTAGCGTGACCGCTTGCATTGGTGCGAACGTTGAGACAGCCTATGATGTCGCAGCACCGGTGTCAGGACTGGTGCCAGGACCTTCGGCTGCGGTGGCGGCGGCAGCGGGAGGACCACTGCGCCGCGGCAGCGGCCGAAACCTCAGCGTGGGTCCCAGCCCCGGAGTCGATGCTGGCGTCAGCGTTGCCCGTTCCTCCTCAGGGCCAGCTTCGGGCATGCGAGAGCGGAAGCGCAAGCCACCGTCCTTCCAGACGCTCTCGGTGCTGGCGTCTTCTGATTTCAACTCGCCGGTGAGCCTAAACGAGTCGACCGCCTCGCGACCCCGGCTAGCCACCCTCAGCGGGGACCCCAGCGCCGTCGCGCGTATGGACGATGATACCAAGGAGCAGCTGGGCACCCTTCAGAAAGAAATGTGGGTTCACGTGGTAGGACGGGGGGGGGGGGGGGTGCACTCTATAGGAGATATGTACTTGATCTCATGCATGGCCGTAGTCGTATGACCATAGGCAGTCAGCCAGGTTGACAGGAGTAGTAGGAGCAGCGGTGGCGGGGAGGGGAGGGTACTCGATATCATACGTGGCCGCAATCGTATGACCATGGGGGGGGGGGGGGGGGGGGGGGGGGGCACGATTGAGGCTTTGGGAGTGTGTTTTGTTTAGTTTACTCGACCGGGGCCCAGGAGAAGGGCAACATGGGGAATGTGGCATTGCGGGGGTGCTTTGAAAGTTAGTATTTACGCGAATACTGATGTAATATTCGTACAGCTACATTCGGGGTAACGCTTGACATTTCTTGAGTTTCCTCACTAGAGGAGCTTTTCATCTCCCCCAAAAAACTGGCGAAAACTGTTGCGAATCGTGAGCCTACAGGTCTTGACGTCTAGGGTCAGGATGAGGCAAGCAGCCCAGGCATGGGACTAAACGATATATGTGATGTACTTGAAGGGCCACCGTTTTTTCAGTCTGCATAGGATAGGACAGGAGGGTTGTATGATGCGTACGTACGATACGCAAAGAATGGAGAATAATTCTGACCGACCTCACGTGTCTGGCGATGATGCATCCCACCCGAGTCGAGAGGTGCGCCCGTGCGTGTTCACCAGAAAAACGAGATGAATACTCCAATGTCGGGCATGCAATGAATAATGTTGTAAAATAATGAATGGCAAACCAACGATATTGGGTACGACGGGTACGACGCTTCCTCAAGTAGGAAACCCCCGTCAGCCACACACGTTTTTTTTACCAAAACGTGCTGAGGCGTGCTGTATACGATATACCTGGTATAGGGGTAGCTCTTTTCCGCCAGAATTTTTCTGACTGGCCGTCCTCCTTAACCCAACATCGTTCGAAGAAAAAATATTTTTTTTACAATAATTGCCGCGATATACCTGCTACTGTATACCTAGTGATGGGCTTTTAGATTGATTGCCCGTCGGGTCTTCGTAACTTTTTCGCTGTGCCCAAAATCAGCTTTTGGTGAGAAGAGCCTCGGAAAAAATCAGGTGCTGTTCCCCTCTACCACAGCTCGCCCCTGCTGCGTCTGTCGTTGGGGTGCATCTCACCTCATTTTTAGTATGCAGCTCCTCACTTGAGTAGTTCTCGCCACGTACCCCCCTACCCAAGCGCTGACGTTTGAGATGGAAATGAAGAAGAGGTCAGCCCGGCGAGCGAACGATGTGCGTCCTTAGGTACACAGAGAATAATGTTGTCAGAAAAAAGACGATAGTGGGCATATACATAGTTTTTTCTTCAGGTTGAGGACCCCCCCCCCCCCCCCCCCCGCGTCAGTCAGAAAATAAAAACGTCGCCCGAAGAAAGTGCTTCTCCTGTCGCAGCAAGCGTGTGTTTCCTTCTTATCGATACCAACTTATTTACCCCGAGCCCATTGTTAGCCACCATGGAGAGGGGAAGTCGTTCTGAGACTTGGAAGAGTGGCGGCTAATCCGCTGTGGTTGGTGGAGTGAGATGGGATGAGTGAGGTCAGATGTGTGCCGTCGAGAGCCCCCTTTTGTTCTGTTTCTATGCGTTCAGAAAACGATCCGCGCGTGTACAGCAAGTGCCACTGTGGCAACGTGGCACGCAAGACTGGATGCCGGCCCCGAAGACTTAACACAAGGAAACGCCGCTAACGTCGTTCCCGCAGCACTGTCGTAGTTCTCATCTTCCCTCCCCTTTTCTTCCCTTGCCCTCCCCTTGCTTTCCTCTCCCCTTCCTTTCTCCTCGCCTTTTTTTCTCCATCCTTCCCCCTCTCATTCCTTTCCTCTACCTTGCGTTTCCCCTCCCCTTCCCCTCCCCTTCGCTCCCCTTCCTCCCTTTTTCCTTTTTGCCTCTCCTTCCGTCCCCCTACCCTTTTTTTCGTCTATCCTTCCCTCCCTTTTCCCTTCCCATTGACCCCCTTCCCCCCCCACCCACCCCCTTCCCCCTCCCTCTCCCCCCGCGACTATTGACGGTATAGATTCGAAGAAGACGAGATCGACTGGACACACGCCCTCGGCGCCCTCAAGCGGGCGCGGGCACAGCTGCGAGATCTCGACATCGATGGCAAAGAGGGGGAGCAGGACCCTCCCGCTTTCTTCGACAAGGTGCAACCGGCGGGTTTCGGCGGTGGCTGGCTCAAAGCGTTGTTGTTGTTGTTGTTGTTGTTGTTGTTGTTGTTGGTGGTGGTGGTGGTGTTTTTGATAGTGTTGTTGATTGTGGAGGTTTCGATGGGTGTTGGTGGTGGCTGTGTTGGTGGTGGTCGTGGTGGTGACGGTGGTGGTCGTCGGCGTGGTTGGAAATATATGTGATATTGGCAAACGTCTTGCTCCTGTTCGCGCGTCGCAAGGTTGCTCGCAAGCAAGGGCGCAGTAAGCTGAAGTTGAGGCGTCAAGATCGCGGGCAGTATGGCAGGTCGATCACAAAAATCCTGAGGAACGGAGGGCGCCCGCGCTTGGGTTTCCGCGAGGCGAGCAAGGGACGGGTGGTGGTGGTGGGGGGGGGGGGGGTTGAGGATGGGGCCGGCGGGGGGAGGGCGGGAGGGGTATACCGGCGATCATGCGACGAGGCATCGTTTTGTTTTGGACACCTTGTGCAGCCCAGGCGTTTGGTGGGCTGCATAGCCACTGCGCGGCGGCACGCTTGTGCCGCGTTCTCGAACTTGAAGTTGTTAAGGTTGAAGGAAGCCTCAAGGAATATATTGATTCACTAGAACAACAACCCGTTCAAGCGTTCAGTAGTCACTACGCACGACAGCAGTCATGCAGTACACTTTTTTGTCGTTGTCGCACGTCGACAACGAAGCCACCCGCCACAGACACACACGCGCGTGGTGAACGTTCCTGGTTGTTGTCACGCGCCCTACTGTACGAAATATCCCCCGAGGTTGTGGACATTGTGAGGTCGAAACAACAAGTCCATCGTTCGTTTGTGCCGTGTCCGTTATTCGCGTTCTCGCCGACCACGTCTTGCCCCCTCTCCATCCACACCTCCCTCTTATTTCGTGCCACCTCCCCTCCCGTCCTTCCTCCCCCCCCCCCCCCCGCGCCCACGCCCCCTTCTCCCCTCTTACCCGGGCTCCCTCCGGGAACAAAGGTTGTCGCGATCTCGAACGATATCTCCGAAGCTCTTCGGTTGCACACGTCCTCCGTTCCTCCGGGACTAAAGGACCACATCGTCCTCGTCGGCGACCGCGCTCGGCTCCAGCACTACATATTCGCGCTCCGCCGCCAGCGCCCCTACAAGCCCATCGTGGTGGTCACTGAGGACAAGGTAGTGTGGTGTGTGGAAGCGGAGGAAGAGATTTTATGATGGGGGGGGTACTCGTGTGATAACACGGCCGTAGTCGCACGACCATATACGCTCGCATCCACGTTGATATAGAACCCGTTTGGACTCTGGAGTGGAATATTAAAAATGGTCATTGTAGTCGCTGCCAGAATGTTGTGCCTCGTTTAAGGCTTGAGAGAGGCGGAAATTAAAAAGGGGGAGGAAAAAACGAGCACGATAGTAACGTTGACCACACGCCGCAGACCGGCGATGCTGAGTTAGTTACGCACCACAGGGTGGTGGAATACTGTGAAGTGAACCAATGAAATAGTGAAAGTTTGCACCCGCTCGCAGTCGTGGTTCCAATGGCCCGCTGATTTCGTATGCCCTCGTCGTCCAGCGAGAAAAAAATGTGAGCCCGCGCACCGCTTTCGCCATGGTTGATCAAAATACGAGACCCGCCGTCGCTCTGGTCGACCAATGAGAGCGCACCGATTTCGCTGTCGTTGACCAATGGGAAGGGTAATAGCGTGTTTGCGGAATTATTTGGTTGGGGTGGGGTTTTTGGTAGTCTGCTCCCTGCCGCACTGCTCTGTCCCCAGATGTAAGGGCATTTTATATATTAATATTGAGTCAAAACACTCCTTACACTTGTTTAGGGGCAGATTAGCGTATGATAGCAATCCCAGCCCACGGAAAACGAGTTGCTGTGCGAAAAAGTGGTGGCCAATAATGACGTTTTTAACATACTTGCGAGCATTCTTGGGGTTGGTTAGCTAAAACGGAGCAACTTCTGAGTGGCATTGTAGCGCCTTCGGGTTCGATCTGTTTGAGCCAATCAGCTCCTTCATGTTCGTCGGTTTTGAAATACTTTTATAAACCAACCATATTTGATTATCGCAGGCAAACACCCTAGTAGCCCGCCGCCCCGCTTGGCCCTGATCGACCTATAAGATGAAGCTTATTTCGTCCTTATCGGCCAAT
The DNA here is from genome assembly GCA_031213475.1 of Nereocystis luetkeana. NCBI lineage: Eukaryota > Phaeophyceae > Laminariales > Laminariaceae > Nereocystis > Nereocystis luetkeana. The sequence continues at coordinate 921,379 of JARUPZ010000035.1, read as the reverse complement.
GAGATAACGACCCGTCGGCCGCTTTCTTCTTCGCCTTCTTTCTGGGAACCGCAGGAGTCGTTTTTCCAGCTGAGGGAACGCCTTGTGGAGTGCAAATTCGACGAGATGAGCCTGAATATCACCAAGATCTACCACGTGTTCGGGCGGACTCAGGACAAGTTGACGCTAGAGGAGGCCCGTGTTGCTCAGGTCAGGTCCGAGTCTGGCCTCGCAGGCGGCGCTTTATTTGGTACGGAAGACAGAAGGGTGGGAAAGGGGCAGGCGAGGGGGTTACGGAGTGAGTGAACGCGGTACTGATGGTGCACACCTGGTATGATGATGGTATGCTGTATTATAGATTTCTTTCATGGCGTTCGCCGCAGTGTAGTCTTCTTTATGGTGTAATGTACGGTAGTCTAGGTTGTGCAGGCACAGGCACCGCTTCAGGATAGGAGGTGTTCACACGAACACGGCCTCTTCTCGCTCGCAAGCATAACCCCCCCCCCCTCCTCCTTCCTCCGCCCTCCCTCCCTAGGGTCTATGGTCATACGACTACGGTCATGCATGAGATCGAGTACATATTTCCTATCGAGTACACCCCCCCCCCCCCCCCCCCCTCCTTTTTCTTTCTCCTTCCCTGCCATGCATGATTCTGAGTACACCCCCCTCCTCTCTTCTCTTCCCCGTCCTTCCCAATTAATGTGCTCTTCATACCCTCCGGTCCCTCGCCATCCCCTCCCCCCCCCCCCCCCCCGCGCGGCCTCTTTGGGTTTCCAGGCTGAGTCCGTGATACTCCTGGCGGTCCGGGCGGATGACACGACGGTACTCCTGGCCTCGTTCGAGCTCGAGCAGGTGCTGGAGGAGATCCCGATGGGACAGCCCCGTCCGAAGGTGCGGCGTGCTGCGGTGCGGTGCGGTGCATGCGAACTAAAACCCATAATCCACAGCGTAGGCGTGTTCTTGGTCAGTTGGTTTTTGTTTCATTGGTTGGTTGGGGTGGTTAGGGTAGTTCATAGTTTTTTTTTGCGTGTTTGCCCCTTCTGCCTGTGGCTTCTCGCCCGCCTCTATGATATGATATCGATGTTTCTTCGTGCGTGACGAGACAGAAAAAAATGGTTGCTCAAACCAGAATTGTATTTGTTGCCCTTGCGTTCCCGCCCCCTTCTCCCCCGTGGGTCCGTTTTTTGCTAGCTTCCGTTTGCTTTCGTTACGTCCCCCCCCCTCCGGAAGGTTCTGATCGACCTATCGAAGGACAACTTCATATACTAAGCCAGGATCACAACTGTCGCCCTCGCGCCCCCCCCCCTCCCCCCCCCCCCCCTTTTGTTTGACTTCGGTTTTTGTTTGCTTTCCCCCGTCCGGAAGGTCCTGCTCGACCTTTCGAAGGACAACAGCATCTACTACAGCGGCGTCGTTCTCGGGGGGGTGGAGGAAACATTCCCCTATCTCGCAAGCACCCGCTTCGGAGACGAGGTGCGTCGCTCGCGTTTGCATGCGGCCCCCAACATCTATATACCTGGTACACAGTATCGGCCTTCTGGTAAGAAACCTGAAATCAGATGCAGAGGCTTATTTCATTGTTCCAGGCGGGGCGGGAAGGGTACACTATAATATTTCTCGAAACTTTCCCACGATAGATAGACGACGAACGCCTACGTAGGCTACGTACGTACTGAGCAGGCACTTTGTTTTTCAACATCATCTATACACATTTTCAGCTGGATTTCTTTTTTTCAAATCTGTTTTTCTTCCAAGATGGCCGATGCTACTGTAGACCCGTTGCTGCAATTCTGCCCGGAGGGGAGGGGGTATATGTATACCTGGTATATGTAGAGTATCCAAGTATAGACCCCCTGCCGAAGGCCTCCTTTGCTTTGTATGGCAACGGCAGTGGTGGCGTTAACGAGCCACCCAACCGGCTTCTTGTAGGGATATTGATGTTTTTGTTTAGTCTTGTTGGTGTGATACCCGAGAGAGAGAGGGTGCCGGTTGGGTCGTCGACAAACAAGCTAACCCAGTGTAGTTTCAGGGTGTTGTATATACCATTTATTTTATTTCATTTTATTTTTATCATCACTTTTACTTTCCAGCCTGTCTCGTAGGAGGCTTTACCCTCAACGAGCTTCTGGACAAACCGTGGTCACAGGTGTCCACCCTTCTCCCTCCCGGTACGTGCCTTTTAATTTTTTGTCGCGCATAGGGTTCAGCATTCCCTCTGCTCGTCGATTTTTTTATCGAATGATTAGCTAACTCACGCTCTCGCGCTTTCCGCTAGTCAATTGTTTAAGCAAGAAAAATCCCCTACGAGCAAGCACTCGGTGAGACTTGAACCCACGAAATTGATCTTGATAGGCACGCGGACCACCTGCCAAGCCACCGGCGACGCCGCTTGTATATATATATGCTAGTTTTTAGCTGTTTGGCATGCAGTTTTTTTCCTGTTGTGTTTGTTGTTGCTTGTGTTGTTGTCGGTGGCGGTGGGGTTGGTGGTGTTGGTATTGATGTTGCTGTTGCTGCGTACGATCGTTCGGGCACTGGGCCGAGTTTGCCCTACCGTCCATGTGTACGGAGCGTGCGAGTGAGATTGCACGGACCCCACACCGTGCAATGCTTCGTTGCGACGCGGCACCCTCCCACGCCCCCTCCCTCCGTCCCGGATTACTGTAGGTGTAACACGGAGACAATATATATATATACATATATATATATTTTAAACTCCCGAATAAATTCACCCAGACCGCCGAGCGATCCCACGACCATGCTCAGGCACTGTATAAGCTGTAGATTGTTGTTGAATGTCATTCAGTTCAGGTCGCGATTTTTTAGATACATCTGTACATTCCTTGTTATTTCACATGTACCACCCCCACACCAGAAAACAAACCACTTCATCCGACGCTGTCATCCATATGCAAGACAGGCCACCTCACAGGCGGTTCCTAGTATAATGCATCTCTCAACCTTCATGCGCCTCACCCAACGCTTCGCGGTGCTTCGCAAAGCTTGGTGCAAGCAAGCAATGTTCATGCCTGGTCGATGAAAACCCGACGTGCTCCGTTGCGGCATCGAGAGATGCGTGGGTCTATCGTCGTACGACTACAGCCGTGCATGACATGAATACGCCCCCCCCCCCCCCCTCCCCATCTCCCCCAACCAAGTCCTCCTCAAGAAAAGAAGCGCTTTGCTTAAACGTAAACTTGTTTGGTAGCTGGATAACCTCAACGGTTGGACGAGAGGTATCCAAAATGTTTTGTTAACCCCTGTCGCCATTGGAAGTAGGGCGGGTACTCTGTCCAGAAAGGGATGGGTGGTCAATGCCTAAACTACCAAGGTGAGCAAAAAATGATTACATCCCACCCCCCCCCCCCCGCCCCCCCCCCCCCCCCCCCTCCCCTTCATACTCTCACCCCCCAAGTGGTCGGTCCGAGTTTTTATTGCGCGTGGGGGGTGGACCCGTGCCTACGGTAATGTTTTTACTTGATTACAGTATATCCCAAGCATTTCTCACTGACGCAGACAGCTCCTCGATCGAGCGAGGGGCTAGTACCCGGTATTTAATTTCATGGACCGACGATCTTTCTTCAAAAAAGTATTATTGGGTGGATAACCTTGACCCATCGGATTTTTTTTTATTGTGGATCGGGTTTGGTCACCCTGGTCATGTTATTATTTTTTTCCCTTCAGAAAGTGGTCATGTTGGGGCTCCTCCAAATTGAAGAAGAGCCTCATACTTTTTTTTGCTGCTGTATATCCCTATTGTGGTGGCTCACGGGTCCGGGGCCCGGCAAATCCTAAGGGAAGGAAATGTAGGCCTTGACGACTTCACCCCTGCCTCTCCCCCCCCCCCTCCAGACCCTATTTTATATAGGATGGGTTGGCGTCGGTTGGCAACGACCCTTTAAAACATGCCGCTCACTACGTTAGCTAGACAACCAGGGTACTTTTTTTGTTTTTCTTGTGGCGGTCGCCCACAGCCGGTTGTCGAGTTAGATCATTTGTGCGAGGTAAAGAACCTTTACTTCGCACAATTGGGAATGCTCGTATCACGTACTGGTAGTGTTCAAGGTAAGGCACCCAAGAGGCAGTTATATAGTACTCCCATTGCTGTCTCAGTAAATGCCTACACCGGAAAATAAATCAACTCATTGAAGCTGTTGTCCATATGCAAGTCCGCCTCAAAAGTGGTTCTTAGTAGGATGCAGCTCACCCGTTATGCGAAATAAAGTCAAAGTCCGACCCACCTGGGGCTCGAACCTAGGACTCAAACAAGTAGAATTCGAGGTTAACCACTTGAACCACCGGGGCGACCGGTCTATGGTCGTACGACCACGGCCATGCATGAGATCGAGTACATCTCTCCTATCGAGTACACGCCCCCCCCCCAGAAATTAAATCACCTCGTCGAAGCTGTCATCCATATGTAAGACAACGCGCCTCACAAGCGGTTTTTAGTAGAATACAGCTCGCTCTTCATGCCACGGTGCTGACGATGTCTGCCTGGTCGGTGAAAACCCGACGTGCTCCGTCCCGGCTTTGAAGGGATGCGAGGGTCTACGGTCAGACGACTACGGCCATGCATGATATCGAGGACCCCCCCCCCCCCCCCGCCCCCCCCCTCCCTCGACTGCTCCGTCTCTAAAGGGATGCGTGGTCAATGGCCTAACGATTAAGGTCAGCAACAAATGCCCCCCCCGCCGCCGCCGCCCCTCATCCCCTCACCGTCTTACCTCCCCGCTTGTGGCCCCACATCGTGTCTTGCGTCGCTCGGCAGTCGTTGCTTGCTGGCGAACCCAGCAGCCAAGATGTCCGGCACTGGCCGCTGTTTGCCGCCGGCCGGGTATGGACGACATCAAGTGAGCAGTTGCTCAATTTGGAGGGAAATCGGGCGAGGGGTGTGGCGGGCGGAGGCAGGAGAAGGGGGTGGGGTGTGGTGGGGACGGGGGTAAACTCGATATCATGCATGGCCGTAGTCGTAGGACCATCGGTGGGGTGAGGAGGGAGGGCAATTGTTGTTCGGGCGCTGGCTTGGGTGCTGTATATATCGGTGTCCCTGGTACATTTTCTGCGTGTGTGGGGTATACGTTCGTGTTTGTCGGTAAGAACTGCAGTGCGAGAGCTATTTTTTTGGTGTCTTACGTGGCATTGTTGTAAGGACGGACGCTTATGGAAAGCTGGCCACCTGGAAGAAGTTCCCTGATCGTTGTCGTCCGGTTGGAATGTGAATGCATCGAACAAAGACATGGACTGGCCCAATTGTCTGACAAATGAGAACGACTCAACTCGAACCAATCTGACTCGACAGCCCTGCGATGCTCCCGCCGGCGACGCCATTCTTCGAGGATTCCGTGTTCTGCTATGGAACCGATCGGCTTCTTGAGCCCCCAAACCCGCTCCGTACACGCCTCCTCCGTTTGGCGATGACTCCCCCCAGATTTACTTTGTTCGCTCGATCGGCGAGGCGGTTGTCGACTTTTGTTGAGTGCGGCAACCGAGACTAGGAAATCGTAGGGACTACCAACTCCTCTCCCCCCCCCCCCCCCATTCCGATTCAATTTTCCCGAAACCCCTTCTCCCTCCAACGTCCTCTCCGTCACCCCCCCATGTCCGCGCGCCCCCTCTCATCCACCCTCCCATGACCTCCGCCGTCATTCCACGCGACTTGTCCTCGAGCGAAGTCATGGACGTTTTTGCCGTGCGGACGTACTTCAACGCGCACGTGCTGTCATTCTTCGAGACTGTGCTTCACATTCACCCGCGCCAGACGATGACGGCACAGCAGATAGAGCAAGAGAAGGAGCAGAAGCTGCAGAAGCTGCAAAGAAAGCAGCAGCAACGGCAGCGGCAACAAGAGCACCTGCAGCAACGGCGGCGAAAAATGCAACAGCAGTGGCAACGGCAGCTGACGGCCTCGGGCAGCATAAAGCCCCAGGAGGGGGGCAGCGGCGGCGACCCCAAAGACGGTGACACGAAGGAGGACATAGATGTATCAGGCGACGGCATCGGCGGGAGAGGCTTAAGGGGGGTCAACGGCGGCGGTGGCCGTGACGGTAGTTGCGGGAACGACAACAGTAGCAACGGCGACCTCGACGATGACGACGACAACGATTACGACACTGATGGCGAGGGCAGTGGCGCCGAGTCCGACACGCCGCAGGGCACGAGAAAGCGCGGCGGTGGCAAGAAGAAGCGAGGCGGCTCGACGACCGCCTCCGAGTACGACTTCGGTGACTCCGCCGCCAACGAAGGGAGGTGCCAGTTCGCCCAGCTCCGAGTGGCCGCCTCCTTCACCGGCAAAACCTACGGGTACTTGGTGCGGCACCTCATCAGCAAGGGTGCCGTGCCGCTCGGGCTGTACCGGCCCTCCGGCACCAAGGGGAGCACGCTCTCGTACACGCACATCAACCCGGCTCCGGACGAGCCGCTTCGGGCCTGGCCGCAGGCGGGCCAACCCGAGGGCGGCAGTTGGGGTTTCCACACGGGGGGGGCGACGAGTGCGTGGGAGCAGGGGGAGCGGGGCCTGGCCGATTCTGTCGGGCCGGACGAGGGGATTGAAAATCTGTTCAGGCGGCGGGGCTCTAATGCCAGCGGCGGCGGTGGCAGTGGTGATGGCGGCGCCGTCTGGGCCAAGGTGGAGCCGATAGAGTACCCCGCAAGCGGCGGTGGCGGCGGCGACGAGGTCTTCGTGATTCGCTCGCGAAAGTGCCCGTTAACCAAAGAGGTTTCTCTCGACTAGTATCACAACGGGGGTGCGAGGGGCGGGGGGTGGAAGCTGTCGGTTGCTCGCTCCGGGAGGGGGGGGGGGGGACGATTTGGCTGACTTTGGTGGGCGTCTTGGCGGGTCGTTGTGTGTTTGATGGGCTTTATTAGGCGAGTGATTGCTTGGGTGTCGGGCTGGACCCTCGTGCGCCTTCTGTAGCTCGAAGGCAAAGGTGTATTTAGGCTGTGCCTCCCTTGCGCTCGCGTCGTGTTATTGCCGATGACTCAATCTCGAGTTTTTGTTGAGTGGAGAGGAGGAAAGGGACGCGCCGCGCAGTCGTTCATAGTATATGTACCTAGCACAGCAGTCATGTCGGGTTCTTCTGCGCTCTGCTGCTTTGGTGCTGTTTATTCTGCAGCGGTAGCAGCAGCAGCAGTGGGCGTTCACTGCGGTGCTACCAGGTGATGCCGACTACGCGCGGACTCTTTGGCGATGTTGGCAGTTTCTCCTGCTGCTGCTCCTGCTGCTGCTCCTGCTGCTGCTGCCGTTGCTGCTCCTTCGCTCCGCGTCATCTTACCCTGCCGTGCATGATAGCAGAGGTGCGTATACCGCAGCACTCCTCTAGAGGGAGCTAGCGGAGAAAGAGGAAATGCGCCGTGAAGAAAAGGCTCAACGCACTTCGCGGCAACCGTCTGCCACCACCCACCCTCGAGCTCATTTCAGCCAGCGTCCCACAGATATATATAGGCGGTTTGTTGAAGGATCGCCCTCTGGGCCCAACGCAGTACGTAAGCGAAGCGGCGAGGGCATGCAAATAACTTACCCGGTACCAGGTATAATTTTTCAGCGGTTCGGGCTAGGGATATGGGGTTAGCCTTCCTGCGTCCGCGGTTTCGCGGGCTGGCACCGGGTATAATTTCGCAGAGGTTCGGGCTAGGGATATGGGGTTAGCCTGCCTGCGTCCGCGGTTTCGCGGGCTGGCCGATAATCGACGACTGGCCTCGTCGCTCGATGACAACGCCACGCCGCGGCGTGCAGTACCGTTCAGGGCGCAAGGCAGGGGTCCGAATGGTGCCCGTGGCCGCTTCTCACAGCCACGAATAGAGAAAAAAAAAATACATGCTGCACGTACGAGTAAGAAGTTTCGCTCAGATAGCTCGGTGGGTGGGTGGGTGGGTGCTGTACAGCGCCCCCCAACGAAGTATGTCCCCTCCTCCCAGTCGGGTTCCGGTTCCCCACTTGTTTATTACGTTCGGTATTGCATGCCACAGGGGGGTATTTCGAGCTATGTTAGCTCAGCGGATTCTGTGTACTGAGCCCCCCCCCCCCCCCCCTACCAAGGATATTTTTCTTCGAGGTTGGGTTTTCGTTTCCCCCCTCCCTAACATTTTCGTTTTACGTTTTTCGTTTCCGCCCTCTTTTGTTGGTTTGTGTGTTGGAGAGATGGAAGGAGGCACATGCCCCGGCGAGACATCGCCGTCATGTTTGTGTTGTATGCGCGAATACGACAATAGCACACAGCGCGCTTGCGCGGGTGTTGGAGTTGTTGCTGTTATTGCGGATGTGTTGCGGATATTTTTGTTATGGCAGCAGCTCTATTGCTGTTGTCTGTAGCTCTGCGATGGCTCGCGTCACCAGCCCTCTTTCGCTGCCGCCGGAAGTACGAGTACGTCTTACTGTTTTCTATGATTTTCCATCTGGTTCATGGGCGCCCTCAGCATTTTTTTTGTTCCTTTGAAGCGCTTACATGGCCCAAACATCCCCCCTGTAGACGCTTTGGCAGTGGCAGGGCAACGGCGAGCGTTTGTTTTCGCTCCTGTCAGCCGCGGTCCGTCTTGTCAACGTACGAGACCAGGGGGCGGGGGCACGATTCTTCTGATGTATTATTTTTGTTTTATTTTGAAGATTTACACTACTCCTCTTTCTATCTGAGAGATGAATCTCTACCGTACTGTTTGCTGTAGTTTGTTGAAGGCTGTGGTGTTTTTATTTATTTACAGAAACCTGCCAGCGGCGCGTGCTGTGAGTCCCCACCCATAATGATTGGCATCCCAACTTTCTCAAGTCGAACATGTAGTAGGTAGATAAACCTTTTATTTTCACTTTTTTCAATTATGGATTTTTCAGTTTTGAACGTTTGTGTTGTCCCACACTCTGCTGTTCTAGTCTGGCTACCAGTCTCTCTATATGGGCTCTGGCTCTTAGAATATATGTAGAGTCTGCTCGTAGATGCCTGTGACACTACCGCGAGAGCGATATTGATAGCATTTGTGTTGGAGACTCAACGAATCGCTCATTCGTCGAGACAATCGTCTACGGTTGTTTCATGGCTCCCGTGCCCCAGGCTTTTGCCCCCGGCGAGAGCATGAGGGGGGGTATTTTCCCGGCGTTGTAAGGCTGGACTCACCCTTATGGAGCGACGCCTTCTGGCCACTGACCCCACCTACTGCATGTATAGGCTGAGTAGGTGGATGGCGGTAGCGTTGGGGTCAATGGCGGTGCGTCAGACACAACGCAATTATTTGTGATAGGCGACCTTCATGCTATACGTATACGGGGATTACCTGCTGCCTCGTCTAGATGTGGTGTGTGTGCAGAGGCAGATCGACACCCTCGCGGAAAGCTGATAGGTGCCGCCTGGACAGACACGACGTCCAACCAGGGAGTGAAGCTGGAATCGACGGCGAGGGGAAAACGAAGACCGATCACCGACGAGCGGGGCAGGGGGGGAAGGGGGCGGGGGGTACTCGATATCATGCACGGGCGTAGTCGTATGACCATAGACCCTCGCGTCCCTACAATTCCGGTGCAGAGCACGTCGGGTTTCCATTGACCAGGCGAGCAAGAAAGGAGGGGGGGGCTTGGTTGAACCCTTCTTGCCCGAGAAATTTTGACCACAACGGAGGAGGAGGCGCTTCGAGGAGGTTGTTCTCGCTTTGCACGCAAGAAGAGAGGGAAAACCCTTGGGAAGGGCCGCAGTAGGGCAGGCGAGGCGAGGCGCAAATCGAGTTTGGGCGGTAGACTGAAGGACGCCTGGGGCAGCACCAGCGCCCCAGTATGAGATCGGTCGGCCTCGTACGCACGAAAGCAGGAACTTTCCACATTCCCACCCCGGGGACTTTCTAGGCACCTACTTGCCGCTGACTTCCCGGCAAGTCAATTTAGTTGGTATGAGATTTGTGGGGCAGTTCCTGCATGAAAGCTTGGGGCAATAACGGGACACCATGACTGCTTTTTATCGCCGAGAGGGGACCACAGGTTTGATTGGCGCGTTGATTAAGGTAGGTATACTCTGATTAACAAGTCAAGGGGTGGGGTGGCTTTTTTGTTGGTCGCCTTTTTTTACCACGGCCCTTTGGGCAGCACTTGAGAGCGCTATTTTTTTCCCTCTTTCACTCTTCCTCCTTGGATGCAGGCAGCACTGCTTACACTGTAGACAGCAGTGTAGCTTTGCGAGTAGTCGTGTCCGGAAAATGGTGGCGTTAGGTACTGTCAGCACCCCAGACAGCAACGCTGTCGCCGATAGCCTACAGCAGCAGCAGTGTAGACACGGGGATTGTGTTCAACTGCAGTATGTGCTGCTACATCGGGCGCTTGTACTGTAGTACAGTGGCTTATCATATACCTGGTAGATTTACATATACACCTGCGGTATACGGTACGTTTTAGTTGCACGTGACAAGTCTCTTTTTTTGCGTTTGTACAATGGGTGGTGGGACTGGCTTAGTTTGGTTGGTTTAGTTTTCCTACCTATTTATAGACTACGGGCTAGATTTTGGCAATGCGCTAGTGTGAGGAAACAACAGCAACCGTTGTGTCGGTCCCCGCCGTTGAGTCTATCGCTGACTGGTACCGCCTTGACGCCCTGCCAATGAATCCCGTCGTGCGGAAGGGTGCAGCCCGACGAGGTTGCAGCAAGCATTGTGACTGCAGTAGACGCCGGAGAAAGCACCCTGCTCATTGCAATGCGTCAATATTGTACTACTATACCGTAGTACGCGTACTAAGTGTACTACCGCATGCCTGGCAATCTACACATTAGATCTTGTCTCAATACCGTAGTTTGTTGTGTCTCTTGTTATCCTCGCCTACGGGTTTTTCTTGTTGTCCTTATTCTACCCGAACGTCTACCTTGGCCTCTAGTGGGTTCGGCTTCGGTATAGAGTAGAGACATGGAGAGTATTAGAGGGTAGAGGTTGGAGAACCAGCGCCTTCCCTTCACTACCCCCAGTCACCCATGTGGCACCCTATCATCTCATGTGCGGCGCTATTCCCACTGCCGACTCATCGCCTCCTATGACCTCCGTATATGGCGCCCACCGCACCCCGAGTAGCACTCACCATATACCCACGTCCGCTGCCCAGGAAACCGCGACCGCCACAACACTCCCGAACCAAACGACCCCCCCCGTCCATGCCTTCGAAACTGGGGACGTCAATTTCCTTCTCACGGTGACGCTAGAACGAGGGTGCCGGAAAAAACGGCCTCGCTTCGGAGAACGTCGAGAACATGCCCTTCGTCTCCACTGCGGGGGCCTCCGCCGCCATCGTGGGAATTTATTCGTTTCTCGCGGTAATACAATCCTACGGCCATCTCCTTCGCAAAAACCACCATCCATGTATATACATCTCTATCTACCTCTCTCTCTTTTCTCATTATCTGACCACCCCCAGTGTCGCCTCCAATGCCCTCGTGCCAAACAGTTTTGTTTCCCACGTCTCTCCCCCCCCCATTTGTTTTTGGCGGTGACCACAATTGGCGGTCGAGTTAGATCATTTTTGTGCGGGGAGGGCCATGAATCCGCACACGGGAGATGATTGTATCACGTAGCGTGTATATGGTAAGGCACCCACGAGGCTGTTACATAGTACACCCATTTCTGCCTGTGGAAGTTGGAATTGGCCACACCAAAAAATACATCAATTCATTGACGCTGTCATCCATGTGCAAGAAAATCCGCCTCAAAATCGATTCTATGTAGAATGCAGCTCACGCTTCATACGACTCGACCAACACCTCACGGTGCTTCGCGCTTGGTGCAAGCGATGTCTACCTGGTCGGTGAAAACCCGACGTGCTCCCGTCCCTGCATTGTAGGGACGCGAGGGTTTATGGTCATACGACCACTGCCATGCATAATATCGACTACACCCCGCCCCCCCCCCACGCCCTACTGTAGATACCCCGCGTGCATGTGGGCAGCACCTATTCCGCGAGCCCTACGTGGTCACTACTCGCCTGCCGCCCGTCCTGACAACCAAAGGGGCGATGGTATTCTGCCCTCGAGTAGCAACACCACCGGTAGGAATATCAACAAGCAGCGACAGCAGCAGAGACAGCAGTGGCAGCCACGACAACGACGACGGAGGAGGCGGTACTACACTATCGATCGGCGTAAGCAACCACCACGGCTCCGACCGCGGCAAGGAGCACCAACCGGCGCGAGCAGCCACTACGGCGTCGACCGCAGCAAGGAGCACCAGCCGGGGCAAGCAGCCGCTACGGCTTCGACCGCGGCAAGGAGCCGTGACCACCCCCGCTCCCAACACTACTCGTAAGAGCCCGCCTCGCAAATAAATCCCCGCGACCGCCGTCACCGCGAGGCCGACCGCGACAGCTCTCGCCTCGCCAACGACCGCGCCTTCGGAACCTCCACCTAGCCAAGACCCTCCACGTAAGAACTCGCCTGCACCACGCTCGAGGATGGTTCGACGAGTTTGCGCGTTTGTGTTGTCCCACACTATGATATTCCAGTCAGGCTACACGTTTCTCTGTGTGGGCTCTGGCTCTTAGACTGTACCTGCGAGAGCCAATGATAGCGCTGTGTTGGAGGCTTACCTAGTCGCTCATTCGTTGAGAGAACCGTCCACGGCTGTTTCATGACCTCATGCCCTATGTTTGCCCGCGGAAAGCACGTGGGGCGGGGGGTTGTACGAGGACCCGAGACTCGACGACGACGACGACGGGGACGACAACATCAGTGGTAGACACAGCCGCCGCTCGAGTGAACGGGCCTCTCCAACACACGCCTGCGTGCGCCACGACACCCTTCGACCCCTGCGACCTCTTCCCTATTTTTCCCTCCTCGACCGAGTCCGACTTGAAGGATTTCACTGCCTGTCGGGTAAGACTCCACGCGAATGCAACAGGTTATGAAGCCCCGTCGGCCCTGTCTTTGTCCACACCCAACGACTGGAACACCCCCGCCCTACTACCACTTTTTTGACCGGGGCCCACGCCTGTATAGCCCGCGCGTGTAATAGCAGGTTCCGATCGGCACCGTGACTACAAATAACTAATGTTGAGCGTATACACGTTACATGCACACGTTACACGAGCCCCATTTAGCATTCTTGTTTTCCGTAGATACTTTCCAACGCCCCTTTCGCACGTACGCATGTCCATTGCACACGATGCACTTGTCCGATGTGCACGCCCCCGTTGTGCGTGGCCGTTTGACTGGTCCGTTTACCTTGTCGATTCCACACGTCCGTTTCATAAGTCCATACGTAAGTATAATCCACTCCACGTGTGCCCGTTGAATTCGTCTGTTGCACGTGGCCGTTGCTCGCGTCAGTTGCGACGTGTCATGTTCTAAACTTTGCGTCCGTTACACGTTGCGCGCGTCAGTTGCGACGTGTCATGTTCTAAGCTTTGCATCCGTTACACGCATCGATTCGACTGCTAATAGTTCGTTTAGGGTGTATGTTTCAGGCTTCTAAAAATCGGCATCAACGTGCCCATTGCCCGTGTTCTTTGCCCACTCCCGTTGGACGGGTCTGCCTCACATACCCGTAAGGCACGTTGGTTGCAATAAGGTCCGCCGCACGCATCCGCTTTACGAGTACACGTGTCCGGTGTACTTTCTTCGTTTCTGCGTGTCCGTTTCATGCGTTGGTTTGACAGGTCTGCTGCACGTGTCCGTTGAATGCACCCGTTGCACGTGTCGGCTACTTACGATCACGCATTGATGATACCCGTTCGATGCACTTCTTACAGTGGTTGTTTTTCCGCGTCAATTCCATTCCCAGCCGCCCCTTTCGCATGCCCGTAGCCTGCGTCTGTTGCCCAAGGCCGTTGCACGTGTCCGTTACGCACACCCGAATACGTGTGGCCGTTTTAATTCTCCGTCTGCCGTACTACCAGTTCCACGCGTCCCTCAAACAAGTCGGTTGTCATAATCCGGTGCATGCGCCCGTTGGACGTATCGGTTTCACGTTCACGGTACGAACATGCTTCTGCTACATGCGTCCGTTACACGCATCGGTGTACATTAGTCCTTTATGCCTCTTCGTTCTCCGTGTACAATGCCAGGCGTCCGCTTCACATGTCCGTTTTCCGTATCCGTACGTTGCACGCGTATGCGTGACTGTGTCTGGCCCGCAAACAACGAGAACGACAGCAACCAACAACCGCCCATCAAAGACACCTCCCCAAACACACCGCCGCCGCCGCCGCCACCACCACCACCACCACCAGTAGCACTAACAACCACAGCAGCAGAGTAGCGCAGCAGCATCTTTAACCAGAGGCCGTCTCTACCGCCTGACACCCGGTGCAATGGAGGAAATTTCAAAGTAATTGCTCGCGGGCCTTGGTTCACGCCGAACCGACAGCAGTCACATGCCTGCGGCGCGCCGCCCGCGCGTCTGTGAGCAGAGCGGGGCGGAGGATCCGTCTCCTCTCTACTGCACATCACCAAGCACCAACGAAGAAAACAAACATAGCTACAATACATATTCAGTGTTGTCATTATGAATCAGTACCGCACTATGATATGATTCACTTCAGCACTGCAGCACACTATTTCAGCGCTGAACTACTACTGGCCTACTTCACTGTGCCCGCAGTTTTCGGATACTTTTGCTTGCGTTTTTTACTAAAGCGTCTTATCGCCAGAGGGTTGAGACACCCACATCGGCGCACAGGGTCATAGCGCCGCCACTCCCACCTCCACCATCACCACCACGATCACCACCACCACTACTACATGGCCACAACCACGATGTAAACGGCGTTGGTGAAACCACCTCCCTGTCTCCAGCGTGTCTCAAGCCGCGCAGCGCGGCGCGGCGCTGCCAGCGAGGATCACCCGATGTTGGCCCCGGGGCGGGCACCGGCGATGCTATGGAGGCGGGAGCTACGAGCGGGGGGCGGGTGTAGCCGGCGGAGCCCTGGCGTACCGTCGGTGGTACTTGTCGTTCACCTGCATGTTATATAAGAGAAACAAGAGAAAAATACGAGTAAAGTACACACACTCCGCAGCATATTTACAGTAGATGAACGCCGTACTGTACACGTTATTTCCTGCAATATGTGCTTACATCTTATACAGACGCGTCTATAACCCACGCATCCTCGATAGACACGCCTGCACACCCGATAGGAAAACTCCGCACAGCGCATCCTCTCCAGACACGACCCTCAGCAAATTGCTCGTTCATCCTGTCTCGCTCTAGCTGCTGCTGTCACTCTAGCTAGCTCCTGCTGGTGCTCTAGCTGCTGGTGTACCTCTAGCTGCTGCGGTTGCCGTAAATAATTGTTGCTGTCACTCGAGCTGCTGCTGCCTCCCTAGCTGCTGCTGCTATCGCTGTTATTGTTGCTCATCCTGCGCGGGCCTTACCTCGGCAAGGTAGAACGTTCCGGGGAACAGATCGCCTGCGTCCCCCGTGGGCTGGTACCCTGCCTTTCCGTACCGTTCTTCCCGCAGGTCCATTGCCTGCTTGCCGGAGGGAGAGGCAGAGATGCGAGGGAGACACACAAGGAGGACGGAGACAGGACGGAGACAGGAAGGAGACAGCATGGACGCAGGGAGAAGACAGTATGGGAACAGGATGGGGAGAGGAAAGAAACACGAAGGAGACGAGAAGGAGACAGGAGTGAGCCAGGAATAAGACAGGTTCGGCGCAGAAGACCAGATTAGTAGATACCTGGTACGAATTATACAGATGAAGTAGAACGGGGGCAGAAGGGACATAGGACCAACAGGACGGAGAGAGGGCGGAAAAAAGGATGGAGACAGGATGGAGGCAGGAGAGAGACAGAGGAAGGCGACAGAAGGAGACAGAAAGGAGACAGGAAGAGGCAAAAGATAGACATATACTTCGAAGTACCTGGGTACACAGAAAGGAGGCAGAGGGGAGGATAGGACCAAGACAGGGTACTTACATGGAAGGGCAACATGACTGAGACGGGACGGATAAATAATGGAGACAGGACGGAGATGGGAAGGGCGACAGGACGGAGAGACAGGACGGAGAATGGACGGAGATAGGATGCAGACAGGAAGGATACAGGATAGGTACGTATACAAGAAAGGAGACAGGAGGGATATCTGACTGAGACAGAACGACGTACAGGGAAGGGCAAACGGGCGGAGACGGGACAGACATGGGGCAAACGGAAACGGGACACTCGTAGAGATAGAGCGAGCGGGCGGAGCGGTTTTACTAAATAGTTTTTTTCTGGGATCCCGGACGGATTGGGAAAGCCAAGCAGGGTAAAGCAAGGCAATGTATGGCGAGGGGCACAAGAAGATGTCCCTGCGACCGTGCTCGCAGCATGTATCGCGTACTTCTGCAGTTGCTGCTGATTTGTCATCTTCCGCTGCTACCGTTGCCCCTGCCGACGCCGCTTCCGTTACCGATGCTACTGATAGTGGTGTCTGTCGCAGATGCTGCTGCTGCTGCTGCTTGAGCCGCCGCAAAAACCAAAACAATATCGTCCTGATATCAAGCATCGAAAAAACTCTTTTTTTTTCCCGCCACTCATCTCGCCCTCAACTTAACTCCTATTTTTAGTTTTGTTTTCTTTTAGTTGTGTTTGTTTATTCCATCACCTGTGCGAATTCCTCGGGGGTGCGCTGCAGCCTCCCCTTTAGCCGCTCCTCGACCCCCAGTGCCTTCTTCATCGCCCCCAGTGAAAACGCTTCGCTCATAGATGGCCTCGCCTTGAAGCTGGCTCGTCAAGTCACACCAGATTGCGACAGTCGTGTGTGTC
Organism: Nereocystis luetkeana; assembly: GCA_031213475.1. Classification (NCBI taxonomy): domain Eukaryota; class Phaeophyceae; order Laminariales; family Laminariaceae; genus Nereocystis; species Nereocystis luetkeana. The sequence continues at coordinate 904,704 of JARUPZ010000035.1, read as the reverse complement.
CGACGACATGGCGGGGAGGAGAGGGGGGGAAAGGGGGGAGGGAACGGGGTGTAGTGGGGGGGGGGGGGGGGTATTCATATCATGCATGGCCGTGGTCATCAGACCATAGACCCTCGCACAACTACAATGGGGGGGAGGGGGTGGTATACGCGGGAGGGTGGGGGGGCGTTCAATTCTCGTTTCCGTTTGTTTTTGGGCTTGGCTATGTAGGGGTGGTGTATTGTTCCATGAAACGGCTTCCATCGCGGCTGCAATTGACGCGCACAATGGTTGATGGCCCATCGTTTCACACGTATTATATATTACTGTGTACGACGGCTTTTACGCCATGCCGGGAGTTATCCGCTCTCTACGGTGTTGGAGCCTACGCCTCCCCCCCCCCCCCCCCCTCTCTCTTACCCCCCTCGCCCCCCCCCGATCAATGAATTCGACACTGCCGTACAAATGCAAGCCCGTATGCACAAGGTGCAAAAATCCACTTCACGAGCGGTTCTTGGTAGGGTAAAGATAGCCCTTCATGCGACTCGCCGAGCACCTCACGGCGCTTCGCGCTTGGTGCAAGCAATGTCAGCCTGGTCGGTGGCAACCCGACGTGCTCTGTCCCAGCATTTGCAAGGACGCGAGGTGTCTATGGTCATACGACTGCGACAATGCATGCCATGAGCACCCACTCCCCCCACCCCCCCCCCCCCCGCCTCCCCAACGCGCGTGTCTACACTTATCGGTACGCAAACAGACACACCTGTAAGCAGTAGCGACAAACCCGGAACCGTAGCTGAACATCAGGACACGCGCGCCCCCATCGGCCTCTAGCAAGCTACCGTTTGCGGCGACTACAGACACCAGTCCGGCGAAGACAGAGGCGGTGTAGCAGTTGCCCACCTGAATCCCGCCCCGAACATCGCGGTAGGGAGGGAGGGAGGGAGGGAGGGAGGGAGGCAGATTGGTTGGGGAGGAGGAGGGATAGGATCAGCAGAGGGCATAGGTGGGAGAGGGGGGGGTGTACTCGATAGGAGAGATGTACTCGATATCATGCATGGCCGTAGTCGTATGACCATAGACCCTCGCATTCCTACAATGCCGGGACGGAGCATGTCGGGTTTTCACCGACCAGACAGACATTGCTTGCACCAAGCGCGAAGCGCCGTGAGGTGTCCGGCGAGTCGCATGAAGGGTGAGCTGCATCCGACTAAGAACCGCTTTTGAGGCGGACTTGCATACGGATGACAGCTTCAATGAGTTGATTTAATTTCCGGGGTAGACATTTCCCGAGACAGCAATGGGAGTACTATGTGACTGCCTCTTGGGTGCCTTACCTTGAACACTACGTGATACGACCATTCCCACGTGTGCGGAGTAAAGGTTATTTACCTCGCACAAATGATCTAAATCGACAACCAGCTGTGGGCGACCGCCAAAATAAATAAACAAATAAACAAACGGTACCCTGGTTGTCTAGCTCCCGTAGTGAGCGGCATGTTTTACAGTGTCGTTGCCAACCGACGCCAACCCAACCTATAAAAAATAGGGGGGGAGGGGAACGAGGGGCGGGGTGTACTCAATAGGAGAGATGTGCTCGATCTCATGCATGGTCGTAGTCGTACGAGGGGGGGGGGGGGGATAGGATTGGCGGAAAGAAGAGGTGCGGGGGGGGGGAGGGGGAGAGGAAGGCGGAGGAGGAATAGGATTAGCAGAAGGAAGAGACGAGACGAAGACGGTGGGGGGGGGGGGGAGCGACTCGCTAAACGAGCGGATACTCACACGTGGTATGATGCAGTAGAACGAGCGCGGCAAAGAGGGAAGAGGAACGAGGGGGGCAGGGGGCATGAGGAAAAACCTGTTTCTTGGCACCTCCTTCAGCTTTAACATACGCTGCGCTACGCGTAGCCTACCCGAAGGAGGGGGTGCTGCGCCAAATACGCCAGCAAAACACCGCCGCCGCGTTTGAGGGACGTATGCGGTATACCGATGCCGTGGTGATGGCGCCGCCCGCATTTTCGTGGGGAGGAACGAACCTTGTTTTCTACATTAGCTCGAAAATGTTTGGAGCGGCCGCAGCCGCAGCCGCAGCTCGGGGAAGCATAATGCTTCAAACTAAAATAACCACCAAGTGCAGCGGTAGCGCGGTGCGAAAGGTCGGTTATCTCACACCAAAACAGCTAGGGAGAAACGTTTCCAGCGCAGCTAAGGTCTTCTCTGCCCCCAAAGGCAACAAAAGCCCCTCCTCCCTCCCCCCACTCCCCCTTTCGCCCCTCCCGCGCTGTGGAGCGCATACATCCAGTGATCTAACGGACACGCAAATCCGAACAGTAGGAACCCCCCCGCCCCCCGATAGCCTGTACAACACTAGCGCCAATGGCCAACCCGCCAGGGCATTCAGAACGTTATAGAAGCTACAGTGGTCAAGATGCCCCCCCCTTCCACTCTCCCCGCTCTCCCCCCCCCCACCGCTTTCCTCCCCTCCCCCCCTTATATACCAGTTCGTTGACGCTGTCATCCATATGCGAGAAAAGGCGCCTCAAAAGCGGATCTTAGTGGGACGCAGCTCATCCTTCATGCGATTCGCCCAACACCTCACGGCGCTTCGCGCTTGGTGCAAGCAATGTCTGCCTGGTCCGTGAAAACCCGACGTGCTTCGTCCCGGCATTGTAAGGATGCGAGGGTCTATGATCATACGACTACGGCCAGGCATGATAATGCGTACACCCCCCCCCCCTATATATAATATAAAGGTTGCGTTGGCGTCGGTTGGCAACGACACTGTAAAATATGCCGCTCATACGTGAGCTAGACAACCAGGGTACCGTTTCATTTTTGTTTTTGGCGGTCGGTTACAGCTGGTGATCGAGTTATAGACCATTTGTGCGGGGTGGAAAACCTTTTCTCCGCACAAAGGGAATGACCGTATCACGTACCAGGTAGTGCTTATGGTAAGGCACCCACGAGATAGTGACATAGTACCTCCATTGCTGTCTCTGGAAGTGGCCACACCGGAAAATAAATTAACTCATTGAAGCTGTCATCCACGTGCAAGAAAGTCCGCCTCATAAGCGGTTCTTAGTAGGATGCAGGTCACCCTTGATGCGACTCGTCCTACACCTCACGGCGCTTTGCGCTTGGTACAAGCAATGTCTGCCTTGTCGGTGAAAAACCGACGTGCTCCGTCCCTGCATTGGAGGTAGTGACATAGTGTACCCCCATTGCTGTCTCTGGAAGTGGCCACACCGGAAAATCAATTAACTCGTTGGAGCTTTCATCCATATGCAAGAAAGTCCGCCTCACAAGCGGTTCTTAGTAGGATGCAGGTCACCCTTGATGCGACTCGCCCAACACTTCACGGCGCTTCGCGCCTGGTGCAAGCAATGTCTGCCTGGTCGGTAAAAACCTGACGTGCTCCGTCCCAGCATTGTAGGGATGCGAGGGTCCATGCTCATACGACTACGCTCATGCATGATATCGACTACCCCCCCCCCGTCCCCGCCCCCGTCGACCTTATCTCTCGGTGGGACCACCTTACCTCGCGGCTGACGGAGCACGCCGGTAGGCACCGCGCCTTGAAGTCGGGCGCGGCCACCTTCCGGAAAGCGGCGTCCAACTCCCTGTCCGCGTACGTTTCCCCCAGCTCCACCTTCTCCCATTTGTCGCGCAAAGACGTAACCCCTACCCCTTTCCCACCGCCGCCGCCTTGACACCCTTCATTCGCTACTGCTGTTGCTGGTGATGATGTCGAGGACGACTGCAGAGACTGGAACCGTTCTGAGGCAGGGTCGGCGCGGAAATCAAGGAAGCACATCCTGCGATACAGTCACATCGACAAAAGAGGGCACGCGCGGGCCGGGCGAGAGGGGGGGGGGTCGGGAAATGCTTTAGAAAACGAGCGCCCCAAGTTTCTTGAGGCTTCCCGAGAAGCCCGGCGGGAGGCCGGGGGGGTATGCGGGAAGGACGGGAGGGCGCGGGGTGGGATGGGTTGTGGGTTGTGGGGGGGGGGGGGTGATTCGAAGAGGCGCGTGCATGGATCGACATATTGAGGCATCTGGAAAGGTACGCACGAGACGCGTGCATGGATCCACCGGCAGACTGAGACAAAAAAAGAGCCACCAAGCGGATGCACTCGTACAAGAACACTACGTATAGCATCAAATTTGTATTGCAGAGCTTGCACGTTGCCGGGAAGTGTTATTTCCAGCCCGTAGTCTCGGCACTCGACAAAATTGACCAGTTCGAGCAAAGCGGACCGGTTGTGGATGGTGCGTAGGTACATAACGGAGCAACACGCACGATTAGGCGGCCGCGAAAAACAAAGGGGTGTAGGGGAAAGGATGCACTCGTGTCAAGCATGGCCGCGGTCGTATGGCCGTAGACCCTCGCATCCCTGCAGCGCCGGGACGGAGCACGTCGGGTTTGCGCCGACCGGGGCGGGGGGGAAGATAGAGAGCGAGAGAGAGGGAGAGAGAGCGGCCAGTTAAGAACACCAGCGTAAGAATACAACAGGGCGAAACGGCCACCAGAAAAATTGCTGCATCAAAAGCACGAATCATACCACGAGTAGCAGGTGAGCACGCCTTCAACACAGCGAGGCAAATATTATTATGAATGCGTACAGCAGTACTGAAATCAAAATGAGTAGCAGTGCTCCCCGAAGCGAGAAAAAGAAATGCACACAACGATTAATACCATCGCTGTAAAAACAACACTCTAAATAATTCAACATCATACATAAGGGGCTGGTAGGCTGGCCTCTCGGTGCGAACGCTAACCTCGCAAAGCCCTTTTGCACGAGCTTGTTGTAAGGCGCGTGCAGGCTGACAAAGTCGAACGACTCCACTGTCACCCCTCCTGAGGAGGCGGATGCGTTCCCCACCCCGCCCCCCCGTCCGGAAATGCCTTTCCTGTGCGTGGCCAATGAAAAAAAAAAACCCAGCAACAATGGATGGGAAGGGGTACTCATGTCATGCATAGCCGTAGTCGTATGACCATAGACCCTCGCATTCCTACAATGCCGGGACGGAGCAAGTCGGGTTTTCACCGACCAGGCAGACATTGCTTGCACCAAGCGCGAAGCCCCGTTGAGTGTTGGGCGAGTCGCGCGAAGGGTGAGCTACATCCTATTAATACTAAGAACCGCTTGTGAGGCGGCTTCGCACATGGATGCAGCGCCAATAACTTTAGGGGGGGGGGGGGGGTGTACTCATCATGTCATGCACGGGCGTGGTCGTATGACCATACCCTACAATGCCGGGGCGGAGCACGTTGGGTTTTCGCCGACCAGGCCGATATTGCTTGCACCAAGCGCGAAGCGCCGTGAGGTGCGCATGAAGGGTGAACTGCATCCTACTAAGAGCGGCGTGTGAGGCGGACTTGCTTATGGATGACGGCTTTGATGAGTTAATTTAATCTCCGGTGTAGCCACTTCCGGAGGCAGCAATAGGAGTACTATGTACCTGCCTCCTGGGTGCCTTACCATAACCACTACCAGGTACGTTATACCATAATTCCCACTCGTGCGGAGTAAAGGTTCTCCACCCCGCACAAAACGATCTAACTCGACCGCCAGCTGAAACCGGCCGCGAAAAAAAATATGAAAACAAAGCGGTACGCTGGTTGTCTACCTCAAGCAGCGAGTGGCATGTTTACAGTGTCGTTGCCAACCGATGCCAACCCAACCTATATATAATGTACAGGGGCGTACTCATTTGTTGCTCGCCTTAGTCATTCGACCATTCACCACGCATCCCTTTCGAGACGGAGCAACGTTCCTACTCCTAATACGAGACATTTGGGCGCTCATTACGTTGTTTCCATATATTACATAGAAACGTTTGGCTAGTCCTGTCCCCTTCCTGTTCCGCCGCCTTTTGCCACCATCCATCTCCTAGGATAGCGATCGTCTTCTCTCTGCCACCCAGTATGTCCAACTCCTCCATGTCACATTCGTCTTCTCAACGCATGCCGTTCCCCGTTCCTCCTTGTGCAACTTCACATCCACCTACTAAGTGAGTTCTACTCTCTTTTGGAGGGAGTACTCACCGCCATTTTTTTTTTTTTCCAACTTAACTTCTACTTTCCAGCCTAGCTCGTAGGAGGTTTTACCCTCGGCGATCTTCTGGACAAGCCGTGGTCACAGGTGTCGTCCCTTCTCCCCCCCCGGTACGTGCCTTTATTTTTTGTCGCGCATAGGGTTCGGCATTCCCACTGCTCGTCGATGCTCATCGAATGTAGCTAACTCACGCTCTCGCGCTTTCCGCTAATCATTTTTTTGTATGCAAGAAAAAGTCCCTACGAGCATGCACTCGGTGAGACTTGAACCCACGAAATTGATCTTGATAGGCACGCGGACCACCTACCAAGCCACCGGGGACGCCGGCCATGCATGGCCGTAGTCACATGACCGTAGACGCTCGTATCCCTACAATCGACGGAGCACGTCGGATTTCCACCGAGGAGGGGGGGTATGATGCCATCACTATCATGCATGGCCATAGTCGTATGACCATGGACCCTCGCATCCCTACAATGCCGGGACGGAGGACGCCAACTTTCACCGACCAGGCATAAACAGCACCAAGCGCGAAGCACCCTGAGGTGCTGGTCGAGTCGCATGAAGGGTGAGCCGCATCCTACTAAGAACCGCTTGTGAGGCGGACTTTCTTACGTGTGGATGACAGCGTCGAGTGCATCGATTTTGGTTTCTGTTGTGGCCCCTTCCAGAGACAGCAATGGGTATACTATGTGGGGCAGGGGAGAAATAAAAAGCGAACACAAAAAAACAACGAGGGCTTGTTGGATGCAGAGAAAAACAAAAACCCATCGAACAAAACAGCGCGACGGAGCAACGCTTGGAGAACAAAACAAAACACGTTTTCCAGCTGTGCGTACTGTAGCACAATCTGTCGAGAGCTGAGAGTGGGTTCGTTGTTACACAACGCGGCGACATATGCACAAGTAGAGCTCGTACGCGAAGCGTAAATAGCTGTACCGAATGCAGCAGGCGCGCGCGCGCGAGGGGGGGGGGGGGGGGCTCGCAAGGCGTGTCATAAATGGCTGTACCGAAGGTAGCAGGCGCGCGAGGGCGGGGGGGGGGGGCTCGCAAGACTGTCTGCTTCCCGGTGTGGTAGCTAGTGACCCGGTATCGGTACCAGGTTGCCTGATCCCACAGGCAGGTAGGTGTACGTGCTGCTTCCGGTATACCAGGTGCACATTGCTGGGGGACATACACAGTAATCGGGACTCACAATGGGCTCAAAAGCCATGCACTTCTATGTGTTTTTACACACTACATTGGGTTCTATGAACAATTACTATTACCATTATATGTGTTCCCCCTACGTGCAACTTGCTACCGCGCAATAAATGTCTTGAGGGCTGCTGCAGCATCAACAGTAGCTGGGACGACTTCTTGCCTGGTACATACCTGGTACCGTATTACCCTCGAGTTGGGCGTTTATCAATTTCGGCCCGCTTCACTCGTGTTCTTGTTCTGTTTACACTATCGTGTATGGGTGTGGGTGTGTTTTTTTTCCCTCTTCACCTGGAAGATTTCGCCTTGTACCCCGCGTAGCACTTGTCGACGCATTCCAAGTAGACGGACTGGAGAGATAGAGATACAGAGAGGTCGAGAGAGAGCGAGCGTAAAAATAAAAACGAGAAGGGACAAACATAAGAGCAGCATGGAGCCGTACGCGCGAAACAAGTCGCACTCAAGTCAGTTTGACGAGCGGAGGGGGGAGAAGAGGAGATGGGAGGGATGGGGGGCCGTGCAACGGTATGTAGGGGGGGCGGGAGGGGGTTACTCCTTGTCATGCTCAACGTCATGCATGGCCGTAGTCGTATGACCATCGACCCCTCGCATCCAAGCACGTCGGGTTTTCACCGACCATGTATAAACATTGCTTGCGCCAAGCGCGAGGCGGATCGTGAGGTATTCGGCGAGTCGCATGAAGGGCGATTGAGCTTCATCCTACCGGTGAGTCGGACTTTCTTGAATATGGATGACAGGCGTCGAAGCTAGGGCTTGCACATTTTGAGCCAAAAGAGTTTTTTATCACTACACATACCGAGATTCCTCAACAGAGGAGCTACATCTCGGACAGATAGATCGCCTACACATAGTTCATCTACAGATAGATCATCTACAAATACATAACCTAGATCCTAACCTGCCGCCAGGAAATGCTGTGCAAGATCCGTGTATGTAGCACTAATTCGAACCAGGAAACATGTTATCGGGGCCGTGCAGGTTATACGACTCCCACCCGGCAACGCGAGCTACAGTAGATCATACAGATCATACAGATCATAAACATCGTGTACAGATCAGAAATCGGCGATCTGTCCGAGGCGTGGATTATATTATCAACCCACGTAGTCAATGGGATTTCTCGGCAGGCTTAACGTATTTATTGATAGTCGATTGTTATGGTGAGATGTGGAGGAGCCTCAGAAATTTTAGAAGCTACAAGCTGGACTGGCCCAGAGGCTGAAAACATGGTTGGACGGGAATTTCCACACGATTTCTACGAATTTTCACATGAAATTTTGACGCATGATTTTTAGTAGTATCGCAAACGTAATTGACCTCATTTTTTTTCTTTCACAAGTTAGGCCGATATTTATAAATACGGGAATATTTTTTTCGCGACAAAGGGATGTAAACAAAAAAAGAAAAAAGTGCAGTCGCAGGCAGCTACATTTGCAATACTACTAAAAAATCACGTGTCAACATTTCAGATCAAAATTCGCAAAAACCGCGTGGGTATTCCGATATTTCTTTTTGGCGTCAGGATTGTGGGTGACATAGTAAACCACCCGCACAAACGTAGGATGCCACCCCCCTACGTAGTATATTGAGACCTTGACGTCTCCCTATCAAGAGCAACAACAGCACCGACAAGGGCGGCACTGGAAATATATCGATTATGTGGAGCTCCGACGAACGTGTTGTTTGGCAATACAGTACAGCAGTAGTACCATATACTGTCACGTACGGCATGGGTAAAGTTGGGCCTCATAGACGGTATTTAATGCCAACAAAATCATCATCTTCTGCGTTGTGCACAGCTGCGTCACACCTTCTCCGTACTGTCAAGTAATACAAACACCACGTACTCAACAACGAACTCTCTGCATGCACTACATACTCGAACAGTAGGGCACACCAAAACTTTACTCCTGCCCCCCCCCCAGCTGGCCGCCAGGCCAAGGTTGTTGCTCGTTAAGCAAACCAGGTTCCCTGTCCAGAATGTTGAGGTGGGCCTTTTGCTTCGCCCGCATTTTCTCGATCAGCTCCTCACTCGTTACCACTACCCCACCCCGCGATATTTCGCGTTAAGCCCGGCCGTAGTCTCGTGCACGCCGGGCAAAGCGCCGCACCCGCCCGATTGTCAAGTAGTTTTCCGACCACATCGTTTTTGCGATGTTGGCGTGCATGTTCTTGGGAACCTCGTCATTCTACACACGCCGAAATTTCTGCTTGGAAAACCCCCAGGAGTACTCTATCCCCGCCCCCGCTACCTCTGGGTGGCATTTTGGCGACAACAGTATATGCCCCTGACTCTCTACCACGTGCTGCAGAGCGGTCCTCTCGGTCTTGAAGTCCGGCATCGCCTGCAGGACTTTCTGGATGTTCTTGTCATCAGCGATCCCCACCGCTACCGACATCCCGTCCTTCCACCACCCGCGCTCCTAGAGGCACTGCTTTTCTCCCTTTGCCTTCCCCTCGTACCCTTCCATGACCTTCTCCTTCGGTTCTGACGTAGCTCCCCCATCCTGCGAGACGCCTGAGCCACCTCCGTTGCTCGTTTTCTGTTCCGCTTTATTCTTCGGCGCGACTGTCGTGTCTGTACGCGGGGCACCCCAATCGTAAAACGGAGGAGGCGTACCCACCGCGAACGGACTAGTCTGCGTGTCGCCCACCTTCAGCTTGGAGTCAATCGACACTGCCCCCTCGCTGAACTCCGTGCTGCACTTGTCATTGGTCTAGGACACCTTCGCCCCCCCCGGCCCCAAGCATCCCTACGTCATGACGGTATCCCGCAACTTCTTCTGCTTCCCCCCGTACTTAACGTTCATGTTGGTCATGTGCAACCCATCCTCTCGCTGCTTCGCATGCCCTGAAGAGTGATCGACCTCACAAACCACTTGCGTGGTGGGATCGATGTTGTTCCAAAACATGCAACACGTCTTCGGTCTGTTTATTGAACTGTTCGTATGTCCAGTACCCTTCCTTGTGATTTCCGCAGACGAGAAAGCGCAGACTAGGGCTCCGCGTCGTCGTCAGCTCCTTTTTGGACGTCCTTCTTGCGCTTTTCGTTGATCTCGTTGAGCACGTCATCCGACAAAGGTAAATCGAAGCCGTATCTCTCATCCTGAAACGCAGACACCATCTCCTCCGGCCCCTCCGTTTCTTTGCGCAGCCCGCGTTCCCCTTGAATCACCCACTCGTTGCCCTCCCGTGCATACGCCTTGTACACACTTTCGCCCTGTCCGATGTGGCACACCATCTTGCTGCATTCGCACATGCCCGCGGGGTGGTGCATCTCGCAGGGAGCGGCCGTAGCGGTGGCAAAGTGGACGCTCTTGCGCCCACCCTCATCTTTGTCAAGTGCCTTGCGGAGAGCGCCGAAGTCGTCGACGGAGCCGTTGTCTCTCAGCAGGTCGACATGGAACTCGATGCACGGAGCCCCATCGATCCCCCAATCGTAAACCTCTGCGTAGAAATCCCCCGCCGGGCCTTGTTCCTTGAGGTCGTTGAGCCGCCTCAACTTCTCCGCGCCGAGTGAGTCCTTTCGTACTTACACCCATACCGGTTGTAGCAGCGCGAGCTTCCGCCTCAGCTCGATGTACTCACCACGATAGGCTACTACATCCGGCCTCTCGTGGCCATCAGTGTAGAAGGAGTTCGAGGCCGGAGCTGGGTACGCCAATTTCGGACGAGGGGCGGTTTGAAGCGAGATGCAAGGGGTGTGCACGAGCGGGACTGGATCATGTCCGAGGAGGATCTTCAGCATGAGCTCGTCAGGTGGATGGAAATGAAGAAGCGTCTCACCTTCAAAGAGGTCTGGGCATACGTCAACTCGTCGCTTTTCTCAAAACGAAATCGGGAATCTGCACAGACTCCTGTCGACGTATCAAGTGACGCTTCCCGTCTCCATGTCCACGGTCCACTCGTGGATGAAAGCGTTGAGGTGCAAGTACGAGCGTGCCACGACACCCTTCTACACTGATGGCCACGAGAGGTCGGACGTAGTTGCCTATCGTGGTGAGTACATCGAGCTGAGGCGGAAGCTCGCGCTGCGACAACCGGTATGGGTGTAAGTACGAAAAGACTCACTCGGCGCGGAGGAGTTGAGGCGGCTCAACGACCTCAAGGAACAAGGCCCGGCGGGGGATTTCTACGCAGAGGTTTACGATTGGGGGATCAATGGGGCTCCGTGCATCGAGTTCCATGTCGACCTGCTGAGAGACAACGGCTCCGTCGACGACTTCGACGCTCTCTTCAAGGACTTTGACAAGGACTTTGACAAAGATGAGGGTGGGCGCAAGAGGGTCCGCTTCGCCGCGCCGCTACGGCCGCCCCCTGCGAGATGCACCACCCCGCGGGCATGTGCGAATGCAGCAAGATGGTGTGCCACATCGGACAGGACGAAAGTGTGTACAAGGCGTATGCACGGGAGGGCAACGAGTGGGTGATTCAAGGGGAACGCGGGCTGCGCAAAGAAACGGAGGGGCCGGGGGAGATGGTGTCTGCGTTTCAGGATGAGAGATACGGCTTCGATTTACCTTTGTCGGATTACGTGCTCAACGAGATCAACGAAAAGCGCAAGAAGGACGTCCAAAAAGGAGCTGACGACGACGCGGAGCCCTAGTCTGCGCTTTCTCGTCTGCGGAAATCACAAGGAAGGGTACTGGACATACGAACAGTTCAATAAACAGACCGAAGACGTGTTGCATGTTTTGGAACAACATCGATCCCACCACGCAAGTGGTTTGTGAGGTCGATCACTCTTCAGGGCATGCGAAGCAGCGAGAGGATGGGTTGCACATGACCAACATGAACGTTAAGTACGGGGGGAAGCAGAAGAAGTTGCGGGATACCGTCATGACGTAGGGATGCTTGGGGCCGGGGGGGGCGAAGGTGTCCTAAACCAATGACAAGTGCAGCACGGAGTTCAGCGAGGGGGCAGTGTCGATTGACTTCAAGCTGAAGGTGGGCGACACGCAGACTAGTCCGTTCGCGGTGGGTACGCCTCCTCCGTTTTACGATTGGGGTGCCCCGCGTACAGACACGACAGTCGCGCCGAAGAATAAAGCGGAACAGAAAACGAGCAACGGAGGTGGCTCAGGCGTCTCGCAGGATGGTGGAGCTACGTCAGAACCAAAGAAGGTCATGGAAGAGTACGAGGGGAAGGCAAAGGGAGAAAAGCAGTATCTCTGGGAGCGCGCGTGGTGGAAGGACGGGATGTCGGTAGCGGTGGGGGTCGCTGACGACAAAAACATCGAGAAGGTCATGCAGGCGATGCCGGACTTCAAGACCGAGAGGACCGCTCTGCAGCACGTGGTAGAGAGTCGGGGGCATATACTGTTGTCGCCAAAATGCCACCCAGAGGTAGCGGGGGTGGGGATCGAGTACTCCTGGGGGTTTTCCAAGCAGAAATTTCGGCGTGTGTAGAATGACGAGGTTCCCAAGAACTCGCACGCCAACATCGCAAAAACGATGTGGTCGGAAAAGTACTTGACGATCGGGCGGGTGCGGCGCTTTGCCCGGCGAACACGAGACTACTGCCGGGCTTACCGCGCAATATCGCGGGGTGGGGTACGTACGTCCGCCCCAATCCGCAGGAGCGAAAATTTGTGTCGAACAAGCGACACCTCGTTCATTAGTTCCTAGCGTTTGGCCTCGGCTGCCCTGACCGCGGCATCCGTTGGAAGCAGTTTGTCCGACCGTGCCTTCGTGGCCTGCGTGAAGCCCAGCTGCTTGATGTCGCGCAGCCGTTCCTTCCCCAGCACTGATAACACCGAGTACCCTCGATACCACAACTGGTTTGCCTGCGCGGGGGATATCTCTTCTCCCTCCTCGCCCTCGTCGCCGTCATCGCCCTCGACAGCGGGGGGGAGGGGCACTCGACAGGAGAGGTGTACTCGATCTCATGCATGGCCGTAGTCATATGACCATAGACCCTCGCATCCCTACAATGCCGGGACGGAGCATGTCGGGTTTTCACCGACCAGGGCATACATTGCTTGCACCACAAAGACTGCCAGTTTTTTTTGCTCGACAGGGCATCATCGAGACGCACGATGTGTTCCTCGTTGGTTGCAATGGGCGTGGTCAGCTCGTACTTCCGGTTGCTGAGGTAGGCGCTACGCCTGTCGAAGTCCCTTCGAAGCCTGCCTTCCCTCTTGTTCCACCCCCGCTCCAACGCACGCTTTTTCCGACTGGAGAGCTCCGGACTCCGCATGAATTCTTTGCGGGTCTTGTTCGAGGCGGTCAGCCGCCGTTGCTTGAAATCCGTAATCTGCCGGGCGTTGAGGACGCCGATGCTGTTGAGCGATTTTCCTGTGAGCAGAGATTTGAATTTTGTTGCATGCAGAAGGGCGGTGTTGTACGTGTGAGTTCGGTCGTACAGCAGTAGTGCAAGTTGCACTTCAGTAACGCAGTACGCGCAGGACATAGACAGCATCCCAAGATCAAACGCGGTATGTACTGCAGTACATGTTGGCATCCGGTGGTGATGACATGTCATTTCGAGTTACGGCACAGTGCAGCAGTACAGGGGGGTGTTTTTATACGCGAAAAGGTACATCAATTACGCAGTATGTGCAGAACGTACAGACAGCAGCAACCAGCGCGGTAGACACTGCTGTACATGCTTATATAATCCAGTAGTGATAGCAGCGGCGCGCGAGCATGAGGATATTACACGGCTGAACACGATTGTGGGTGCGTACTCCAACGGAGGTATTATTCATATCGTTTTCAGTATAGAAGCAGTACATCGGTACAGCAGTATAACTTAAGTACGCGCAGAGCGTACAGACGGCAGCCCTACCTACAAAAAAGTACATGTTTATAGAATCCAGTCATGATGGCAGCAGCGAGTATGCATGAGGATATTATATCGGCTGAACACGATTGTGGGTGAGGTGTTTTTTATACCGCTTGTTGTATAGAAGCAGCACATCAGCGCAGCAGTACATGTAAATACACAAAACAGCAGTGGTTTGGGCACACAACACCTGCAGTACTTGTGAATACAACAGCAATAGCACAATAATTTGTGGTACGCATGAGTACTGTGCAGCAGCAGCAGACGTTGTGTGTGCCTGGTGCCAAACCCGCCGTTTGGAAAAAATAAAAAAATAAAAACGTGTTTACATCAGTGTGGTCTACGCAACTTGCCTTCTGGAAGCGTAGTCTCCTTGGCTGCAGATATTGACCTTGGTAATGGGTTTGTCTCGGTAGGTTTGAGTCGCCTGCCGCGAACACTGTACTCCCAGCTGATCCTGAAGGACATCATGGCCGCCATCGCTTCCTCCTTTGAGTCAAACCGCGGCCCTGGATTTTGAATCGCTTGTTGTTCTCGGGCGTAGTGAGAAGTTGAGAAACAGCCGCCATTTGCCACTGGGCCTCTCCATATAGCAGGCCGGGAGTGACGTTTTCTGCCACTGGTGCGTGGCTGTGAGAGGGTGGCTGGCAGCCATGCTGTCCCTCTCATGTGTGCGAGATGGGATCGCGTGTGTGTCTCCGTGTGTCTGCGCTATGCTGCTGTGTTTTCCAAAAAAATAATCTGTGATTCCGCCGCGAAAAAAAAACGGTTCCAACTTTTCTTACAGAGTCTAAAGCCTATACGAAACGCGGCAGATTCAGTTGTTTCGAAAAGACTGTCAAAGGCGACGTCCGAGAGCACGTGCGAACGCGCTGTGATTGGCTGATTACACCAATATGCCGTTTTTCTCCCGACTCCTCGGCATTGCATAGTTATGACTTGAAGAATGAATTTGAGTCTCGGGGTCGATTCAGTATGTATACCCCTGCCGCATCGCGTGTCTGGCCCGGCCCTACGTACCGCAGACAGACATGCGCGCGATGTGAGCCCCAAGACAGGACATAAAAACCCTGAATTATCGTACAAGTATGTACAAGTATGTATTTGCCTGAAACGACAGGTGTAGGTATGTGTACGAGGAGCTGTGCAGTGTGATGTACGAGGTATACCGCTTACTTACACTCCTGTTGGTGCATGAACGGGTCGCGAGGAGCGAGACATCGGTAGCAATGCAAAAAACGAGAAATATTAACGACGACCATAGCAACAGCAACGGCAGCAGCAACAACAGCAACAAACAATAATAGCGGCATTACCAAGAAAAACAGTGGCAATGGGGACAGTTGTGCAGCTTCATAACGTAACAAAAAAAGACAAAATCACGGTGACAGCATGCGAGGCAGGCATCAAAACAGAAAAAAGGGGTCGCCATAAGCAATCGCTTGTTGTGTCCAGACCTGAGACAGTTTTCCGTCGACCTCCGCATACTCGGAATGCTTAGGCTTGTAGAAATCGTACACGTCCCTTGAGTGGGAAGAGCTGCAGGTCCAATCCAGGAGATAAACACGATGAACATGATCAGCACGGTCAACACGGAAAAAGCGATCGACACAAGCAACAGGGTAACATCGGTCAGTATGATCATTATGAGCAACACGCTAAATGCAAGCAACACGATCAGTACAATCAACCTATCAACACGATCAACACGACCAACGGACGATCGGTGCGATCAATACGGCCAACACAGTCAACGTTACCAACACGATCGACACGCTCAATGCAAATCAACGCGCCCGATACATCAACACGCTCAAGACTATCCCTACGGTCAACACGAGAGAAACACCATGGAAAGTATCGAAACGATCAAGAGGATTAATACAAGCAACACGTTCAGTTTAATCAATACGTTCATCAACACGATCAGCACGCTCAATACGACCATCACGACCCACACAAGCGACCGAGGACTGACACAGCGACCACCACAACACAAGCGATCAGGCAAGCCTATGGCCACCGACAGGGCTACCAATACCATGGCAACTCCATGGGGAGGAATCATAATTTCGTGTATAGTCGCGGCGCCCAACGCACCGGAGGCCAGGTTCAAGGACGAGGGGGGCGTCGGGGCCGATGAGCATAGCCACCGCTCCACAGCCGCCGGTGGGACGTGCAGGGCCCGCCTCGTAGACCGCAATGTCCCCGCACACCACCAGGGCGTACCGGCCATCCCACTCACTGTAAACGCCGGACCGCGCCCCCAACAACCACCACCAACATATACACGGAGACAACATAACCCACACAAAAGGCAACACGGACGCGCGGGGAAGAAACAAGAGCAAAAAGGGAGGGGCGGAGGGGGGGGGGGGGGGGGGGGGGGTGTTGCCAACGCTGCTATGAAATAGCTCGTTTTGTTGAGTTACTGTAGTTCGCTTGGGTGTTGCCATGTTGCGACGGAAGGAGCGTTTTTGGGGGGGGGGGGGGGGGGGTCGTGTTTCCAACGCTGCTATGAAATAGCTCATTTTGTTGAGTTACTGTGGTTCGCTTGCACAATACAGTTGAACCCAACGATGTGACGTTGTAGTGCCGGGTGAGGGAGGCCTCGTGCGCCCGCAATAATTTTACCATAACCACACAATATCATACTTTGTACCATCCTATCCCTTCCCATCCCATCCCCTCCCCTCCCGTCTTCTCCCCTCCCACCCCATCCTATCCCATCCGGTCCCATTCCATCCCACCCCATCCCACCACCCCATCCCGCCCCACTTCACATCCCACCCCAGCCCACCCCAGCCCATCCCATCCCATCCTATACCGTTCCACACCTGCTCTCGACCCACGACACCGAGTTAAAGAGGGCCGCGGTCCCACCGTAGCAGGCGTTGTAGGACGTAACGCCTTCCACGTCCGTGTTGCCCTCCCCCAGCAACGGCATGAGCCATGTCTTGGCCGACTTGGACTTGTCGACCAACGTCTCCGTCCCGACCTGGAGGGGGCGAAAATCCCGGTAGGAGGGAGGGAATCAGGCGTGTTTCATCTCGGAGGGGGTGAGGGGATCGGGGGAACTAGGTTAAATTAACCTGTTTGTTTTTAGATTTTCAGAGCTGCTCCCAAAATTTTTAGTAAAAAAATACTTGGAAATAGGGTAGGGAAAACATTGCTGTACTGTATGCAGCAGAAGGGTTCAACAGTACTTTAGGTAAAACAATGGAGATTGCACTTTTCTCACGTATCGCATTTTGTGGCCCTCTTTTCGATGCCGGGCTGCGCATAGCACGAGCACCACTGCCGGATTCCGAGACGGTGGGATAACGCCCCCCAAGGCAAAATACACCGATCTGTGAGAGGGACGAGTTAAACGCGCCGTCATCTCGCCCAACCTTTTAGATTGTAGATTTGGTATCGTAGTAGGAGTGGTATTAGTGTCGGTAGGAGAACAAGTAAGAGCAGCCACAGGAATAGTAGCAGCAGTAGTAGCAGTAGCTGTAGCAGCATATTAAGAGTAGTAATACCGAATTCTAACGGCAGAAGTGCGATAATCCCACAGATAATATAGAACTACATACTTAGATCACAACCCCTGAGCGTGCTCGATTGGTACATCCCTGGCCTCTCAGAGCTCCCACTTCCAAACCGCCTCCTTTCATTACTTGCCGGACCTTTCCAGCAGTTCTTTGTTTTCTCGGTCATTTCTTCCTTTTTTCTTCTTTCGTTTCGTGTGCGTGCGTGTTCTCCGAGCACGGCATCGCGGGAGGACCCGGCACCGTCGCGGGTGCCAGCGGGTGCTGGCGGGTAGAGGGGGGGTTGCAAGGAGCGCGGTCGCCGCTTTCGTGCCTAGGCGTCGCGTGTGCCTCGAGACACGAGGGATGCATGAACGGGCTTTGTCTGGCTTCGATTTAAGATTGTTGATAGAGTATGTACGAGTTTATACAGGTCGTTCGGGAGGGCAAGATAATATTCAAGCGGTGCTTATTTTTGCGACCACGCTGAAGTTGAAAGAGGGAGATGTGCAGTTTGAACACCAACGTTATCGAGCTGGCGAACGACGGCCACGGTGAGCCCCGGGCTTCACGCGGGGCGGGCGACAGGGCTGATTGTGGCAGAGAGTGATAAAAGCTTTACCCGGACCGAATCGGTAGCGAGGTGGTCGCGAGAGGGGCGGGCGGCGTACGAGGCTGAGAGAGAAGCTCTTCTGTGCGATTTTTTCTTTTCTTCTTTTCGACCGGGTGTAAGGTGTTCCAATCAGGCAGAAAAATATTACACGAGAGGGGACGGGGATTTTTTTTCCTTTCCAAGTTTTCGGTTTCATTTTCATTGTTTTTGCTGCTTTGCCGTGCTGTGCTTTCGCCTTCTTCGTACATACAGTACAGACATAGAGCATATCGGAAGAAGAAAATAAGTACAGACAGTAGTACCCTACCTGGGGTGTATGTACGTACGTACGACATCCGCGACGCGAAGCGTATATGTGGCATCCAAGCTGACGTCGGAGCTGTTTTTTCCTGAAGCATGGCGGCGGGACTCTTGGCAATATCAAGTCGCCGGTTTGCAATTACGATCCTTGAAAACACTAAACTCAATCGTGGACCTCTGTTCGCTTCGCATAATTTGATGTACTTTTTTCCTTCCTGAGCGAGCGTAGCGGGCGGCGTAGGCCGCCCGCGGAGCGAAGCGCCCTGTATATATAGAGAGAGATACTGAAGCGAGGCGCCTCGTTCCGCTCTCGAGTGGTGGTGGTCGCACCAAACCGGTCAAACAGCTATATAGCCTCGAGGCAAAACCATACACGCGTTCCGAAAGCACTCCTGCGCCCCCCCTTCCCCCCCCCCCCCCTCCCGCCCGCGCTTGGAGGTGTCTCTATTAGGAGTAGGAACGGTGCTCCGTCTCGAAAGGGATGCGTGGTCAATGGTCAAATGGCTGAGGCAAGCAACAAATGAGTACGCCCCCCCCCCGCCCCCCCGCCCGCGCCCCCCCTCTTCTTCCCTTTCCTCCCCCCAAATGCTCCACCCTTTCGACCTCGGAACTCATGGTCGATCCATCCTCCTTCCACTTCCGAAGCAACATTAACGCCTACCCGATGCGGTATTTCGCCGCTAACCCCAACAGAATGTTCAAAATGTGTGTTTAGTAGAGTAGGTACTCTGGGGTACCCGGGTACCAGAATCTGGTTATGTTGGTCATACCTGGGTACATACCCGGGTACATACAGAGTGTATACTCTACTGAACACACCCTTGCGAAAGTTTGTACCTCGAGCCTTCCTATCTTGGCGGGGTCGATGTTGTACTTGTCCAGCAGGCCTTGCATGGCGGTCATGAGCACGGAGTTGATGTCCTCCCTGAACCCAACACCCATCGCGCGCGATTTACGCACATCAGAAAAGAGCGTCGCGGAGCGGGGTGGGAGGGGGAAGGGTGAGTTAGGGAAGAAGGGTTGACTGATCGATTGACGGATGGATGGATGGATGGATGGATTGATTAGTTGAGTGGTGGATCTATAGATTCATCTATTGCATAAGTTGATGGACTGGTTGGTCGGTTGGTCGGTTGATTCGAGGGCGGAGCAACGGGACAGGCCTGTTTTTGAGGAAAGTATTGCGGCCGATCGGTATCTCTCTCTCTCTCTCTCTCTCTCTCTCTCTCTCTCTTTCTCTCTCTCTCTCTCGCGCTGCGACGACTGTTTGTAGGCTGACCGTTGGGTGAATGGCATTGTTGTCATTACTACCATTGTTGCGCCACCTACAGCAGCTGCTGTAGAGAACAAAAACGCTAGGCCACTCCGTGTTCTTCCATGTACCTTATTGTCCGTCTGCTCTGCAGGGCAAGAGTCGATAACGCAAGTTTTGAGACAATTCACCAGTACCATCGTACGATGAATATAGCCCCCCGAATCTAAAAAACATGAAACATCTATATGCCATGGACGTCATCTATTAGACCCAATCCATTGCCTACCGCAGTGCTCGCACGCCATTTGCCCCCTTCCCCTCCCCACATCAATTCCGGACACGCCTACCTGTCATCGACAAACGCTAGGCGGTTCTGTCCGAGGCCGATCGTGTATTTGCCCTCGCAGCCGTCGAACTTCTCCAGGTCGGACTGTTGTGGTCATGGAGAGTGATCGAGAGACATACAGAGGGGGGTAGAGATGAGTTGAGCAAGAGGTGGAGGGGAGAAGGAGAGATAAATACACATAGAGATAGGCAAGGTGGGAGTCGGGGGGGGGGGGGGTAGAGCGAGAAAGAGACAGGCAGACGGACAGACAGACAGACACGCAAACCGACGGACAGAGCCAAGGAGCACGTCAACGTCAACACTCAACAGCTTGTCTTCTACTACTGTAGATGACTGCCTCGGGTGGGTTGGTGGATGGGCACATACCGTGTGGGCATATAAAGCGTAGAAGGAAGCAGTGGCGACGAGGCGTTGCATTTCTCGATGCCGCAGTGATGCAGGCCTCGGCACTTGGTCGAAGTAGAGTGTGGTGGTTATTCCGATATGAAGGCGTACCATTGGCGCAGGTTCTACAGTGGGGTTACGCTTAGGTCGTGCGAATTATTCGTGCGCTAGCTGCAGGGGGTCCACAACCTGAAAAACACGCACTATCAATAGCACAGTACTGCTTCCATCAGCAGAAACGAACTCAACTACAGCAGGACTACACGTAACGAGAAGGGAACCTGCACAGGACGACACCTCAAGGGGACCTCGAACCTCAAACGTCGAAGCACAGGACGGCACCTCAAGGAGACTTTGAATCTCAAACGTAGAGCTTCGGGTCCTCTGCCATGGTTCAACCAAACTGGCTGAGCTGCCCCGAGATTACTGCTGTCGAGCCTTTTGGCGCAGGAATTGACGAGATGGTGGACATTTTTTTTTTCAGCCTTCGCTTGCCCCCCCCTCCCCTCACGCGCACCGTTTCACAAAGAGCGTGCTGCTCGTGGGATAACCAAAAACTGGGCGCGTGCTGCTGGGCGAGGGCACAAGCGGGCTTTTCGAGGGCCACCGTATAGCAGCATGACGTGCCCATCTTGAGCGCGCATCGCCCCAGCGGAGCGGTACTATCGATCAAAGCTGTAAGTTCCAGCTGTCCTCATTGCTCATAGAGCGGCGCACTTTGCGCAGTTAGTCTTGACAAGAAACCCAACAGCAGAACAGCAGTCCCAAGGGCAACCTGCACTAATCCTGGTGAGGTCTATTGCGATAACCAATGAACGATCGAATCCTGCCAAGTTCGTTCTGACTACCATATATCCACAAAGTGAGTAAAGTCTATACCTGGTATGCAGGAGGCCAAAAGTATATCCTTAATAGTACGAGACACAGCAGTAGACACAGTAGTTCATACAACAGTAGGCAAAGTAGTAGACGCAGCAGTGTACACTGCCAGTAGACACAGCAGCAGTAGTACCTGTTCCACATAGGTCCTCGGGAAGTACATGTCCATTGCCAGGATGCCCACATTTTCGGGCCGGGACGCCGTTGCCGCGTGAAACTCCCTGTGCATGGGGGTGGGGGAGCAAGGGGCATTGAGGAATAATGGCTTAATGAGCTACCAAGTTCGTTTTTTCCTGGTGATTTCCGTAGAGTTGTGCTTCTTAATAGAGTATATATAGGGCTACGAGTATATATTACACCACCGCTGACCGCTGACCGTTGGTGTGACTCGAAGCTTGGAGCACTCGTCGTTGAGCTCTTTCTGCATACACGCAATACGCGTGCGGCGGGCCTGTATGGCAGCAGTTTACATACCAGGTATGACTTACCTGGTGGTGGTAGTAGTAGTAGTAGTAGTAGTAGTAGTAGCAGTAGTAGTAGTAGTAGTAGTGGTAGTAGTAGTAGTGGTAGTAGCATTTATAGTAGAAGTACGTACGTACATACATAGAATTACTTCCAGATATCTCACTCTCTGAGCGTGCTCGGACGGTACATCCCTGGCCTCTCAAAGCTCCCACTTGGGAATCGCCTCTTTTCAATACTTGCCGGGCCTTTCCAGCGGTTCTTTGTTTTCTCCATTTCTCTTGGCACTTTCAGTCTTCTTTTCCTTTTTTCTTCTTTCGTTTTGTGTGCTACGTGTACTCGGAGCACGGCACCGCGGGCGGCGCCGTCGCGGGTGTCAGCGGGTGCTGACGGGTGGAGGGGGAGTTGCAAGGAGCGCGGTCGCCGTTTTCGTGGCTGGGCGTTGCGTGTGCCTCAAGACACGCGGGAAGCATGAATGCGTTCTGTCTGGGCTCCATTTGTGATTTTGGATAGAGTACGTACGAGCAATAAGGGTCGCTCGGGATTGCAAGGTAAGGTTCAAGCGGTGCTTATTTTTGCGACCGGGCTGAAGTTCAAAGAGAGTGCTACGCAATCTGAGCACCAACATTGTCGAGCTGGCGAACGACGGCAACGGTGAGCACCGGGATTCACGCGAGGCGGGCGACGGGGCTCACTGTTAGGGGTGGGAATGGACTTGTTTTAGTACGTAAAAAAATCCCGAGGATGTCGCATGGTCGTTATCTGGGGGAAAACAATTATGGAAATTAACCAATCCGTGATTGAGAAAAAAAACGTTTGCCACCGAAAATCCGTTCTATGATGCTGCCTCTTAAAAACGAAATAAAAAGCAGCGCCGTCATCGATGTTTTGGCGTTGAGCTAATATAGCTGAAAAAACGTCACCCTTGCTTTGTGCACGACACGTGCTGCAGGACAGCGCACAACCAAGCCCAGAGCGTAGAACAGCAGCGTAGACACGGACGCGCGAGCGCGAGCGGATAGCATGTTCCTGGGGAGGCCTTGGGATTGGCGACCGGCAGCACGAGGAAACTGTCCCCTCGTGTGAAAATCATCTTGTACAGATCAAAATCGCAGTATGTGGCCTGTTTTGCTGCTGTTGGGCACGTGTAAACAAGAACATACCTACACACAGCATCGCCAATCGGCTGCGTGTAGCTATACTGCACTTCGCCGAGACCGGGATTTCGACGGCGCTGCCTGTACCTCCGTGGCAGCGCGCCCCACCTCTCGCTCACGCGGGTAATTTGTAGCCGAGCGTGCAGCTAGGCTTGAGCAATTGCGGCCAAGGCTGCATTCACCAAGCGCCTGAAATCTGCATGGTGCTGATGTATGTACTCGTACGTACCTACAACTCTGTCCGGAAATGTAAAGAACCGCTTATTTTCATATTTATGAACCATTCCTATATTTCCGGACAGCGTGATACGATAGCCTATTGTTACTCGATCGTTTTCTCACTTGAGACAACAATAGTGATGCCTTCGCATCTGAACGCTAGGGGTAACTCGCTTCCTGCTGCATCAATGACCGATCACAGACGGTCTCCGCTGCTGCGATGACACCGGGTGTGATGGCGATCGCTCGGCGTGCGGCCGCCTTCTTGTCTGGCACCGTTTGCCCGATGCAATGAAGACTGGACGCCCCTTGTTTTTATCTCGGGATATTTATTGCCGAATTTTTCATCAACAAGTGACTCTTCATAAGAGGGTCAACTCAGAGGGTCAACTCGTGCAACAGATTTCATGTCGGCTACTCGTCGGATTTAGGCACTGATTGAATTGCTGTGTGCGCAAAGTCCTGCCCGATCGGTTGACAGGTTTAGACTTTCCAGTAAAGTCAAATAGTTCTTTCCTAGACAGAAAGATACGGATACAACCTGAAAAATCGAGTTTTCCCGCGTATTTCCACAAAAATTAACGGGAAAAAGTCTGCAGATTAAAACACAACCAGTCAGTCGATCACTCTCCATTGAGTGGAGATGTCTGCCGAACTTTATCATTTAATTCGTTTCCCGTGTCGAGAAGTCAGGTGCTCGGTGCTACACGTGAATGTAGTCTAAAACCCAATATAGGGCGGTGGCAGACTATTTTCAAAAATTGTTCTTTCGATTTTTTTATAAAGGATTCTCGAATAGACTGGACATGTTTTTACGTCTAAAACGAATCCATTCCCATGCCTATTAATAACTGTAGCAGAGAGTGAGGAAAGCTTTATCCAGACCGAATCGGTGGCGAGGTGGTCACGAGAGGGGCGGGCGGCGTACGAGGCTGAGAGAGAAGCTCTGCTGTTCGATTTTCTTCTTTCTTGACCGGTGCAAGGTGTTCCAATGAGGCAGAAAATTATTACATGAGGGGACGGAGATTCTGTTTTTTCTTTCCAAAAGAATCAGTTTCATCTGATTGTTTTTGCTGTGCTGCTGTGCTTTGCTTTCTCTTTCGTACGTACAGCAAGCATATAAAAAGACGAAAAGGATTTACCCATATAAAAAAACGAAAAGGATTTACCCTACCTGCCATGGGGTACGTACGTACGGCATGTGAGCGAGCGTAGCGGGCGGAATCGCCCCCGATGCGAAGCGTATGTGGCGTCCGAGCTGTTTTCTCCTGAATGGCGGCGGGACTCTTGGCATTATCATCGCCAGTTTGCAACTACAATCATTATCATTAAACAAAACTATATTCAATCATGGATGCACTTTTCCTTCCTGAGCGAGCGTAGCGGGCGGCGTAGGCCGCCCGCGGAGCGAAGCGCCTTGTACGTACGTAGGTGCGTAGTGGGACGTGCGGCGCCATATATATACCACGCCACCACCGCTGCAATACCACGATACCATTGCTGTAGTACTGCTGCCAGTTGTACCAGGATATATACCAGATACCTGGTGCGTGCTTGTGGGGTGCGTCCCTATGCAACACTGCCTTGCAAATAAACCCCTGCAACATGTTTTGCGTCGGTACAGATCCAACCTACTGTAGTCCCTATCCTATGACCCTAACCCCGACCATAACCCCAACCCGTCCGCTAGGGGACTCGAGGCCGATAGGGGCGGTCGCGCGGCTCTCTGTGGCGTTTTTCTAAAATACACGGCCGACCGAAAGGCCATTCTCGACCAATCAGATAGAGAGGTGTTGCACGAGTTTCTCTTCTTCTTTTACGCAAGGGTGGTGTTGCAATTAGGGCCTCTCATACCCGTGGCCGGAACGCGCCCACAGGTGGGAGCAAGGCAACTCTGGCGATGGCTGCCCGAGCGTTTTTCTTTGTGGTTGCTGAGTGTGCAACTAAACAACTGCTACGAACCGAAATCAGCAAAAGCCTAGAAATACGAGTTACCAGAAATACGACCGTGACCCTTCGAGCTCAAGCGATCAAGCGCAACCCTGCGATCACGCGATCGATCGTGCATGAATCATCTCCATTCCAACGAAAACTTCCGATAACATTTCACCATATATGCTTCGCATTATTTAGTAGAGCATACATTTGACCCAGATTCCTTCGCCGAATCACTTTGGCCGAAGGTCTCTCCGAGTATGTGTTCATCGACGCCACTCACGTCATGTCTGGTAGGTACGGTGTTCAGGGGTTGCAGTGACCGCGCTTGGAGGAGCTGTACCAAGCCAGCGAGATACCATCAAGAACATTTTTCATCAACAGAACCTTAACGCCACAGAATTTTAGTACACACCTCGGAACGAGTTCCGAACATTAGTTTTCGAAAATCCGATGGTACTGCTTGCTCGTGCTGCTACGCTGCTACTCACTCCTCGTAGCTGTATCATTCGTGCCACAACCAAGGCTGCTGTGTACTTGTGACTCCTGGCACTCCAGGACCGACGAGGCGAAGTACCCAACTCCTTGCTCGACTGTGTACGAGGCACTGCAGCAGTACATCCCGGCTTTTGATCGAGACTGGCAACAGAGCACAGGTGTTACTACCGTGCAGTCGAGCGAGGTGGAGCGGAGACAACAATAATAGCAGGCAGGCGTGAGAGGAAGGAAGGAGGAAGGAGGCAATTGCACTTGCAACGCCAGCAACATGCCTGAGCTCCACTCGTACGTTGCGAGCATTGACCAGGGCACGAGCAGCTCACGTTGCATCGTGTTCGACCAGAACGGGAGCATCGTGTCCGAGTTTCAGATGGAGCACGAGCAATTCTACCCAGAACCCGGTTTCGTCGAGCACGACGCGGAAGAAATATGGGTACGATACGATGTCTCGTTGTGTTGGAAACAGAATGCCGCTGTTTGTTGTTGTACTTCAAGCAAGTGCTTCAAGAGCCGTACTTCAAGCAAGCCCCACGCATGAAAGCATCGGTTTGTTCGCAGCACGCGTAGCCGTGACTCCAACGCAGGAATACCTGTGTACGTATGCTACTGTTGTATGTATGGTATGTATACGAGAGCTTTACGTATGGAATACCCTACCTGCTGTATGCTATTCCGAGTGTTCTTGACATCATTTGTCGGTCACACGCCGCCAGTCGGTTTACGGCATCCCCTGAGTGGTGTACGTACGTATTCATACCGTAGGTAAGACGGAAGCTTCTGGAGTCTGAAGGCTTTTCAAGCTTTCAAGCAGTTGCACTTCTCCAGAGAGGTGCAATAATATGTTCATTCGGTTTTATAAACCGTTATTTCTGCCCGTCGACATCCAGCACATCCACCGCCCGGGCTGGTTCTTCAATCCTACTGCTGCTGCAGAGAGATAATCCTAATACAAGCTCTGTGGTCTCAAAACTACACCACAGCGAGGTTCGTACGACATACTGCCGTAGTACCAAAACCAGGGTAGACAATCGCAGCAGCAGCAGCAGCAGCAGCACGAGTATTACTGATTAAATCGTCCTTGGTCTTCCCGTTGAGCTGATGTGCTTCGTCGTCGTGCCGTCACAGCCCGTCTGTCTACATATGGCATACCAGGGTATATGGTATGATACGCATCACTATCGGAGCCAACTGACGCTGTCACACGTCACGAAGAACCTTTTTTTTTTACTGGTATACAAGAAACAAGCAAGCACAACGGCAGTCGCCGGCGCAAAGCCAAAAGCAGCAGCCAGCACCGGACACCTACCTATGTCAAAGAGAAACAAGAACAAAGAGAAAGCTAGGACAGCAGCAGTCCAGGCTGGAGTTCTTCCTCTTTTGAGAACGGGCGCGTTCTCATGATACATTCATGTTCCTGTAAATCCCAGCGTGCCTTTCATGTTTGCTCAATTTACTTGGTAGATGTCCTGTATGCCTGGTACCGCTGTATGTACTGATTGCTGTGTGACTGAAGGTAGGTGTAGGTTTTCCCGCCGACCGCCCGGCAACATGAACACACCAATGATACTGCGTGTAAATGTAGATTTTTTGTCATTTAGGACTGCAGTCCCATTTGGGGACAAAGTACTCAAATCTTGAGTACCGGTAGTTTGTACCCAAAATGGGACTGCAGCCCTAAAAGGGTTAATTAAGTGAATAGAAGATGGATACGTACGTGATGTAAAGTGAATACTCGTACCTACGTAATATACCAGGTACCTGGTATGTTTTATCTCCGTGAAGAAATGGATAGTTTTGGCACATAAGTTCAATCGGATTTTCTCCTTGCATTTTGTCTGGTGACCCTGGATTACATCTCGGAGAGTTGCTTGCTACCTACCAGGAATCGGGGTGTCTTTTATTTTTATTGCGGGCGATCCGGAAACAAAGCCTCAGGTAGTTGACTTTATGCCGACGGCTGTTGTTGCGCTTTGTTATACCTGGTACCTGGTAATAAACAACACCACCAGATTTCGGGTGGGGATACAAGGAAAAAAAAACATCCAACAAACACACGCAGTTTTGCTGCCTACGTAGACAGCTTTTGCCGAAAGCTGCCTACGTAGACAGCTTTTGCCGAAAGCTGCCTACGTAGACAGCTTTCGGCCTCTTTCTACGATATGATATGTACGATATGACACTACAGCAAGCAGCTGAGGCCACTTCTTATGCAGTCGGATTTGCAGTCAGTTGGAAATGGTGCTATCAGCACGTTCGCACGAGCTTTTGCCCCGGAAATGTGCGAAACTGCTGTTTCTCGCCTCAGAATCACTTGGGCCATTCTCCAAGACCTATCTAGAGCTGTTTCCCGCTTCTCCAGATGCCCAGTTGCACAAAATCACCTTCGGTACTTTTCCGATCCAACTGGGTCAAATACGATTACGATCAGGGATCGTTTTTTCCGATCCAATTGGGGTTTTTAATCGTATTTGACCCAGTTGGATCGGAAAAGTACCGGAGGTGATTTCGTGCAACTGGGCACCTCGAGAAGCGGGAAACAGCTCTAGATAGGTCTTGGAGAAAAGTCCAAGTCATTCTGAGGCGAGAAACAGCAACTTCGCACATTTTCGGGGCAAAAGCTCGTGTGAACGTGCCGATAGCACCATTTCCAACTGACTGCAAATCCGACTGCATAAGAAGTGGCCTGACAGTGCACAAAAAAAATCCTCAAGCCACGGTCGGCGGTTTTGTTGTTCGTTGTGTCCGACAGAGCCCAGAACGACCTGCTCATACTCGTAGGTACATACGAGGCATGGATATTCCCCAGGTTGTCTGTTTCGACCGCCATTCCTCGTCCCCTTGCCCCACCCACTCCCGTTGAAACCCGTTTCCTCCGCGCTTCCTTGGCCTTGCTGTCGTTGCTGCTGCCGTCGCTGCTGCTGCCACACAACAACAACAACAACAACGACGACAACAACAACAACAACAACAACAACAACAACAACAACAACAACAACAACAACAACAAAAGCGCAACGTGGGGCACTGCGTCAAGTCCGCCCTGCAGAAGGCCCGCCTGAAACCGTCTGACCTAGCCGCCGTCGGCATCACCAACCAGAGAGAGAGCACCCTGGTGTGGGACCGGAAGACGGGGAAGCCGCTCCATCGCCTCATCGTTTGGAACGATGTCCGCACTGAAAGCATCTGCTTGTGCGTATATATACATATGATACATGTGTCTCGTGCGTTCGTGTGTGGGTGTGCGCTTGTATGCATGCACTTACTGTACTCTCTTATACACCTGGTTTACAAAAGCAGTGGCAACGCGTTTTGCCCCTGGTGTCTTAGTGCGAGCTGTAAAACCCCACCGGCACCCACCCCCCCGTCCCTCCCCAGTCTCGAAAGGGATGCGTGGCCCATGGTAAAGTTACTGGGGCAAGCACTGAACGAGTACACGCCCCATCCCACCCTTACCCTGACCCCTATTTCAACCTCAACCACCCACCCCTGCCCCCCTTATTCACTCCCCCCCCCCCCTAAGGCGAACCCCTCAATCACCCCCTACCACATATGACCCCCCCCCCCTCCCCCTGTTACCGCGCTCGCCACCGCCGCCGCCCATACATGCAAACCCGGAAACGAAAAAGCGAGCTTAAGGCCAATGGCGGAGCGGACCGCTTCCGAGAAAGGACTGGCCTGCCCATCTCTCCTTATTTTTCTGCTACCAAGATCATTTGGCTCATGGACAATGTGCCAGGCTTGCGTGATGCGGCACAGAAGTGAGAGGGGAAGGGGAGGGGAGAGAGGGTTGGGAGGAGGGGGGGGTGGGGGGGGGGGGAAACCAGACGCATGATTTTGTGTGCGTCGATATTCACCAACTTTTTCACAATTAATTGCGGAGGGATTCGTGTGTGTGAAGTATTGGAATGTGCCTCTAGACAAAGAACGAGATGGGGGGTAGATGGGGGGGCGTAGGAGGTGGGGATGGGGGGGTGGGGGGGTACAGGGGGAGGAGAAGGGGGCGTACTCGGGTGTTGGTTGCCTCAGTCATTTGTCTATTGACCACGCACCCCTTCGACACGGACCACCGTTCCTACTCCTAGTGGAGACACGTCCAACTGTTGGGCGCTCATCTGTGTGTTTTTCCATATATTACGTGAACACTTGTTGCTTGTCCTGTCGCCTTCCTGTTTCGCTTGTTGTCGCCACCATCTAGCTCCTAGGATAGGGAGGGGAGGGATAGAGGTCTGAAAACCGCTAACATTTTTTTCTGGGGAGGGGGGGGGGGGGGTCGATACGGCAAGAGTGTCGTAAAAATGATGAGCGATAGGTCTCTTACAGCGACGGCGCCGCGTCGGTCCGCGGCCGTGCATCGCCTCACGTCGAAGGCGAGCAGGACCTTTTCAGGGCTGCAGTCCCGTTTTGGGCACACACCGGTCAAATTCTTAGCAGCCTGTTTCCCAAACGGGACTGCAGTCCTAAAGGGTAGCCCATTTACTAAGTCTTCCAGCCCTACCTCGAGGTAGTAGTTCGTTCTCAAAGTGTGGGTGCGATTTCAAGGAGGTTAACGTTGTCGGGGACGATTTTTGATCCGTCGAAGGGCTAGGCGGGAAGTACCTCGTACCGAACAGTGCACCCCACCCCACCCCCCCACCCCACCCCGCCTTTCGCGGCATCCTAGAGATGCGAGGGTCTATGGCCATACGACTATGGCCATGCATGACACAAGCGCAAGCGCACCCCCCACCCTTTCCCTCCCTCCCCTCTACCCTTCTGCTCTCCAAACGTAACCCAGTCAACGACTATCTTTACATCTGAGCACGTACCTCCAAATGTAACCCAGTCAACGACTATCTTTACATCTGAGCACGTACCTGGTATAGTGAATGTGTTATGTCCCGACGACCCAAATATCCCGCCGTTGAAAGGGGAGGAGAGTGATGTAAGGATTACCCTGGCCTGGGTAATCGATCGGTACTTTACCCCTATAGCTCATTAGGCAACTCCTTCGCAGGTTTATCATCATCTGGCACTTTAAAAAAATCACTAAAACACCGGAGCTGTAGCATCTTTTTTTTCCTCGAACCTCATAGTTGCAAGCTTGGTGTGATACTTATGCTGGTACTGCAGCAGTAAGATCAAAGCGTGCTACGGGGTGCATAGTTTTTAGCGTGGTCTACAAGAATCTGTCAGTTTAAATGTATTTAATGTACAGCACAGCACCAATGTACCCATGCGCTGAGCCCCCCTAACCCTCCCCTGTCCCCTGCCTTCGTGCTGGGCGGCGTGTACCTGCATGCTTGTAGGAAGATGCAGAAGTCTCCCACATCTGCTATGTTGACTAGCACCTTTCACTAACCTCAACCCTAACGACACTTCCGCCCGAGACCGTACACAACGCGACCGCACGAGCCCGAAACGATACCACCAAAAATCACCAGAAAATAAATAAATATATACATATATATGTGGGGTGGGCCCCCAGGTTCGACTCGACATCTATGGCACTTCCCTTTCATAAGAGGGTAGCGTGTAGGACACGCCAGGTTTTGGTATAGGATCGGTACGGACGATCCCACGAAACGACCATCAACGATGATGGAGAGGAAGAGTGTGTGTGTGCAAGGCACGGGCCTTGCATTCCAATCTGCAGTGACTTCTTGTTGTGGGACAATGTCACTGCTGATGACATCTCTGCTGACAACAACAAATAGTCCAGGAATATGGGTGGCCACAGTCGTACAGTAATATACGGATATCCACGACCTCGGCGAATGGTGGGACCTCCGCGGGACAATACCCATGCGACGGCTTGGTCGAGAAACTGGAACCCACGTTGTACAGTGTGGATATGATACGATTGCTTGCAAGCTTTGGTACACACAAACCGAAGAGAACTAAATGTGCTGAACGACGATTTCGTTAAAGGGGGTGTGCATGCAGAGTGCGCAACAGACGATACGACGACGACATGTCTCCTCGGTCGAAAAAGGCATCATCGACTACACGAGCAAGAAAGTGCGTGCGATTCAGTGAATAATACTGGAATCGACTTACAACGAGTTGATAATATACAACTATCTAGACAGTTAACGGTCTGTATAAGAGACGTGCTGACAGTCATTAACGGTGGACTGCAGCCAGAGCACTCGCGATAGTGCAGTAGAACGAGCGGGGACTCTTAATGTGCCCGATGAGGATATTTTACTTCGGAGTGTGCAGTTCACGCGCTCGACTGCCTGCCCTCAGTTAAAATCCAACGGAACGATTCCGACACTAGAGAATACATTATCCATGTATCCAGGAATCCCTAGTGTCTCGCACAAAGAGGCAGATGGAAAACACACCGTGTCTCTTCCACCCAAAACGATTACGAAAATACCGTTCATCACTTGATTGAATAACCACACATGTGCATGCTTTAAAGTATATGAGCACTGTGCGCAGCTACTGTAGTCGAATAACCCAATCATAACGCATGAGTGTATACTCTTGGTATATGCACACCCTTGCATAACTGCTAGTTGAAAGTTTTCGCCCACTTGTACGTCTCAAACTCTATAGCAAATCACCACGAATAAAATGCTATCATTTCGCGTGGGGCACATTCACACGAAGTGACAAAACACAACCACACTGGTATCTCAACGATATACCGGGACACTGGCTGTTGGGGTTCAGCACTTAGGTGTCTAACCATGACTTGGTTCGTGGGCACTACTCCACAAACGATATCTCCCAAGCAAGCACAAGACAACTACACGTGAGGTTGCGAATCACGTGTTAAAAGGTCCACTACAGAACGATTGATATCCGGCGGGATATTTAAATGGTAGTGGGGTGTGGTGCGACGGTGCTGACAACAAGTACTCCCAGGGCTATAGCGACGTCGACAACAAACGAACTGGGGCTTGTTTCAGGGTGACGAGGCGACAACGTCTCGCTTACGTGTGGGACAATCAAATGCATGCGGATCTTCAGCTAGGATCCTCGTGCGATACGCTCTGATCATCTCATGACAATGTGGCACGATATTGCCATGCCTCCAAATACCCAACCTACGGTAGACGGCTTATCTTTCACGAGAAAGTGGTGTTGGAAATTAGTCGGCGAAGCTTTACCAGGGCCACGCTTATGACTTTCAATATAGCTTCAATAGCATACCGGCCGATGTGCACGGTGAGCACAGAGCCATCTAGGTCAGGTACCGGCAACGTTGGCCCTAAAAAGAACTCGGCCAGTGATGTAAAATCCGGTACTGAGCTAGACGCGTCATTAAGGTCTGCCTTCATGCGACCTAAATGAACTGATACTTCCGCAAGTTCGCCATCCCTAGCAACACGATAAGTTATGGGTGATTCTCGGGAACGCACAGTAAAGGGACCACGCCAGGGACTAATAAATTTGGCCTTGGGTTCATCAGCAACGGTATAGGGGCGGTGTACAAACACCTGTGATCTCCCTGCTGATATTGCGGAAAGGACAATTTCTCGTTAGATTATGTCTGCTTATCGGTACGTTCCTGTACATTGCGACAAGCTTTTTCGTAAGCGAGTGGCAGGTTTCCAACGGTACGACGGGAGTATCCGAGTCGTGTTCCAGAACCAGACGTACACGGGACGCCGAGAATAATGTCAACGGGTATCAAAGCTCTACGGCCAAACATAAAAAAAAATGTGGGGTTTCTTCGCTCACCGTGCACATCGGCCCGTATGCTATTGAAGCTATCGAAGGTCATAAGCGTGGCCCTGGTAAAGTCTCGCTGACTAATTTCCAATGCCACTTTCTTGTGAAAGAGAACCATCTAGTTTGGGTATTTGGAGACATGGCAATACGCTCCGGCTCCGGTTCCGGTTCCCGCTTCACGCTCGTCGCCGGTACGGGTTCAGCATTGGTCAACCGTTTTTCCGTTACTTGACCTGGCAAAGTTGCTGGAAGAACAAAGTGCTGAGTATCGTTGCGACAGATGGACGCGAGGGCTGGTTCTTGCGGTAACGGTTCTTCCTCTACTTCACCAAACAGTCGCGTCAGTAGATTCAAAATCGAAATCGATTCAAAAGAATCATCCGGTTGCGTGGCTTCCTCGCTCGACGCCGGTGTGAGATGGGTGTGTCTCAGGTTCGACCTGGGTCTGCAACAAGCTTCTCTTCGTGTAGGGTGTAGCGTGTAGGACACGCCAGGTAAAGGTGATGCTCGGCACGGTGAGCCAAGCAGAAGTGTCGTGCGAAGCATGACACAAGTCATCTCACAAGACAGCTGTCATCAGCAATTACTTGGTGACGGAGACAGGTGATTCCCCGCCTCAACCACCATCAGATCTACAAAGATCTGTGACCACATTTAGGACAAGAGTCAATATCCACGATAGCGGACGAACATCTTTTGTCCATGCACGATCTTGCATAAAGACATCTGACGGTAGAGTAACGACCTGGGACTCATATCGCCCCCCAATGTTTGAACGCCTCTTACTGGAGAACCCAGTAAAGGTTTCGAGATGGTTGTCCCCCAGCCGCCTTTTTTTTCTTGGGCATGGTCCCAACCCAAACGCTAATAGAAAAATTCCTGCAGGCTCAAGCCTCACAGTCGACGCCAATGTGAGATGGGTGTATCTCAGGTTCGACCTGGGTCTGCAGCAAGCTTCTCTTCGTGTAGGGTGTAGCGTGTAGGACACGCCAGATATAGGTGATGCGGGAGTCGTCTCCTCGGTCTTCATCGTCCTGCCGTCGACGCCAATGTGAGACGGGTGTATCTCAGGTTCGACCTGGGTCTGCAGCAAGCTTCTCTTCGTGTAGGGTGTAGCGTGTAGGACGATGAAGACCGAGGAGACGACTCCCGGTCAGCGCGAAGCGACGGTGATGCATCGCGCTTGTTGTTACAGTTGACTTGCGGTGAGGTGGGCTTCCCTTCTCCGTCGGACGTGGACGGGGAAGTCGGGGGCTCGAAGTCGACCTCCTCCGATGGCTGGGTCACTGCCAAGACTGGTTGTCCTGCCGTCGACGCCAAATGTGGGGTGGGCCCCCAGGTTCGACTCGACATCTATGGCACTTCCCTTTCATAAGAGGGTAGCGTGTAGGACACGCCAGGTTTTGGTATAGGATCGGTACGGACGATCCCACGAAACGACCATCAACGATGATGGAGAGGAAGAGTGTGTGTGAAAGGCACGGGCCTTGCATTCCAATCTGCAGTGACTACTTGTCACGGGACAATGTCACTGCTGATGACATCTCTGCTGACAACGACAAATAGTCCAGGAATATGGGTGACTACAGCAGTCGTACAATAAGATACGGATGTCCACGACCTCGGCGAATGGTGGGACCTCCGCCGGACAATACCCATGCGACGGCTTGGTCGAGAAACTGGAACCCACATATACTGGTAACCCAAGTACACAACCTGGTAACAAACGGATATATATATATATATATATTAAACCTATCTATCCTTTTAGGACTGCAGCCCCGTTCAGGTGGACAAACCACTCTAATTCTAAGTAAGTTGTCCCCAAAACGGGACCGCAGTACTAAAAGGGGTTACCCTATTTAGTGCTGCGCTGTACAGAAACAAATATTCTAGTCTAATTTCAAGTGTTTCGTCCCCGTAACGGGAATGCAGTGCTAAATGGGTTAAACTGTACCAGGCCAGGAAGTTTTTGGTTGTTAATATGAGTATGTAAACGCTCTTGACTTTTCCGGACAGAGTGGTACCAGGGGTATGTCTTTTTGCGCACGTGAGCTTCCGGCTGCCCTTTTTGTTGTTGCTGATTTTGCATTTTTTTGTTTCATTCTCCACGGAGTCGTAAACAACCATACACGAGGTGCCTTGACCCTTTTAGGACCGCAGTCCCGTTTTGGGGACAAACTATACTTACAATTTGAGTGGTGTGTCCCCAAAAACGGGACTGCGGTCCTAAAAGGGTCAAGGGCATTGAGTTCGCACCGGGGTGTGTGCGATCGAGTTTTTCGGCGCTTGTTTTCTTCGACAGCGGTGCTGAAAGTCGAGAATTCACTTTGCCATTTTCGGAAGGGTGCTTCTCTCGACCAGATCTTATCCTAAAACTTATCTTTGTTCAGTATTGACAATAACCTCAAGTTTACCCTTTTAGAACTGCAGTCCCGCTCTGGGGACAATTACTCATAATCGAAGGAGCTTGTCGCCCAAAACGGGATTTTCAATTCTATATGGGGCCAAACACCCCCGTTATAGAAAAAATCGAGCGCTGAAAAACGATACCGCACCCCTAAGCGCGAATTCAGCGCGCTTTACATGTTATACGATATACACACTAAGAATATAGAACTACATACTTAGATCACAACCCCTGAGCGTGCTCGGTTGCTACATCCCTGGCCTCTCAGAGCTCCCACTTCCAAACCGCCTCCTTTCATTACTTGCCGGACTTTCCCAGCAGTTCTTTGTTTTCTCCATTTATCTTGGCACTCTCGGTTCTTTCTTCCTTTTTTCTTCTTTCGTTTCGTGTGCGTGCGTGTACTCCGAGTACGGCACCGCGGGAGAGCCCGGCACCGTCGCGGGTGTCAGCGGGTGCTGGTGGGTAGAGGGGGGGTTGTAAGGAGCGCGGTCGCCGCTTTCGTGCCTAGGTGTCGCGTGTGCCTCGAGACACGAGGGATGCATGAACGGGCTTTGTCTGCCCCTCCATATATGACTTTTGATAGAGTATGTACGAGTTATAAGGTTCGTTCGGGACGGCAAGATAATATTCAAGCGGTGCTTATTTTTGCGACAACGCTGAAGCTGAAAGAGGGAGATGTGCAGTTTGGACACTAACGTTATCGAGCTGGCGAACGACGGCCACGGTGAGCACCGGGCTTCACGCGAGGCGGGCGACGGGGCTGATTGTGGCAGAGAGTGATAGAAGCTTTACCCGGACCGAATCGGCAGCGAGGTGGCCGCGAG
This sequence comes from Nereocystis luetkeana, assembly GCA_031213475.1. NCBI lineage: Eukaryota > Phaeophyceae > Laminariales > Laminariaceae > Nereocystis > Nereocystis luetkeana. Next base: position 868,200 of record JARUPZ010000035.1, on the reverse strand, counting down.
AGGGACGGACGGCGTACGAGGCTGAGAGAGAAGCTCTTCTGTGCGATTTTTTTCATTTCTTCTTTTTGACCGGGTACAAGGTGTTCCAATCAGGTAGAAAATTATTACACAAGAGGGGACGGGGATTTTTTGTCCTTTCCGAGTTTTCGGTTTCATTTTCATTGTTTTTGCTGCTGTGCCGTGCTGTGCTTTCGCCTTCTTCGTACATACGAGTACAGACATAAGAGCATATCGAAAGAAGAAAATAAGTACAGACAGTAGTATCCTACCTGGGGCATGTACGTACGTATGACATCCGCGACGCGAAGCGTATGTGGCATCCGAGCTGGCGTCGGAGCTGTTTTTTCGGGAAGCATGCCGGTGGGACTCTTGGCATTATCAAGTCGCCGGTTTGCAATTACGAACTAAACTCAATCGTGGACCTCTGTCACTTCGCATAATTTGATGTACTTTTTTCCTTCCTGAGCGAGCGTAGCGGGCGGCGTAGGCCGCCCGCGGAGCGAAGCGCCTTGTATATTATTATATATATGTACCTGGTATGTGGTATCTACTTTGGCTGCCTATTGTTTTTGTTGTGATTGTTGTTGTTGTTGCTGTATACTTTTTGGTGAAAACCCTCCCACGCGACAGTTCTCCCGCTGATATCCTACCATTAACGCCGCCCAGGGGTGATGCTCTGTTTGGCACGATGGACTCCTGGCTGATGTGGAAGCTGACGGGCGGAAAGAAACACATCACCGACGTCACCAATGCCAGCCGGACCCTCCTCATGTCCCTTCAGGGCCTCCACTGGGACCAAAGCATCCTGCGGGAGCTGGGGTAAGGAGATGTGCTGCAATAGAGGGGCGTAGCGGTGTATGTGCCTATTTTTTAGACCATCCGGTCCGAGCACGCAGTGGAGACAAGACCAAGGTGGATCGGCTTGTCGTCACGATAATTTGAGTTATTATATGAATGGAGTAAGCATGGGGCAATTTTTTCAGTATTGTAGTTAAAACATAAGATCATATCACTATAGGCAAGACGGTGGTCTTACTATGGATACACAACACTGCTGCTATGCTGTAGTTATATACCCTGGAAGCAATTTTTGCTCCCCCCCCCCGCAATTTTTTTTCATCAGAAACACCCGAAGGATTGTAGAAACAAATAGAGAAGGCACTAGAACACACTAGGAAATCGAGGGTGACGGCGAACGTCAAGAAATGCGCAGTACAGTAGTTGTTTGTAACGAAGATAAGGTGAACCCGATAAATTTCAGTTGGAAGTGGGGAGAAGAGGAATTGCCGATAGTAGACCAGTATATGTACCTTGGCGTAGAGATCTCAGAAGACTGCTCTTGGGATACACATATAGCAAAAGTAATAGGAAAGGGTAAAGCACACATCTATGGCGAGATGGATGCGATCCTAACAGACTCGCACCTTGACACCAGGATTAAGAGATGTATCCTGATGAATGTGATGGTACCAAAGCTAGAATATGCAGAAGAAGTATGGGAAGGGAATGAGAAACTCGTAAAACAGTTGGAAACAGTACAGATGACAGCAGCTAAAAAAATACCAACATGCTCAAGTACGACTAGTAATACAGTATTAAGAGCAGAACTGGGAATGCACCCACTCAAGACAAATAGAGGCATGAGAAAGTTGAAATGACAATATAACGTAAGGAACATGCCAAAAAAGAGGTTGCCAGCCATAGTTGTATGGGAGAAAGTAACAAAAGGGCGAGCTGGAATATGGGCGGGGGGAGTTCTCTCTTCTGCTGTGCCGTGGATGTGCTGATATTTATGCGGACCGTGCACCGCCCTATAAAAGCGTGTTATAGACGCCACGGCTGCTAGGAATGCCCTCAAAGAGCAACGCCTTGCTGTCCCTTGTCAAGGCTGCTGCTGTTGCTGTTGTTGCTGTTGCTGTTGTTGTTGCTGCTGTTGTTTCTGCTGCTGTTGGTTTTGCTACTGTTGTTAAATGTCGTTATTCAGTGCGCTGGAAATGAACGAGGTACAAGTGCGAGACAGATATATCAATCGGATCGAGCACGGGTCGCTCGATCGCCAAACAAGGACGAGTATACAAAACAACCAGACCAAAAAAAATAAAATAAATGAAAAACAGAAACTCAAGAAGGCAGGAACAAAGCAAAAGAAAACCAAAGCAAAAACATGGAATACGAAATAAAACAGACAGAATAACCGAAACGAGAAAAGACAAAATCAACAAACAAGAAGCAACCAAAACTGACTATTCACAATCGTTTGCTTCCGCGCAGCATCCCGGCCGGCATGCTGCCCTCGATCGTGCCCAGCTCGGAGGTGTACTGCACAGCGGACAACAAGGAAAATATCCTCACCGGAGTTAAAATCGCCGGCATCCTCGGGGACCAGCAAGTACGTTTTTTCGTTTTTAATTGTTCGTTCTTTTTTTCACGCGTCGAACAGATCTGATCAGATCAGATAATATCCCCTTTTCAAGATCAAGATGCTTCGGGGCAAATATACGTACATATTCCCGAATTACCAGGGCTGAGCACTGGCTGCCTCAGTCAGTAGCGATTATACGGTCGTCAAAAACCAACCAGTACACTGGACTGCAGCAGTATACTTGTCTTTCCTCTCTCTTATCTCCTTCCGGAACGCATGTCGTGGGTTTCCGTACTATCTTATGGCGTGTTTCTTGGGCGCACGTGAAATGGAAAAAGTACTGACGAATATACTGGCCAGGTCGATCAGCAGATGACTACTACCAGTACATACTGTGCCAGGGCCCAGCCCTACGAATTACACAATCTGCGAGATCTATTTTTTCACACGTCTGACAGATCAGATCAGATCAGATCAGGTCAGGTCAGATCCCCATTTCGTTCCCAAGATATTTCGGAGCCAGATATACACGATCTGCAAAAATCAAGGTTGGTAATCGTATCGATGCGCTTGATGGATCGGACCGGCATCGACGTCTGGACACTTTTGCGTTTTTAATTATGATCAAATATTACTTGGTACTAGTATATGAATAGCATCTGTGACAGTCCAGCGTTTTAACTTCCTCTCGTTGTTGTTTGTTCCGTGATGCGCTCTGCTGCTGCGCTATACAGGCTGCGCTGTTCGGCCAGACCTGCTTCGGCGTGGGGCAGGCGAAGTGCACCTACGGAACCGGCAGCTTCATCTTGATGAACACCGGAGACCGGGTAAGGGGGGAGCGGAGAGAGAGAGAAGGGTAGAAGAAGTCGTAGGGTGGAGGGGTAGAAAGAGCAGCGGCGGGAGCAGAGTAGACGACAGAGGAGTGATAAGACAGCTTGCTACGGGTAGAGAGGGGTAAGCGCCTGTATTTTCGGAGGCTCCCAACTTAACCCTTTTCGGACCCTGAGATATCGTTAAAAAACCCGATAACTTCGGGTGCTATCAACCATTTAAGCGTGAGCGCACCGAAATACGGGTAGGAGCATGCTGCGCCTGTGCCGTGCGACTCCTTGCCGTGCATGGCAAAACTCGGACATCGACTTCAATCATCCCCGAATCGTGCAATGGCCGTTGCTGGAATCCTCCTCTTTTGTCGTCATTTTGTTTCCCCCCTCCCTCTGAAACGCCTGAAGGGTTAATTATTCTCACCCAGAAAAAAAATGATTTTGTTAAAAAAATGTAGGCGTATATATATATGTATAACCCGATGAAAACAATGCGATGGCCTACTATTAATACGTCTCAATACGTAGGTTTCTGAAGGGTATTGTGAAATAAAAAATAAATGGGATTCCAACGATAAGGCATGCCTTACCCTGACCTTGTAAGGCATGCCTTATTGGGTTACCCTGACCTTATAAGGCATGCCTGATCGGGTATAAGGCGTGCCTTATTGGGTATACTGCGTGCCTTATTGGGTATAAGGCATGCCTTGTTGGGTATACTGCGTGACTTATTAGATTAATGTATAAGGCGTGCCTTATTGGGCATCAAGCGTGCCTGATTGGGCAGAAGGCATGCCTGATTGAGTTTAACGCATGCCTTATTGGGTATACGGGATACTATGTCGCGTGTAAGGCGTGCAATCGTAGTGGGTTTGAGGCATATGCCATATTGGGTGTGAGGCACGCCTCATTGGGTATAAGGCATGCCTTTTCGGGCGGTTGCTCATTTCGGGAGGCCGGTCCGTCCGTCAAAATTGTTTCCGCCAAAAGGTGGCACAGCAGTGGTGCAGTACCCATTTTAACTCATTTAGGACTGCAGTCCTAGTTTGGGGGACAGACTACTTGAAATTTGAGAAGCTTATCCCCATAACGGAACTGCAGTCCTAAAAGGGTTATGACCACCCTGTGGCGAGCCCAAAAACGTGGTCTTATGTCTACTATGGTCTTTTATATGTTTACACTCATTGTTACGGTCTTGGTCGGTTGGACTACTGGTAAAAGGTTAACCAATCGCCTACCCCCAAACTAAGGTTCATTCTTATTGGAGAGCGTTTTTTCCATAATTTCCAAAGTTTGGAAATAATTGGAGATATGTATTAATATACGGAGGCGTTCTGTCACTATTCGTGAAATTCCCCAGAACCAAAAATATCAAGTTCGTTAACATTCCAATATTTGAAAAAAAAAAACTCGAAAATATGGAAGATTGAAAAAATGCGCGAAAACAAATGTCGAAAAATTGGGGAAAAAACTCTCCGAAAAGAATGACCCTAAGACTTATCTGGTACAACATAGCACTGAAAAAAAAATGTTTTTTACTACTGAAAACATTGTCCCATGCTACAGCAGTAATTCCAAGTAGGTTTCTCGTGACGAACCGATTGATTTACCTGGTTTTACATCTACTCTCTTAACCCTTTTAGGACAGCTGTCCCATGTTGGGGACAGACTTGAAATTTGAGTGGTTTGTGCCCAAAACAAGACTGCAGTCCTAAAAGGATTAACCGGATGATCTTTGAAATTTTGTACACCACTGCTACTCTACCGCTATAGTGTAAAATCGCGTCGGTGGAAACTACGACGTGTGGTCCTGTAGGGAAATGTATATATGAAATGCAGCACTTGTTTTTCCTGAGGCTTTTTACTCGAGGCTCCAGCTCTACGTACGTACGTACGTACGGGTACATCTCGCCCAAATATTGAGGTTTGAGGACATGTTTTTTTGGACGCTTCACGTCGGCCTGCCGTAGGTCTGGTTCGAGTTAATCAGCGTTAAGGCATGCCCTTATAGTATTGGGCAGCTGTAAAGAAACAATATGGAGTCATCGTCAACCCCATTATAGGATTGCGGTGCCGATGTGGAGACAAAACACTTTTGGAGAATTTAGACTGAAATGTTTGGTTCGGTACAGCAGTGAGTGCAGTACTAAAAGGCTCAAGGCATGCCTGATTGCCTTGTTGGGCACTTCCTCAGTTGAGGAACTCCTATAGTCACAAAACATTTTGCCTCACGAGGCAAAAGAGTGCTACCTCCATCGTATACAAGCAAAGTAACCCTTTTAGGACTGCCGTCCCGTTTTGGGGACAAACCACTCACTTCAAGCTTTCAAGTACTTTGTCGCCGAAACGGGACTGCGGTCCTCACAGCGATAATAAGCACGCGTCGTTCGTGTTTCCTTTTTTTTTTTTACGGCTTCACCGCGCGCAAACGTTTTTTTTTGCCGAGTCGCTTCTCTCATCGACACCGCCCGCCGCGAAACATTTAATTAATACAGCAATACTACTTCTTCTACTACTACTTCTACTATTACTACCACTGTACTACTACTACTACTACTACTACTACTATTAGTACTATTACAGAGGAACGTAGTCATCAGGACCAAATATTATTGGTAAAAATACTGGAATATAAAGGGTTTTGTGTACATGACGGGTTCTTATTACTACGGTCCTTCGCAGTACTATTATTAATATTAATAATACTGCTGTAAATGCTGTGCCGTGGCCCCGTCGCCAATTGCAACAGACGTGTTACCATTATAAACTAAGACTACACCCCATCTATATATAATAACTATTATATATATTATATATAATACCTGGTATATATATTATATTCCTGGTATAATATAATATATATACCAGGTATATTATATTAATATATACCAGATACCAGGTATATATTATAGATATATATATATACGCGTGAAGTATGATAGCACGCGCGCGGTCCAAAGAATCACACGCAGTTCGCGAAGATGACTTCTTTCTCGAGGAAACAAAAAAATCGGTATGCATCATCCCGACGTGAGGCGTCTTTTTATTTTATTTTTTCTGAACTCAGTATATATCCAAGTGTTACGGTATCCCCTCTCCACTGCTGTCGCGGCATTATTACTTTGCAGCAAGAGTCCCCTCATCATATACCTACCGGGCAGGCGTTTTCAGTGTAGGTTTGTCCCCAAAAGGTGGGTGCACTCGCTGGACAGATAGTCGATTCCCACTCGATGATCTAGATCTTTCAGAGTGGATAGATCCCTGATCTGCAGAATCTACACGTATGCCAGGTATAGATATATACGAAGTACCTGGTCTACTGTAGTTCAGGTTGCCGGGTGGGAGCCGTATAGTCTGCCTGGCCTAGGACGCGTTTCCTGGGTTGGATGTGTACTGCACAGATCGTGCACAACATCTCATAACGGCAGGTTAGGATCTGTAGATGATCTATCTGTAGATGATATATCTGTCCATGATCTAGATTGTAATCTATCTGATATATCAGAGGTGTGGACCCTTGGCTGTTGGCTCTCCGCTGCCTTGGGTGTGCTTTGGCTGCTGCACGTACGTACGTAGGTAGGTAATGCTACTTGGTATATCGGTACACGGTAAGTGCTCCACCCAATGGCCTCTGCGCGGGGAGCAAGAAGAGTAAATTGTTTCCGGGGGGGGGGGGGGGATACTATTAATAGATGTACTGCGAGCACTTGCAGTATTGCAGGGTATAGGATTCGATTCTTGTCATACTGCGAGTACGTACGTCCTCACACTGCGAGTACGTAATACGTACTCGCAGTATCATGGGGTTTTGTACTCTACCTTTTACGTACTTTCTGGATTTCCAAGCATTGCGGAGTGCGATAATGCGGATTCTGCCAGCACTTTCAGTACTTCGGGGTTGTGCGTTGTGGATACTGGTATATTTTTTACGGTCGGTACTGGCAGTATTTTGGCCGTTAGTACTGCTGTTTATACTGCGAGCACTGTTAATACCATGGCTTTTCGCGGGTCATGACCCGACCCGCGGGCCGGGTCAGGGGGGGTTCAAAATGTCGCGGGTCGGGTTGGGTCAATTCTCAAAATCCCGCTGGTCGGGTCGGGTCGGGTCGGGTCATATTTTTTTTAAACCTCACGGGTCGGGTCGGGTCGGGTCAAGGGGTTTTGAAATCTCACGGGTCGGGTCGGATCGGGTCGGGTCAAGAGGTTTTGAAATCTGGCGGGTCGGGTCGGGTCGGGTCAGGAGGTGTTCAAAATGTCACGGGTTGGGTCGGGCCATGACCCGTGAGATACGGGTCATTCTCGGGTCAGGTCATCATGACCCGCGATTTTTTTCCGGCTGACCCGCACATCCGACCCGCCGGTCTGGCCCACGGATAAGTATTTTTGCTATTAATAACGTGTGCAGCTACCTGCCGGAAGGCCGCCTTTGTGACCCGCGGGCCTGGCCCGCGGGTCCGGCATCGTACAACAAAAAATACTCGCCGTTTCCCGCCGAAAGGCTCCTCTCGTACAGATACGTAGACCTCCGAGAGCATAGCATAGCCGTAGAATAATCACACGCGAATCCCGGGTCGGATGAAGCCGTACAACAGTAGTATACTATTGTGTTCGTGTTCACGTCCATCCATTTCCACAAAAAAAATGTCCACACTCTCATGCAGGGTGCAACAGTGAAGACAAAAGACATGACAGCAGTGTAGGAAGCCCGCTCTCGTCGCGGCAGCAGCAGCAGCAGCAGTAGCGGCAGCAGGCCTCAGATCCTCGCGGATCGTGGCCCCTGCTGCAGAACCTCCGCTCCAGTGCTTGCTGCTGGAGCCTGCACAGCTAGGTCGCTCGCCGGGGCGCCAGCAGAAGCCATCGGGTCAGAGCTATAGGGTCGACCCAATGACCGGGAGGTATCCGACCGGCAGAGTGCGGGTGTGTGCCTTTCTCCATGTTATCATCTTTCTGATCATCATGGTCTTTTTTGAAGCGCACACCACACAATGCTCCAAAAAAATACAAAAAATGAAAAAACCGCATACAACGTACGACATTTTCGGAAAAGTCAAGGGACGAAGGGCCATCCAACCGACCAACGTAACAACGTTTATGTCTTTGGACCCGTGAGCTTTCGTCGTTGACCCGTGAGATATGTCATGGGTCCAGTTGACCCGACCCGTGTGAAACCCGTGTCTCACGGGTCAATCGGAAGGTGACGGGTCGGGTCGGGTCGGGTCGGGTCAGGAAGTTTTGAAAACCTCGCGGATCGGGTCGGGTCGGGTCAAAGGGTGTTGAAATTTCACGGGTCGGGTCGGGTCGGGTCAAGAGGCTTTTAAATCTCGCGGGTCGGGTCGGGTCGGGTCAAGAGGATTTCAAAATCTCGCGGGTCGGGTCGGGTCAGGTCAACACACCTCAAATTTTCGCGGGTCGGGTCGGGTCAGCTGACCCGACCCGACCCGACCCGTGAGGTTTGACCTGACCCGCGAAAAGCCCTGGCTAATACCTACGGTATATATTGGTGCTATTAGAGTGTTTGCGATAGAGGTAAAAAAAAACTTTACTTGCGCTAAAAAAAGTGAATTTCCTTCCCTTCCTGATTTCGGTGTGTTTGCGAGTGAGGTAAATCAAATCCTGCAGGCGACGCCTCCGAAAATGAGAAGGGAAGGGGGGAGGTGAGGCAAACGCGCCAAAAAAAAGAACGAAAAACTAAAAAACAGCTTGGGAGTAGCAACGGCGGCCCAGCAACGTTTCCGCGGCAGAGTTGACAGCGGTGCCACCACTGCCAGCCCACGACTGCAAGCAGCAGCACAGCAAGCGGCAGCTAGCAAGCGCTAGCCGCAGCTAGAGGCAGCTTGAGCAACAAAAATAAACAGCGTCAGCACCAGCGCCAGCACCAGCACCAGCCAGCTTCCCTTTTTGGATTGCCTGCTGCTGCTGCTGCTGCTGCGCTCAGCCTACACACGCCACAGCGCCGGCGTGCTCCGCTCCGCCGCCACTGTCGCGGCCACTGCTGCCGCCGCCGCTGCTGCTGCTGCTGCAGTGTGGTGGAATCGAAATGATACACGAGCTGTCGCGCTCTGTGCGAGCACGAGTACGAGTACGAGTGTGATGCGAGTCCTTTTTAGGAACGAAGCATCCTCCACGTCGTCACCAAGTAGGCGAAAGCGTGTACCCTACCTAGCAGCGGCGGCGGCCCGCTGGCACAATCCAACGCCGCTCGTGCGCGCTATAGTCAAGCTACACCTCTCGAGCCTCTGTGCTCCCAGCGGTTGTCGTGATGCGTACAGCAAGCAGCATGGTGGCATGGAAGATGCTCGGTGTTTTGATCCTTCGAGCTTTGAGATGATGCGTTCTGCGTCGGGATAATGCTCGGTGCGTGTAGGCCAATGAGACAGAGAGCCAAAAGTTACCGCAACTTTTGATGAAATCCTGACTTCGCTGAAGTACTTTTTCGCGTTTTTTTCAGAAATTTACCTCAAAAAGTTACCTCGGGAAAATTTTTGGAGAAGTAAAAGTAAAAAATAAATGAATCGCAAACACTCTATTATCAATAAATCACCTCGAATATCATGTTATTCCGTATCTCGAGGTCTATACGCTCGCATTATGGTGGGTAAATACCGTGCGCATATTTTAGTTTTCCTCCTCAACGATATGACGATTTTTATATTTTAACGCAAATTCTGGTGATTTGTGTAAAAAAAAAAAAACAACCATTGAACGAGGTGGGATTTGAACCCACGCTCTTTCAAAATCTCGCGGGTCGGGTCGGGTCAGGTCAACACACCTCAACATTTTCGCGGGTCGGGTCGGGTCAGCTGACCCGACCCGACCCGTGAGGTTTGACCTGACCCGCGAAAAGCTCTGGTTAATACCTACCAGGTACCAGGTACGGTATTTATTGGTGCTATTATCAATAAATCACCTCGAATTTCATATTATTCCGTATCTCGAGGTCTATACGCTCGCATTATGGTGGGTAAATACCGTGCGCATATTTTAGTTTTCCTCCTCAACGATATGACGATTTTTATATTTTAACTCAAATTCTGGTGATTTGTATAAAAAAAAAAGACACTGAACGAGGAGGAATTTTACCCACGCTCTTTCGAACCAGTGCCTAAAACTGGCGCCTTAGACCACTCGGCCACTCGTCCATATCTGGGCCGTTTTTTCTCCTATGTTCATAGGTGACACACTTCGTATACGTATCTGCTGCTGTGAATGACCCGATCGATACTTAGACGATGCGATGCACTGCTATATACAGCAGTACGTGCCTGGTATAATTTACCTGGTGCCATTTTGAGACCCAGATGGGGCGCATATGTGTACCTGGTATGTATAATATGCATTTGTTTTTAGTCATGCTGCTCCCCGGCGGCCGAGGACTTTTTCTAGCACGTTCGGCTTCGGGGCAAGCAAGGGCGCCGTGGGTACATTACGACGCATGTCTCGATCCCGGCCGAGCACCGTGGCGGCGCTGGGTGCATTGAACCTCGCTGAGTTGGCTCTGAAAAACAAGGGATTGCTTTCCGCCTCCCCGAGCCGGGTAGGTGACATTGGAAAACCCCAGATTGTTTTTCGTTTTACCGTAAATAGCCCGCCACCCTCGAACACTCCCTCTGCTGTACATATGTTTTCAACGTCAGCCGAAGCAGCAGCAGCAGCAACAGAAGTACACATCTGTCGGCTGTCGTATTTGTTACACCTAACACCGAGCATGCTCGTGACCGTAACGGTCCTTCTACCTGGGAGAATTTTTAGTAGCAGGTATTGGTGTCATCCCTATTAATCGCTAGTTTTCCAGTCGCACGCTCTCAGTAGTACTCGTAGGTAATAGCAACGGGCAAGAGCCACAGAGCCAGGTTCATACTGCCTCCCGCCTCGCTGTACTGCCTCTCGGTGTGTGGCACCGGGCATGGCCCACATTGCCCGACTGCCTGGCTGGATATTCTATTTGTAGTAAAAGACCCGTATGATACGACGAACATTTTCAACAGAGAATTTTCTCCGCTGAATTTTATCTGAGGTGAAAATATCAACAACTTTGAATTGCCCGCTTTTCTAGTTTTGGGTTGTATAAACTTAAGCAGTAGATACAGCAGCAGCAGCAGTAAACGTCCGTCGAGCGTCAGGTGCGTTTCACCTAGCCCTTTGACGCACACCCCACACCTCACACAGAGCCAGGCCCATACTGCCTCCCGTCTCGCGGTATTGCCTCGGTGTGTGGCACCGGGCATGACCCACACTGCCCGACTGCCTGGCTGAATATTCTATGTACTAAAATGCCCGAATGATACGACAAGCACTGTTATCACATAATTTTCTCCACTGATTTTTTCCTGCGTTGAAAAGATCAGCAATTTTGAAAATGCCCGCTTGTCCAGTTTTGGGTTTATCAACCTCAGCAGCAGCAGCAGTAAATGCCTGTCGAGCGTCACATATGTTTCACCTAGCCCTTTGCCGTACACCACACACTTCACACCGAGCACGTACGGGACGACAAAACTGGCTCCCTCGGTCCGCCTACCTGGGGGAAATTGGTAGCAGGTATCTACTGTATATAGAACCACTTACTTAGATCTAAATCCCTGAGCGTGCTCGATTGGTACATCCCTGGCCTCTCAGAGCTCCCACTTCGAAACCGCCTCCTTTTATTACTTGCCGTACCTTTCCAGCGGTTCTTTGTTTTCTAGGTAATTTCTTCTTTTTTTCTTCTTTCGTCTCGTGTGCGTGCGTGTACTCCGAGCACGGCATCGCGGGAGAGCCCGGCGCCGTCACGGGTGTCAGCGAGTGCTTACGGGTAGAGGGGGGGTTGCAAGGAGCGCGGTCGCCGCTTTCGTGCCTAGGCGTCGCGTGTGCCTCGAGACTCGAGGGATGCATGAACGGGCTCTGCCTGGCCTCAATTTGTGATTTTGGATAGAGTATGTACGAGATATAAGGGTCGTTCGAAATTGAAAGATAACAATCAGGCGGTGCTTATTTTAGCAACCACGCTGGAGTTGAAAGAGAGAGCTGCCAGTCTGAGTACCAATACTGCCGAGCTGGCGAGCGACGGCCACGGTGAGCACCGGGCTTCACGCGAGGCGGGTGACGGGGCTGACTGTGGCAGAGAGTGAGGAAAGCTTTACCCGGACCGAATCGGTGGCGAGGTGGTCGCGAGAGGGGCGGGCGGCGTACGAGGCTGAGAGAGAAGCTCTGCTGTTCATTTTCTTCTTTTTTGACCGGTGTAAGGTGTTCCAATCAGACTGAAAACTATTTCAGGAGAGGGATGGGGATTTTTTTTTCTTCTCGAATTTTTCGGTTTCATTTTACATTGTTTTTGCGGTGCTGCTGTGCCGCTGTGCCGCTGTGCTTTCTCTTTTTTCGTCCATACACAGCATATCTAAAGAATAAATTAAGTACCCTACCTGGGGTATGTACGTACGTGCGGCAACCGCTCGCGATGCGAAGCGTATGTGGAGTCCGAGCTGTTTTCTGCTGAAGCATGGCGGCGGGACTCTTGGCATTATCAAGTTGCCAGTTTGCAACTACGATCATAATAAAAATATATATATTAAATCAGGGGCCTATAGTAATTTGATGTACTTTTTTTCGTTCCTGAGCGAGCGTAGCGGGCGGCGTAGGCCGCCCGCGGAGCGAAGCGCCTTGTATGCAGGTACCATGGTGTCATACCTAACGAATTGTCCAGTCGCACGCTCTTAGCAGCAGGTAGTAGTAGGTACTACTACTGCTGTAGTGTAGTATTTAGTCACGCTGCTTCCACGTGTACTCCATTTACGTATTACTGGCAGTGGTGTATAGTGTAACAAAGTATACTATTAATAGTCATGACCAAACCGATCGTACCACGTGGTTACTTGACCTCTCTGTTTACCAAGAGGTTTCCTGTATTGTACGTATGAGCGATTGATCATGCTCTAGCAGTAGTACTTGGTAGTATACCTGGTAGTTAGTAGTCAGCAGTCAGTAGTTGTAGTAGTAGTGTACCAGATACTGGTAGTATTCTGTCGAGTGCATGCCCCTTCTACTTGTATTACATCTCTTCGTAGCAGTGTTACAGAGTCGTGTACAGTAAGAGTGTAGCAGTCAACCCATGGTACCGCGTGCATGTAATGTAGTAATTACCTTCGAGCAATACGCTCCCCCATGGCTTAGGTCGCCAAGAAGAGCTATATATACGTGTGTTACCTGCGACTCCCTTTTCGCCTTGCGACGCCCCCCGGGAATTCACGTTTCCTACATCCCGAAGGGAAAAACCTTGGACGTACTATTATACATACTGTAGAACCAACTTTTTTTTCATACCATTTGTGCACCCATTGTTGGTTTGTTTTTCATTCTGACATGGGGACGCAGGTGTGGCGTCGTTGCCTCTGCTACTGCTGTAGTATTTGGCATGTTCCGATGATGTCATACACATTGGGGGGGTTCGACGCGGCGAGCTGATGCCCGTTTGCGGCTGCGCGCTTACGTACGTATATACGTGCCCTTTTTCAACAAGTACATACCGTCGTTTTCAAAGTTATCTCTTGACTGCAATGGAATACCATCTGTTTTTTATTTGTTTTACGAAGTACGAAACAACGATGCTGGCCCAGCCTGGGTTTCTAGCTTACTTGGGAAGGATTGTTCTCCACACTCCAAACTAACTCATTATTTCCTCGTCGGGATTTCTGGTGTTCATGTACGTATCATATACCAGGTATAGTTTTTTCAAGTATTCAGGTCGGATTGGTAACATGTACGAGATACATTTTTAAGTAAATTGGATTCTGGATTCCCTTATATGTGGATAGTGTAATTGGAACAAGCGCTAAACATACATGGTCAGATGGCAGATACAATAATACCAGGTATTATACGAGGTACGAGATGCCTCTTATAAGGCTTACTCTGGGTTGAGTAATTGATTAGACACGGACCAGGCAAGTAAGCACCCAGGTACCAGGCGAGATATGGTGCACGTCACCCGCGTTTTTTTTTACTTCAGTACCATCGTCATCATTGTGCCTCCCTCCCTCTCCCTCCCTGCCTTTCCCCCACCCCCTCCCTCCGTCCCTCCACCCCACTCCTCCCCTCGCCTCCTCGTCATCTATCTCTGGTGCGGCCGGTAAAAAAGGTGGTGCCGTCAACCCACGGCCTCCTCAGCACTGTGGGTTTCAAGCTAGCCGGGCAGGCGTGCGTGTATGCTCTGGAGGGTTCGATCGCCTACGCCGGGTCGACGGTGCAGTGGCTCCGCGACAACCTTAGGGTGAGGGGGCGGGCGACAGTGACAATAATGAGCAGGAAGTTGATGGTGATGGTGGTAGATGGTGGTTGTTGTTGTGTTTCTTGCTGTCAGGTGTTGTTGCTGTTGAGTATCGTTGCTGTGACACCAGTTGTTTTTGTCAGGTGTTGTTGGGCGTTGTGGTTACCGTTGGGTGTTGTTATCGTGGTAGCGGTTGTTGTTGTTTTCGGTGGTGGTGTTTCTGGTGGATTACTGTTGCTGTGTGGACGGTTGTGGTTGTTGTTGATGTTGGTGCTGCTGCTGTTGCTTTGCTGCTCTGCTGCTGCTGCTACAAAGATGCCGCCAACAGGTGGCGGTAGCAGGCTGGCGGTACTTCGCGCTGTTGTTTTTTGGGGGGAGGGTGATCACTTTTGCATGGGGTTCGTCCTCGAAACGTGGATACGTTAGTGGCAGCAGATTGATGAAGTAGTAGTAGGTACGCCGTGAGGGTTGAGGGCGCGTTGGCCCGAAGGTGCTCACCACAATCTCGCGCGTCGCTCCCTCTCACCCTCCCCGCTCGACTCTTCCTCCCTCCCCGCTCCCCCCTCTCCCTCCCCACTCCACTCCCTCATCTCCCCCTCCATCCGCTCCTCCTCCCGTCCCCTCTCTCCCTCCTCCCCTCCGCCTTCTCCCCTCACCCCTCCCCACCTTCCTCCCTTCCCCTACACCGTTCTCCACCCCCCCCACCCCGCCGGTCCGCTCGCTGCCATTGCTACATCTCGGGGGCGGGGGGGGAGCAGATGATTGACTCAGCCTCTGAAATTGAGGCTCTGGCTCTTACCGTGGAGGATAATGGAGGCGTTTTTTTCGTGCCAGCTTTTGCGGGGCTGCTGGCGCCCCACTGGCGGGGCGACGCTAGGGGGCTCATGTGTGGGCTGACCGCGTATAATACCAAAGCACACGTGGCTCGGGCTGTCCTCGAGTCCACGGCTTTCCAGGTGATGTGTGCATACATGTATTTTGTGTATGTGTGTATGTATATGTATGAATATGTACCAGGTATACTTACGCATGTGCTTGAGATTTTAAACATGTATGCTCCAGTAGTCCGACCCCCAGCTTTCTCGCTCGGTGTATTTTCTGTGAGGTGGGCTGAGCTGCACTTCTGATCCGATCTGAGCTGAGCTGAGCTGAGCTGGGTGTGGTTTGTGTCTTTTTTGCTATGCTACGTCGTGCTTCGTGTGGTATGATACCGTTTATCTTCTTATACGTGTAGTTGGGCTATTACCGAATCTCGCTCACTTTTTATACCAGTTGGGTTTGACTGCTTTCGATTCAGACTCGAGTTCCAATAATCATTTTTCTGTTTGTTTTACACAAACAAAATCGCATT
Source organism: Nereocystis luetkeana (assembly GCA_031213475.1). Taxonomy (NCBI): domain Eukaryota; class Phaeophyceae; order Laminariales; family Laminariaceae; genus Nereocystis; species Nereocystis luetkeana. The sequence goes on along the minus strand of JARUPZ010000035.1, from coordinate 852,427 downwards.
TTTATCTCGACCTTGGTGTAGGAGCGGCTATCTCGCTCAGTTTTGTCTGCTTTTCGATTCTAACTCGAGGTTCGAAGATCCATATTTTTGATTTTTTTTCGACTCTCGAAAACAAAACATCTTGATTCGGCTGAGATTTTTCATGTCGGATTTAAAATGAGCTGAGCTGCGCTGGGTGTGATTGTCGAAAAAACGAACAACAAAAGAAAAAAGGAAGGGGGCAAAGGAAGCACAGAACTCGAGGAAAACAAATAATTTCTCGACCGGCAATTACGGGCTGAGGAGGGCTGTGATGTGGGAGAATATGCCGAGTGAGACAGCTGAGGGTCGGACTATTATATGTTTACAAGGTTCCCCTACGGGAGGTGCCTAGGGGAGTGGCGCAAGAGCGAAATAATACTCATATGAAATCCTGCACACCTGTTTAGAAGTAGTAGCTGTATCCACCCATCGTTAACGTGAAGAACACACACGCATATTTTTGAGGACAGACTATACTGTTTGCGGAATTAGTGTGGGACCATTACTGCAATAATACCAGATAAACAGGGTACCGGTAAGTGGATATTGATCCTGAACAGATGACTCGCGCGATAAGTTCAATGTATGCGGCGTAAACGTAAGTACAAAAAAGTTGCCTGAGGTCGAGGTTGCGCCATAATATTGTGTGACCGGCTGAGTAAGATACAGCAAATACAATATATATATCCCCCCAAAATAATTGTTTCTTGGTGCTCAGGGTAACTTAAAAGGTTTCACAGATAAATGCTCGAGAACAAATCGTAGTCCGAGTAGTATTGGGGTACTGGCGGCCAAAATATTGCGAGTACTGAGAAGGCCCAAATACTGAAAGCAATGAGAGTATGAGCAGTAGCGAACCCCGAGAGCACAGGCAAGTATGTACCCGCAGTATCGAAACACTATTCCTCGCAGTGCATACTCTCTAAAAATACTGCCAGTGCTCTACGTACTCGAGTGTACCCAGCGAAATTAATTTGCCTCTACTCCTACTCGTGGGACTATCTGGCAGTGTTTTGTGCCGAACAATGGGCCTAAGAATTTGTCGACACGGTGCACAGACGGTCGAAGTATACTTCGTACTCGAAGCATACTGGGCATATTGAGGGTATTTCGGTATACTGCGAGTACTCGCAGAAGCAGTAATACAAACGCTACCCGCGGACAAACTACTGCTAGACTAGTACTAGCAGTACCCGTGGTACAGAACCCCGAGACACTTGAAGCACAACAGGGAGTATCCACGACAGCAGCAGTAGCGAGAGCCCCGAATTTGTGCAAGCCGGAAAGTATACGCAGTAGTATCTGAAGTAGTAGCACAAAGCCTCAAAATATTTCTGCGAGTACTCGCAGTATCTGGAGTACAACCCCCCCGAAATACTGCGAGTGGAGTGTAAGAAGTACCTACATCATCATTTTCTCGAACATACTTTGCTCTCCTCCAAAGTATTGGGAGTAGCTGTGAAATGTCGAGGTATGAACGCACGCCACACGTAAGCGCGCCCAAACTCTTTGCCTTATGTAAAAACACACAACTTGTATTATGTTAAATCATACGTTCAGAAAAGCAAGGAGGATGTACTGGTGCAAAAAAAGGCAAAAGTGAAATAAAAAAACGTGGATGGTGCGAGTTGAACCTCCGAACCGATTTTTTTATCGACAGCAGTGTCAGGTATGACACCTACGCTAGAGCAGAGCTCGTACAGCTGGCACGTCGTGTTTTTTACGCAATCTAAAACATATTGCAGGACCTTCTGCAGCAGTAGAGTAGCTTGTACAGGTACGACTGCGCATACAGCAGTACTGCTGTAAAATGCCATGTGGTCTGGTACCTCGTACCTGTACGACAGCAGAAGATACGCGTGCTGCGACAAAGGAACGTACGTGTACTGATCCCCTTTCAGCTGGCAGGCTCTAGGAGCTATCGGTCAGCAGTGTATGGCACACTGCAGTCAGTAACTACAGTCAGTATGTTTTGTACGAATGCTGCTGTACACGATGCTTGTACGAGTACGAACGATTTGTTTTTGTTGTACTCGAGTCGACGATCATATCGGGGATGATCGGTACCGAGCAAAAAATGCCCGTCACACTTTGCGGAAGGTACGAGTGCATAGGCCAATGCCGTTGACAACAACGAACACTACAGTAGTACTGCGAGTACAGCGCGAATCTTCCACATGCGCATAGTACCCTGCTTGCTGCTGCTGTTGGCGCACTGGTGTGTCAAGCACAGCTGGAGCAGTGGCAATGTTGGATCACACACAGCAATATGCGCAGTACGATCATCGATACGCGCAAGGTGTGCCCACTGCTGCTGCTGCTGCTGCTGCTGCTGGGCAGCAGGGTTGTAGTGTTGTAGGAAGCTGGAGGTAAACACGCTCTGTGGACTGTTGCTATTGTTGTCTGGGCGGTGGTCCGTGCTCCGTGCAACAACACAAAAAAATGTACGTAAGCCTGGGTACATACCTGGTGCGTATTAAAAAGATCTGGCTCATCGTGGGATACTCCGACAAACACAACCACCCACAGCAACACTGCGCACATGGGTGTGTCGCACACGCATGGCGTATGGGCGGCAGCGTTCGAACGATGGGATCTGTGCATGTTGTCTGTTGTGTACCTGGTATATGTCTGAGCTGTGTGCTCACAGCTCATAGGAGCCTAAGGTAGAAAACAGACAACATTTACCGATACGTACGTACAAAATAAGGCCTTTCGTACTAAAACCAGGGAAATCGTCTTATCCACTCCCGCCGGAAAAAAAACTTTGAGCGACCGCCACGCGCTCCAGAGTGCACGGATCGTGCCGAGACCTCGACCAATGTGTCCGGCAGTGCTTCATGTGTCCGAGTACTTGTGTTTTGCCGAAAAGTGTTCGTACGAAGAGAAAAGTTGGCAAAAGTGCAAAACTTTGACAAACATACGTATACATACGTCTATATACTCATTGCTGTCTCTGGAAGTGGCCACACCGCAAAAAAAAAACAATTCTTTCCGAAGCTGTCGTCCATCGCAAGTCCGCCCCACAAGAGCTTTTTGGTAGGATGCCGCTCACCTTTCATGCGACTCGCCGAACACCTCACGACGCTGCGCGCTTGGTGCAAGCAATGCCTGCCTGATCGGTGCGAACCCGACGTGCTCCGTCCCGGCATCATTGTAGAGATGCAAGGATTCATGGTCATACGACTACGGCCATGCATGATGTCGAGTCCCCCCCCCCCCGCGCACCCTTCCCTTCCCCCTGGATTGCCTCCACCTCCCCCCTGGAAAACTTCCATTCGGTTCTTGTGGGTTAGGTGCAAGAGGTTCTGGGTGCTATGAAGGTGGACAGCGGAGTGGACGTCCGCAGCCTGAAAGTGGACGGGGGGATGACGGCGAACGCTCTGCTGATGCAGTTCCAGGCAGATCTGCTGGACGTGCAGGTATTTCAAGATCAGTGCCTGGCTTGAGGTTGGTAGCGTCGAGGGAGTGGAGGGGGAGGATGGAGAGTATTGTATAATATCGTATCACATCATGCGGTACAACTCTACTGCAGGTGCTGCGGCCGTGGGTGTCGAAAGCTGCCGTGCTCGTGTCGTGTCGTGCCGTGTCGTATCGCATCGTATTGTATCGTACTACTGTATATCGTATATTGTCGTGTCGAACAAAATCGTTCCTATCGCTATTACGGGGGACCATAGTTAATAGGACCTACTGTAGACACAAAAACCTATATATTTTCTATTTTTGCTGACAATGTTTGGTCCTATTAACTATGGTCCCCCGTAATAGTATCGTATCATGTCATATCATGGCATGCTTATCATATCATAGCGTATCGTATCACATCATATCATACCATACCGAATGGTATGATATAATTACATGTAATATCATATCATATCATATCATACCGTATCATATCGTTCGAGCATCATATCGTATTATGTCGTGTCGTATCACGGCACATCGCGCCACATCACATTACATTACGTCACCTCATGTCATGTCAATGTCGATGTCTTATAACATCATACGAGGTATGATACTATATTATATCGTGTCATGTCATGTCGATGCCATGTCTTATCGTATCGTATCGTATCATATAATCATATCGCACGGCACTACTGCAGGTGCTGCGACCAAGGATGTCAGAGACCACCGCGCTCGGCGCCGCGTTTGCCGCCGGCCTGGCTGTCGGCGTGTGGAGAGACACTGACGACCTAGCCAAGACGTGGGCCGTGGGCAACGAATACGCCTCCACCATGGCAGCGGAAAAGCGCGACAAGGTACGCTTGCTTGGTTGTTTATGCTTGCATACAAGCGCACGCGAAACGAAACATAACGGAGCGGAATGGAATAAACAAAACAAAACACGAAATCGAAACGAGAGGCAACGATTACGCCTCCCCCATGGCGGTGGAACAGCGCGACAAGGTACACCTTGCATGCATGCCATGCAAGTATGCCCGCGAAACGAAACGGAACGAACTCGTAAAACGAAACAAAACCAAACGGAGCAAACGTCAAGTGTATATTTTTGTGTTTTGTATCAGCACTGTGCTCGTGTTCTTGTTTTGTGTTTTGTGTGTGTGCTTCATGCTATTGTCTTACGTTTGTGGATGTGCTGGGGTGTTTGTGTGCTAACTTGCTTTCCCCTCCCCTCCCCCCTCTACCCTCGTCCGCCTCACGCTCGCGAACAAAAAAAAATGAAAACGAAAAAACAAAAATCGAAACCCTTTTTGTGTTGTTGTTCGAAGCTTATTCACGACTGGAAGCGCGCCGTGCAACGATCCCTCGGGTGGCACATTGAGGAGGGCCAGTCACCGAATAGTGCTCAAGATCATCACGGGGCGGGGGACGGCAAGGCGGCGCCGGCAGGGGTACCAGGAAGATTCTGTACGACTTACGCCTCTCGGGGGCGGGAGTCGGCGGCTTCTTCCAAGGAGGCTTCGTCGTTGATGTCGGGATGGTGTCCCGCTACCGGCGGCAGGTGGTGGCTCGGCATGGTGGCGACGGTGGCGATAACTGTAGCGGTGACGGTAGCGGTAACTGTTCCGGCGGTGGCGGCGGCGGCAAAGCAGGATGGCGGAGATCGGCCTTGGAGCCGCGGTAACCGAACCGCTATATGATAGGGCTGTGGGGAAAAGCGCTAGCAGTCTTCCAATTTGATAACGCGGCGACCGAACTCCTAGGGCGGTAATAGAATCGCTTGGGGTAATTTTGCGGCATTCGAACCGCCGGCGCACGGTAACCGAACCGCTCGGGGTAACCGAATTGCTGGGGCGGTAGCCGAGCTGCTACGGCGGTAGCGGGATTACTAAGGCAGTAGCCGCACCGCTAGCGGCAGCCGAGTCGCCAGGGCGGAAACCGAACCGCTAACGCGGTATCCGAACCACTAGTGGTAACTGAAGCGCTAGAGTGGTAATCGAGCCATTACCGGTAGTCGAATTGCTATGTGCGACATCGGGGTTGTACCCTGCTGGTGCTGCTACTGTTTGTAGGCGCCTACGGGGGAAGGGTACCAGGAGGGAGCCCGGAGGGAGCTCGGAGGGAAGCGTGGACTGAGAGGAAGGGGTGTTGGACCCAAACCCTGTGATTTGTGGTGCGGTGTGCTGTGTTGTGTGGTATCGTGTGGTATTGATTCGCCAACAACGTTATACCTGATGTGACAATGGAGCGGAAGTGGAAGTTGCACCCCCGGAGTGTAGTAATGTTATTTGTTTTTAGTTTTGTTAATTTTGCTGACAGGGGGTGGGGGGGGGGAGTGGAGAGCGGGGCGGGGGGGGGGGCGTGTGCGTTGACGGACGTTTGGAGAGTTTTTTTTGGCGTTTTCTTCGAATGCGCTGGAGAACATGAGGGGGGGGGGGTAAGGAGGCTGCGGTGATGCTGATAATGTTGATGATGATAGTGGTAATTGTGGTGATATGCTGCTGATGCTGATGCTAAGGCTAATTAACGTCAATGCTATTTGACGCAAATGCTGCTGATACTGCTGTCGCAGATTCTCAATACTGACGCTGCTACTCCTGCTATTGCTTCTACGGGAGTTGCTCATGCTTCTAATGCTGACGATTATTTTGCTGGTGTTGCTTATGATGCTGCTATTTAATACCAGGTATTAGTAGTAGTGATGGTGCTATTAGTACGACTACTGTCGGAATCGAACGAAGGGGGGGGAGTGTACTCGATAATAGATATGTACTCGATCTCATGCATGGCCGTAGTCGTATGACCATAGACCCTCGCATCCCTACAATGCCGGGACGGAGCATGTCGGGTTTTCACCGACCAGGCATTAGTGGGAAGAGGAGAAAGAAGAGAAGGGGTTGTGAGGATAGAAGCGAGGCGTCTCGTGTCACCAACAGCCGGCGACGGCCTGAGCCGTGCGCGCACGGTTCAGTCCGGAGCTGTCTGGGGAGATCTTCAACCTCGCTCTTGCATTTTGGATGCGAAATAAACTCCTCACGACCCACGCGGTGGCGGTATCGGCCAACATCGCTCATCACCCAAAATTGTGGAGCGTCAGATCAACGACGCCCTTTGCCATGCTGTCTGCGTGGGTAGTTCTCTCCGGCTCAGCAGAACAGCGCGCACCGCGAAACCCGGCAAAACCACCATGAAGACATTGCTATTACAAGCTTCACAAGAAAAACGGGTTGTGCAGAAACGCGTCGTGTGCGCACACGCGACTGGGCGAACATCCCTTCCAGCTCATCGACAAACGCAGGGCCAAGACCTGATACTCTACACTAAGAGCACTACTACTACTATCGCTCCCTAGCAGTGACGGTTCTACCTTGACTTGAGGCCAATACACCCTCATCGGAAGGCTATCGAATGCCAAATCACTTATTTGTTGCGTCTACGTACACCCTCATCGTACCGGATAATGTGTGCGATAGATGAAGTAACGCACCACATTTCGCCCCCAACTCCACCGCCCCCCAACCCCTCTCCCCGGTCCACCCTTCCATCACCCGACACGGATCTTTTTCCTCACCCCCTCCCCATCGCACGAGGGGTTCTGGGTATCACTCTCAACGCTGGCAACTTTCCTCTTGCCGCCAACTCTTCCACTACTACCGTCATCCCCACCGTCGTTGGTGGGACCGTTGTCACCACTACCCGTGTCAATGCCCGCGCCGGAAATGTTCTTGGCCACCTCGCGGCCAGAAGAAATGGGAGTTGTAAAGGCAGGAAAGGACACCGAGAGGTTGAGGGTGGCTGGGTGAGCCGCCACGGTGGCTCCCGCTCCCTCCCCCTCGGCCGCTGCAATTCCTGGGGTGGAAGTCATCGTTGGTGCCGGCGTCGCTTCCGCCGCCGCTACCACCCACGTTTCCGCAGCCGCCGCCGCAGCCGCTGCCGCTGCGTCCGACGAGACCGGCACGTTAGGCTCCACCCCGTTCAACACGGAGTTGTTGCCGACGGGTCCGAAGGCGTCCTCGATGTTTTCGGAGGCAGCCCAAAACCCCTTGTCGCTCGCTGCTGCTGCGACCGTGGCAGCCCCCGGCGCCTGGGATCCAATCAGTGGCGCTGGCGATAACAGTCCAGGTACGGAAGAAGATTCGGAGGTCCCAAACCCGTGAGGCTCGTGGCAGGAAGAAGAGATGCCGGCCATCGCGCTTTCCCCATCCCCGCCGCCGACCTCTGCCGTCGTCGCCGGCGCTTCTCCCGATGAAAGAATAAGTCGAAAGCCACCGGACCCGATAGCTTCACCGCCCTGGTTGCTACGGGAAGGGGTCGGGCTTGCAGCCACGCCCATCCCGATTCCTCTTGCCTTTGCTACCGATACCGCCGCCACCGCTGCCCCCACCGCCCCTGTCACGCAAACCGCCGCCCCCGACTCAACGCCTGCCGTTCGCTTCTGGTCGGCATTGTCAGGCGTACCGAACGTTTCCGGGGCTACCGTAGCACCGGAAAGGCCGCTCGAGAGGGGCGGCGCCATGACGCCGGTCGTTTCCGCCACTCGATTCGCCGCCGCCTGTTCTGTAATGGGCAGCATCGGCGACGCCGTCGTGCAGAGTCTGTCCAAGTCATGCCCTCCGACAATGTTGCTCGACCTGGGAGCACAACTCGGAGCGGCATCCATGGCTCCAAGGCGCCCGTGTGCTAGGTTCTTGCCCCAGGGACTGGGGCTCATGACGTCAGTCGGTGACGGCATCGTCGTTGGTGAGAGGGCCGGCGTCCTGGCTACGCGTGCTGCATGCCTCAACCCGGAAGGCGGGGAAGATGTGGTCGACACGGGAATTGTGCTCACCAGCAAGGCTGCCGCAGCGAAGGCCGCAGCCCTCGCGGGCTCGCTGGGGAGACCCCGCGCGAGAGCTCCCTGGACCGTGCATTTCCTGGCCACGTCCACCCCCAATCCTTCGGCCTTACGTCGGGTGCGCGCGGCGGTCATAAGCTCCGTGAAGAAGCCTCCGAACAGCTTCGGAACATCGCGGGAGCTGGACATGTTTTCCAGCTCAGTCCTTACGGCCCCCTGTGCTGTCTGTGGGGGCAATAATTTATGATTTTGCGGTACGAACGAAAGGGGCGCGCGAGGGGGGGGGGAGGGGGCATTTGTTGCTTGCCTTAGTCATTTGACCATTGACCAGGCATCCCTTTCGAGACGGAGCACCGTTCCTACTCCTAACAAAGACACCTCCAACAATTGGGCGCTCATGACGTTGTTTCCATATATGACATATAAACGTTTTGCTAATCTTACCCCCTTCCTGTTTGGCCGCTTGTGGCCACCATCTATCTCCTAGGATAGCGTTCGTTTTCTCGCTGCTATCTAGTGTGTCAAACTCCTCCATGTCACATTCGTCTATTTCCCTCGTCCCCTCTTCCAACACAACCCGTTCCTCCTTATATATTCCACATTATCCTACTATGTGAGTTCTACTCTCTATTGCTTTGCCACACGGGCACACCTGTGCATCTATTCCCCCCTCTCGGCTACTGGTATACGTCTTTCTTCTTTCTGGCAGGCCCAGGTCACCTAAATGTTTCAGCGTTTTATCGAAGTCCATTGGGCCGTGCAAATACGTTTTCATTCCTATTCCTTCCCTTAACCCCCCGTATATCTCTAGGTGTTTTTCCGATTCCACCTTGTTTCGTAGCGCTAGCCTTTCCCTTCTTTCTATCCTTTCTACTACTTGTGCCTTGTACTTCCCAAACTTCTCTGCGGACATCACCTCTTCTTGGTTTCCCCCCATATTTTTCCATATGTTCTCAACTACGCCATCTCATCTTATTCCAGTTCACCCTTTTGTTACTTCCTCCCATACAGCTCTATCAACTATGGCTGGCAACCTCTCTTTTGGCATGTTCTGTACGTTGTATTGCCATTTCAACTCTCTCATAGATGGGTGCATTCCCAGTTCTGCTCTTGATACTGTATTTGTATTACTAGTCGTACTTGAGCATCTTGGTAATCTTTTAGCTGCTGTCCTGTGTACTTTTCCAACTGTTTTACAAGTTTCACGTTCCCTTCCTATACTTCTCCTGCATGTTCTAGCTTTGGTACTATCACATTCATTAGGATACATCTCTTAATACTGGTGTCAAGGTGCGAGTCTGTTAGGATCGTATCCATCTTGCCTATGCGGGCTTTACCGTTTCCTATCACTTTTGCTATATGTGTGTCCCAAGAGCAGTATTTCGAGATCTCCACGCCAAGGTACGTATAGTGGTCTACGAGCGGCACTTCCTCTTCTCCCCACTTCCAACTGAAATTTATCGGGTTTGTCTTATCTTCGTTACAAACAACTACTGTGCTGCGCATTTCTTGGCGTTCGCCGTCACCCTCCATTTCCTTGTGTATTCTAGCTCCTTCTCTATTTGTTTCTGCAATCCTTCGGGTGTTTCTGATATCCCCACGATGTCATCCGCAAACATCAATCCTGACACCGTATCGGGCGCGGGGAGGGGGGGGGGGGGGGTGTACTCATTATCGTGCATGGCCGTAGTCGTAGACTTGAGAAACCGTCGTGACGAAAGATGGAGAGGAAGTCAGACGTTTTGTGATAAGTCTAGCCAGTAACGAAAAATATAAACGTGTCATGTTGTGCAAACACTAGGAGAAACGTGTCTAGTCATCTACCACAATAGCGCTTCCGTAAGTTTCAAAGCACTGTTAGCCGGTCGATAGCACAATATATGCGTATGTACGTCGTGTTTACCCCTATAATTTTTTTGATTCTCAACCGCGCGACGGTTTTTACATTGCCGTTCAGAGTAGTACATCACAGCACACTACAGGTACTACAAACACAACCACGGGTACACACTTGCAAAGTACGACGGGCAATCGCAGGGCTAGCGCAACGCGCGCAGCCGTCACCGTACCGCAGGTATATACATACCGGTATATATAATGTATACCTGGTATATTTATATCATATATATATGTATAAACATGTATATGGCGACCCGTACTGCCATAGAGAGAGGTACACACGAGTATTAATAGCAGTTTTTGGCAAGAACGGTTCTGGCTGACGGCGGGCTCCTTGACGCTTTTAGAGCTGATGGAACTGACGTACAGAAACAAATGTTTCATTCTAATTCCAAGTGTTCGTTCCGCCCATATCGGGAGCGCAGTCCCGAAGGGGGTTCAACCGCGGACGCTATGTTCGACCCCCAACAATACCGTTGGAATGCCGTTCATTGTCTCGTGGTTTTACACTACGAAGACATGCATTCGTACATATGCTACCGTATACTGTAGGCCATGGGATTGTTCGTGTTCATCGTCATCTCGAATGTTCGACCCCCAACAATACCGTTGGAATGCCGTTCATTGTCTCGTGGTTTTACACTACGAACGCATACATTCGTACATATGCTACTACTGTATACTTTAGGCCATGGGATTGTTCGTGTTCATCTTCATCTCGATAGACTTTTCGTTTTTATTGTCAAGAAACGGACTTCCTCAAGCGAGGAGCCCACACTCTCGCTCGAAATACAACTTTCGTTTGTATTAACTATTAATACATAAACGTCGATTATATTCAGGGACATAGTGGTATATGATAATATACTTCCTACTCCATATATCACTGCTGCTGTGATAGGTACCTGCACAATCTTCTCAAAATAACCAACAAGAATTCGCGCTGTTTTCAACACGAGCGCGGGGGTGGGGGGGGGGGGTTGGGTTGAGATGGGCGAAAAGATTGTCGTCGTAATGTGGACGTCGTGTACACTCAATAAACGAAAAAGAGACACCACGACATCAAACACACCATATACGCATACATAAGCACGCGCGCTGCGCATGCGGGTTGCACCGGAAACGCTTGATCTGGGGGCGTTTCGAACTCACCGTAACGTGCTTGGCCCAGAGCGCGTCCCCCCCGATAAGCCCCCGCGATAGCTTCGTCGCCTCCCTCGTCGTCACCCACTCATCCCCCGCTTCCATGAGCAGAGTCGCTGCCGCACGGCACGCGTGGGACTTGACCATACGTTTAGGATCTACTCCCCACTGGAGCGTGCTGGCTGCAACCGACGCCCTGGCAGCCGCGCACCCCATGCCCTTGTTGGTCATGTATTGGCGTACGGTGCTGGCCAGTTTCTCGTAATAATCGCGCACGAGCGAGTGCACTTGGTCCAGAATGCGATTGCGCGTGATTCGCGCTACCTCCTCGGCGCCCTGTCGGATAGGAGGGGGTATACGCGCATGGAATATGTACGGGTTCATTCATTCAGAGAGGACTCGACGACACCACGTGTGAAGGTACCAGGTGTTGAGGGCTAAGCTAGGCAACAAGTTACGATTGTGCGGTATACAGGAAGCGAACCTTTTTAATTTGGTGCAGGTTGACACCACAGTTATTACGGGGGATCATAGCTAATAGGACCAAATATTGTTAGTAAAAATGGTTGAATATATAGGTTTTTATGTGTACCATGGGTCCTATTAACTATGGTCCCCCGTGATAGTAGATGCGCTCATCCACGCAACGATGTTGTTGGGTATAAAAAAGGGGTTATTTAAGCCTTTGAGGATTGAAGACCCGTTTCGGGAGACAGACCATTCAAACTCTTATGTACTTTTGTCCCCAAAATGGGGCTGCAGTCCAAAAAAGGTTAATACCCAAGTAAGGCGCTTTGTACCAAAAACACAAAGACGCTACAGCTGCTGTAGTAGTAGCAACAGTACTGCAACGATATTGAGCATATATTAGTTAGTTGGTCAAGGAGACCCGTCAACAAGCAATACCTGGTATGTTTCACTACAGTAAAATGTCATATAATATCTACCGGTATGCCAAGAGAAATAATAATGTAGACAAGCCGAAAGTTGGCACATAAGGGAGGTAGACTTGGTGCGTGGGCTCCCTTTTGTTTCCGAGGTTTTCTTCTTTCAGGGAGTTATGAGTGATCACAATATCATGTTGCACATTGTCGGATGGCAAGAGAAATAATATTAACGTATATGACATTAAAACGGGGGCACGCCAATCAGTGCGCCGGGTATGAGCCCAAACACCAGGTATTTCCATACAGTATGTTTGCACACCATGATTTGGTTCTGAATCCTATGTTTCCCTGTGCTCCTCCGTAATGGCATTTATGCGTGTCCTTATCATATAACAACGCCTCCATATCAAATTAAAGGGGAAACGGGGATGAATACCGTTTATGTTCCCCTGTGCTCCCTCCCCATACTGCAGTAGCATGCATGCGTCTCAGTTGCTGTCAGGAGAGTACTCCGAGCGTCATGGGCTACAAGGAGTCGATCGTTCTTCTCAACGACGGGCAAAAGGGAGCGACATCGACGACACGAACGGATATTACCCCATATATATATATCGATGACGCATGGTGCGGTAGGAGATGCACCATTGTTTTTGTTCTTCCGAGTCTCCTCGGTTGACTTTATGGAACTCTATCCCTCACCCACAATCTCATTTCGGCGGAGAATGCAAGTGCCGCCCGATGTACCACCCCATGGCCTAACAATGAGCATACAACGAAACTTACTGCGAACAACACAAGAATGAATTTCGGATGATTTTGGGTTCAGGAGCCTCGTCGTCCAGAAATAAAAAACGACTCAGAAAGTGGTCGTACCTTTCTATCTGTCATAGTTGCTCTTTGAAATATCTAGATCATATGGTGTGGGGATCGATCGGTGATCTGTGATCGGTCCGATGATGTTGTGGGTCGTACTTTCGTAGTATCGTGACGTACCTCGATGTGGGTTTCCCACAGCCGATCGAACCCTTGGCCGTCTTCTTTCTGATCCCATGCCCGCAGCATTGCGTCCACCGTCTGCCGCGCAAGCTGGACGTATCGCGTAGTGCGGTCCATGATGATCGCAGACGTTCTTCACCCCCGCACCCCGCTCAGACGGTACATACACGGCAAGAGAAAAAGAGGAGACCGACACCAAAACAAGACGGCAGTCCTATTTAAAGGTCAGAATGAAAAACATAGGGACAGGTGAGTGGGAAAGTATTTCTGCCGGAAATAAAAAAAACAAAACAGATACCTTACCGGTATGTTTTAACTTGGTTATGCCCTACCTGTCTGTCTGAGTCTCGAGAACAAAGCGGGGTGTCGAAGTAGTAGTTTATTGTGCAAGTACCCTTCGGTGCTGTGTTTTTGTTTTCGTGTGTGTTCGTGTGCCCTGCTTTTCTGGTGCCAACCTGCTGCTCTGAGTCTCTGACTATACATGATCACTGTTCATGAATTGACATCAGAGCAAAAAAACTAAAGAGAATGATATTAACTTGAATTTCCGACCAGACGAGAGCGGAACTGGTATATATGTCCGGTAACACAATCACCGTTTGGTATTGACATCAGAGCCCAAACGGGAAATATGTATTTCCGGCCAGACCAGAGCGATACTGGCACGCTTTTTGCTTGCACGAACAACTCTCACCTCGCGCTTCTAAGAAGAACACCTCTCTCTTCGCTGTCGAATCTACGTTACCTGAATCACCACCTTCCTTGCCGAAGGAAGGCCTTTTCGCAAGGGGGGGGCGCGGGGCTGTAATTCCGAAGAGGATTTCGGGGGAGTGGGGGGGGGGGTTGGGAGGAGCAGGAGACGAGATGTGGGGAAACGATCATGTAAACATATAACTGCACCTAAGATACATATGTATACGCACACACACCACGGGAACACCTGCCATTACAAATGCGAAGTCAGAAACAGGAATGGAGGCTAAGACTGGATGTATAATCAAAAATATTGTTAGTATCCCTCTGTCTCGAAATACAAGGTCTGTATCTGTCTCGAAGTACAAGGACTGTATGAGAGGTACACCCTGACCGCTGAGTGGTTAGGGTGTATCTCTAACAACAGGAGCAAAATCCGGGGTCCACTGACCGGTAAGCCGGGACATCATATTTCCTCTGGGGTTGCAATCCCTTCTTTAGTCAGCACTGCCTCGAGTAGGAGGCGTTATCATGGCGCCTCCTATCTTGCCTGGAAAGTGTGTACCATGACTTTCAGGAGTATCTCTCCGTATTTTCTATCTAACAAGAAAAATGACCAGAAAGACGTCGCATATATTTGAACCCCAGATTGCACTCTGTACCGAACTGTAAGGATTTTTCGTAAGTTATTTTTTAATCAAAACGGTACTTCTGTGTTTCTGGACAAAGTGGTGATGTTTTTTGCCTTGCAGCTCAACTCGTATAAGGGGGATTGTAGTAAAAAATACCCTCGTGTCGCTTTGGCCGATTTTTCCTTTCGCCTCTACTTTGCGTTCTGTCTTTCCTCTCCTTTGGTCTCCCTTTGAGTGGCTCTTCTCAGTGAACACTTCCCCCTTCGTGGAGTTCGGGTCTTACGACGAGATGTGGGGGAATCTATAGCCTCATTTCTTTTATTTCGAATAGCCGCATCTCCGACCCCACCTTTTTCCGGTCGTTTGAGATGAACTTTGTCGTCACCCTTCGATCATCTTGTGGTCTGCATATACGACTGTTCAGGGTGGGCTAATGTGATATGAGTGAAGTACTCATGGGCTATAAATATACCAGGTAGATAATATAGTCTGCAGTTTTGTAGTCTCAGGATTACGAGAATGAAATCCGAAGAATGGATTAACCCGGCGGATGTTCCGTTAGTTGAAAGTAACGTTCTTTCAGGAATGTTCTCGAGGGCGGATAGCCCGTTAGACGAGAGTAGTGTCCCTTCAGGCAGATAGGACCATAAAGTGATAAGTTCTTTTAATAGCAGAAGAACGATCGGTAGCCATAGGAAATTCTGTAGGAGTACATCAGATATGAGGGGAATTTAGGAGAGCTTGTGGCGTGGGGTGGGACGAGGTCATCTGGGCGTCGAGTCCCTCCCCGCTACCTCTCACTTCTCTACCAGAGCACCTCCTCAGGTCTGGCCATCAATAAAGAAGATCCTAATCAGAAGAAGCGAAGCACTGCTTCCCAGCTGCCAGGTACATCTGCGTCCCTTTCCCTTACCCTTACCTCGGCCATCACCTCGCATCTGGCGTCTACGGCAGGACTCTTCACACTCGGCGGCCTTCTGAACAAGCCGTGATCACATTTAGGTGTCATCCCCCCCCCCCCCGATAGGTGCATGCCTTCATTTTTGTCGCGTAGAGGCTTCAATAAGCAACCCTACTCACTGCTTGCGATCGATTTGCATCGAATTTTGGGAAAACATCGTATTTTGTTTGCTTCTAAATTACGTCTACTTTATCAACAGTATGAAATGGCTCCCGAGTTTCTCTGTTTGCGGAGAAAGAAATCTCAACCTTATTTGTTTACAAATCGTTTTCGTTTGAGTTGGGGTCCTTGGCTGCATACAGGCCCCTTCAGCGGTAAGACGCCGCTATTCTTAGGGAGGAGGGGGAAAGTGATGAAACATCCCCGGCTAAGCTCTGAAAAATTGATGTCAGTTTGCAGTCCCCTATTTAGTCATACCGCGAAGTTGAGAAACTCATGTGATAGGTAATGCCCGTGTTTCAACGGGTACTCCCTAGAGATATTTTCAAAAACCCAAGAAAGCGGAGATGATCCCAAAATATCCCCTCCCTCTGAAACAGCTCTGATCGCTGAAAAAAAACAGGGTGGGGTAATGTTGGGGTGGAAATGGCGACTCCTTCGTTAATTTCTCCGATTGCAACAATGCGATCGAGTTAGAGCGTTCCCGAAATGCTCCGAGTCGGGGATGGCGGCGAACAAGCCCCCCCCCCCCCCAACACTTCGCTACACTTTGCCATGAGAGCTGGCATTTTCAGAGTAGTGTGACTTTGGGGTGGTGATCACGGAGCCGTCATCTGTTGAAGAAATTGGTAGGCTACAGCCAGAGCTTTATGTCGTGATAAACGTTCTGCAGCGCCTACAAACAGCACAGCAGTCCATCTAGTCAACGCTCAGCAGCATGGAGTACCACAGCAGTAGTACTGAAAAAGCGGAAGCATAGTAACAGTAGGTGTTATGAAGTCGATCTACGTACCACAGACGAGGCTATCACGAGGATGCTCGTACAACGACAGAGCGTAAAGTGAGAACGACAACCGCGGCTTGGCACTCACGGCCTACAGGGAATGCTGCTGATATAACTATACGGCTCTCGAACGAGCGCGGAGGCGTTCTACGATAGAGCTTCACCCTAATGAGTTTCGCCCTAATGCTTCTGAGGCTCCTCACTTGAGGGGCTCCATACCTCACTCCAAAATTGACTTCATAAAAAATCAAACTGCAACGCGATGAATAATCCCATGGCCCAATTAGGTATACAAAAAAACGATGTTTCGAAACAAGATTGGCATTCCGACGATTTTGGGCTAAGGAACCTCGTCATTCAGAAAACATTTTAGCGGAAATGTTCTACCTTTATCGTAGAACGCGTCAGCGTGTCTCGCATACGCGACAGCAGTGTGCCGGGCCATTACTGGTTTGAAGCGCGAGTACCTTGCATTCGCATTCCATCACAATACGTAGCTCGTCTCGGTGTTGCTTCGTATTGAAAACGCGCTACATATACCAAAAAATGGCCCGGAAAGCTTGCTTTTGAATTCCTGCTCAATTTTTCAAATTTCTCTGCTCAGCTGATTTCTGGGCCGATCAAATTTCCAAGTGGTGCTACCCCCCTTAAACCAGCCAAGCAGAGTTGACTGGCGACCTGGTGCGCGAAAAAAATAAAGTTCAGGAATGCGACGAAAAAAAAAAACCTGAAGGAAATCCGACCCTTTTTTTTTCGTTTTGGCGCAACTTTTTGAACGGCAGCTTTGTTAGGCGTTTTCAGAGAGAACACAAACAAAATCAGCTTTCCGATTGGAGTTTTTTTTCAGTTGAGCAGCACCAATGGTGCCTTACCGCGGAAAGCGCCTATTACGGGGGACCATAGTAAATAGGACCTACGGTACACACAAAACCCTATATATTTCGCTCTTTTTACTAACAGTATAAGGTCCTATTTACTATGGTCCCCCGCAATACATGCAATACCCACACAAGTTGGTACATGCAATAATAGATGATAACACATAAGTAAACGTCATCCTTTCATGTTTGATTGATTGGGGAAGCGTCGGTTTACACAGTAGGTGTCGGAATTCTACGCTACTTCTGTTTTCTTAATTTGGCATCGGACAATGCGACTCGACGGGGGAAGAAAACGCGGAACTATGTACTCTTCTCGAGATGAAAATGAGGCACACACGCACCCTAGAGGGGACGGAGGAAGGAGGAAGACGTTTCCGCCACGTGACAATACTAAGGGATCTGAGTTACGAAACGGAGGGAGCCAGAGAAGTACGAGAGCAAAAATATGATATCAGATGGGATGAAAAAAAGGCAACGTGTATATCTAACGACCAACGGTAATTGCTAAAACATATACCGGGTACTTGGGATCAATATGCCACTGTCGGCTGGACGCAATTATTAGGTCCGTTTATTATGCGTGTTAATGTGCAAACGGTTTTTGTTTTTCCGCCCAGAGTGCTTTGTGATACGGAGTACTGCTGTAGCTTCGCAGTCTCGGAACTCAGTCACAGCGATGATGTGTGTTCGGGCTTAAAAAAGTGTTAAGAGTGCCCCCCCCCGTAGAGCGTCCCAGAAGCACGATCGAGTCCTGCTGTGGCGCCTCTTGCGAGTACACTACAGTAAACTGGTGGCGCGCAAAGATAGCAAACACCCACAAACAGACCCTCTGGGAACAAATTCCGAGCAGGCTTTCTCCAAAGCGAAGGGAGGGGGGGGGGGGGGGGGGGCAGGGCGCACACACTCAAAGCGAAAATGGTGAGGGCTTTGAGAAAAATATCTCGTCCGAGACCCTTAGATATTCATAGATAAGGCATCTCTCGACATTAATACACCCACTCCCTATTTTTGATATTACCACCGCGGAAATTCGTTCGAAGGAGTGTGTTGTCTTATCATACGTGTTACCAGGGTATGGTGGGCGCGTGCAATGAAGGGAAAACAATAAACCTATCATAACTCGTTTTTGGATACCCTGCCCAGGTACGCATAGGCGACCTAAAAAACAAGATATTATGTTTAGTCACCCTTCTTCTAGGGTATGCCGACCCGGAAGTATTTAAAAATCAAGTGAAAAGCGTGCGTCGACCTAACGCGCGAGAAGTTACTGTAGGCTTTATCACCCTCGTAGGAAATATGCCAACCCGGAAGTATTCGAAAAGCGAGTGATAAAGCGTGTATGTACCTACCTAAAGTGCGAGAAACTAGATTTGTATCACTCTTCTACGAAATGTACCGACCCGGAAGCATTTAATTTGAAAACCAAAGTGGAACAGCGTGTACATAACAACAGTAAAAATAATGTGTCATCGTTATTGAGGGCGTGTCGTACGTCTCCTTCCATCTTCTCTTCCTCCCTCCCTTCCTTCCGTTGCGCTTCGAGCACATACATACATCCCCTAAACGAAGAATGTATTGTTTCTTGAAAGACAGGGAGAGGACGAGGAAAACCACCGGACGGAGGGAGGCATGCATAATGAAAAACACAGTATTATGCCGTGGGGGCAGCGAGATAAATCGACTAATTCAATGCCCCTCTCTGACAAAAGAACGGGTGATAGCACCAATGTTATGGTACTACAGTGAATGAGGATGAAATACCGGTAATTACCGGGGTTCAGGCATTGGAATAGTATTTGTAGTACTTGGGAGGCGTATATTTATATTATATATATGGGAAACCAGGGGTTTTCGTAGCGAAGCGCGAAAGTGTCCCGACCTTGAACTTAACACCAACCAGGTATTATTGCTGTAGGCACAACCTGCTAAATGATTTTTCAGCTTTTTCGGTTATGTACGTATCGCCGAAGAGGGATGAGTAACAGTATGCGCGTTTTTGTTTTGGTATTTATAGTTGCTACTATAACCCTTGCCTACTGCTGTATGTGGCACCTGCAGCTCCACGTAATGTTTTCTGTTCCATACATAGACATTGCTCTCGCCATCACATACATGACATTTTATCGATCACGAGGGGGATATATCTAATTGTAGTAATCATTGAGTCTCTCAAAAGCGACATACCTGATACATCCCCTACGTCTACACACCACGCTATTATTACGGGGGACCATAGTTAATAGGATCAAGCGTTGTTAGTAAAGTTATTTAAATATAGGTAGGTTTTTATGTATACCATGGGCCCTATTATTAACTATGTTTTCCCGTAATAATAGGTTCACTCTGTTCCCTCATAAATATAGCATAGCCGCCCTTTTGCTGCGCGACACACCTCCGGTGGCCTGCGACCCCTATGTTCCTCCCGCTGTCGTTCCAATCAATCCGCGAGTAGGCGAGGGAAGAACGTTCTGAATGAACCCTGCTCGCGATAACAGGCAAGCACCGTGCGCAGTACGTAGTGGTAGGAGGGGGGGGGAAAGAGAAGGGCCTCCTATTTACTCTGGATGTAGGTAGCAGGGGGGGGGGTGTACTCGATAGGAGATATATATGTACTCGATCTCATACATGGCCGTAGTCGTATGACGATAGATCCTCGCATCCCTACAATGCCGGGACGGAACATGTCGGGTTTTCACCGACCAGGCAGACATTGCTGGCACCAAGCGCGAAGCACCGTGAGGTGTCTGGCGAGTCGCATGAACGGCGAACTGCATCCTACTGAGAACCGCTTGTGGGGCGGACTCGCATATGGATGACAGCTTCAATGAGCTATTTTAATTTCCGGCGTAGGCACTTCCAGAAACAACCATGAGAGTGCTATGTAACTGCCTCTTGGGTGCCTTACCACAAACACTACGGGGTACGATCAATTTCCTTTTGCGGAGTAAAGGCTCTTTACCTCGCACAAATGATCTAATTCGACAACCAGCTGTGGGCGACCGCAAAAAAAAAAGAAGCGGTACTTGCTGTCTAACGGGCGATATGATGAGAAGCCGGCTGGGGCATTTTGGTTCAGGAGGGTTTTCGTACGTCAATCGGTTTGGGTATGGGTGTCGTTCTCTTAACGCGTCTTCGTTTCTGGGTTTTTCCTTCGTTCGTCGGCTTTTTTTTGTTGTAACATGTTGCTGCGATTGACGCACACCTACAAGCTACCTGTAAGACCTATGCCAAAGGAAACGCGAAGTTCAAAATATTTTTTTCAAAGATATTGCTTTCAAAGAACAGCCGAACATTTCCTCGTACCGCCGCTGCGGGAAAAAAGGAGAAAAATGTTCGTTTTGTTTTGTTTTGTTTCCCAACGGCTGCAGGTGGCGCAATTTGATTTTTCTGGTTGCAAATTGTCAACACGGTGTCAGAAACCAGCTCCTGCGACGATCGGCGCTCCATTTCGACATAGACTCAGCCCACGGCCAACCCGCTCGGTGTCTGGCAAGGCCAACGAATATAGATGACGGCCTCGAAGATATCAGGTGGATCCATGGTCTAGGGGGCGAGAGCTTGCCGGCGGCGTCCTACGGTATCCTCCCAAACCTGAAAAAATGCTTCTTTTTTTTGCCATTCGAGGCGAATGGAGAAGTTTTGTCTTCTGTTCTGTGCAAACCAGCTGCCAAATATTTTTTATCATACGCCTGGTCAGCTCCCGCCACATGACACCGGCCACGGTGTGAAGACGGTGACTCTAGGGTGGGTCGGAGTCCGTGACGAGCGCACTCTGTTAAGAATTCATGGCGCAATCGCTGTTTTTGTTAACCGATGTCTGTGGAGGACTCGGAATCTCGCCGCTTCGAACCAAAGATCGGCCTGAGTTTTTCTCGAGCCGATGTTGGCCCAACAGCGGCCCCAGATTTGCTTTTTTTCGGGCGTTTCCAAAAGTTAGGAACTTTTTTTTTTCTCAGCGCGCCCGTAGGAAGCGTGTTCCAAAAACTTTTGGAGGGCATCTTTGAAATTCAGACTTTTTATTGATACTTCGCTTTCCCATTGGCATAGGTATAAGCTGCCCGTTCGTTGTCGGCAGTCAAACATGCTATTGTACTAACGTATCGTATGTGACCCCAGATTTCTGAGTTACGAAAAATGAGGGAATATGGAGAAGTTGGAGCAAAGAAAATACCAGTACATTAAACAGTAGATGGGATGGGAAACAAACGAAAACTCTTCGGCGACACGTAGAGTAGTACTCGTATTGTACATACACGGCCGATCTCTCGAGAGAAATACATGAGCATGCTTTCCGCTGCGCGGGGGAAGGGAGGGCAGGGGTGTGTGTGCTCATGTCATGCATGGCCGTAGTTGTAAGACCATAGAGGGCGCGGGGGGGCGAGGGGGGAGGCTGCACACGGCAGTGTAATATGTGTACATATGTGCGTTCGATGCGTGATAAGAATGATGGACGACGCCCACCCCACGAGCGAGCATGAATGATGTTGCTCTTTGTTACCATGACTATCTCGTACAGGCCGGTATCGTATACGAGTCGTACACGAACGGTGGGATGGAACGACGCGAGTCAAAGAGGAAAAGGATGGGCTGAAGTCTTCTCGGGATACAAATGCAAGCCGTGGTAGGCGGGGGGGGGGGGGGGGGGGGGGGGCTGTTATCCGTGACCCCGGAACTGAGTGGCGACTGCTGATATCTGGTAGGAGGGAGAAAAAATTAAGGGCAAAGGTAATCGATCGGATGGAAGGAAAAATAAATAAATACATGGGGTTAAAAAAAAAATGTAATGGAGAAAAAACACTACCCTTGCCGGGAATATAATCACCGTTTGATATCAACATCAGAGTGCAAACGGGGACTATATCCACGCCCGGGAGTGGTATGTACCTGGGGTGGTACGTACAAGAATCAAACGAAAAAATAAATCGTCAACGTTCACCTCTCTTTCTCGGTCGTCAGAGGGTTTCGTTCAGCGATCTGTTTTGTTCTTATAAAATAGGATCAACCACCGAATCGGTTGAACTCACAGTAAACGTAAGCTTTTTTATTTCTTGTTTTTTCAAGTGGATGTATGAACTTGGTACGTACCAGCTACGTATGTCTTTTTCGGGGGTGGAGTAGTAGTATTAATAGTAATAATAGTAGAGATAGGAGCAGTAGTAGCAGTAGTAGTAGTAGTAGGGGTTGTAGTAGTAGTAGTAGTAGCAGGAGGAGTAGTAGTAGTAGTAGCAGTAGTAATAGTGGTAGTAGTAGTAGTAGTAGTAGTAGTAGTAGTAGTAGTAGTAGTAGTAGTAGTAGTAGTGGTAGTAGGAGTAGTAGTAGGAGTAGTAGTAGTAGTAGTAGTAGTAGTAGTAGTGTAGTAGTGGTAGTAGTAGCAGTAGTAGTATTAATAGTAGTAGTAGTAGTAGTAGTAGTAGTAGTAGTAGTAGTAGTAGTAGTAGCAGTAGCAGTAGTAGTAGTAGTAGTAGTAGTAGTGTAGCGCCGTACACGACCCCGATGCATCCAGAGAACTACACGAATGCTTACCGACGCAAGGGGCGGCAGCGCTGAACAAGACAGCAAGTATAATGCGTGCTGGTACCATACCGGGTACGTGGGTGTGGACGTTCGCCATGTAACAAGAAAATACGTTGGCGAGGCCAAGCGAGCGCACCTCTCTTTTTCAAAAACGCACTCCAGACGCGGGCACAGAAGCACGAGGTTTGGGCGTAGTCTACTTACGACGATCTGGACGGATACATAATATCCGTTGAGTGTCCAGTAAAGTTGTCAAGTGGTGGTTATATTGACGGCCGGGGTTGTACGATAAACTTTACGGCGGGGAGAACGATCACCGCGTTCGTTTTCGTTGGCTTTTAAAACAATAATTTCATACTAACCTACTGTAAGAAGAGACTTGGTCGTGGGTAGGGTAGGCACGTGTTAGTACGATTAGTATCTGTCGGGGAAGCCCATCTCGAAACCTGAAGTCCTATGTCGAGTATCGCTTCGCGCTTCCTCGTGCCGCCAAGTGACGAAAACTACCAGTACAAGCGTTACAAGTGCGCGTTATACCAACCACAGGCAGACGCAGCGGGGAACAGGGGCAAGCCAAGGACGGTCGCCGTCCCCAGAGCACCCCAGCACCAGCACCAGCACCACCACACCACTACAGTCTGGATGCGCTTGACATATCTCAGCAAGAAAAGAGAATACCCACCCACACACCTGAAACAAAACGCGCTCGCCCGCCTCCCGTGTGGGGTCGGGTGTTAACGCTCGCTCGCTATACTGCTTGTTGTGCTGCTGCTGAGCACCGCACGTGTTCGCCGACCTGTCCGCCCCGTGTTCTACTGACGACGAGTAACTATTAATAACTGCATCATCGTTAATACCACCCCCCGCGAGAGACTGCCGTCCGGCTACTGCTGTCGGCCTAGAACACACGGCGGACAGCTAGCACCACAGTTAGTTGTGGTCGACGAAGACGTGCGGTGCACACAGCAGCAGCAGCAGCAGCAGCAGCAGCAGCAGCACCAGAAGCAGCAGCAGCAGGAGTAAACAGTAGCTAGCGAACGAGCGAGCTTGGTTTGAGCTCGATCGCACAGCAGTTAACCCTACTATTGATATTAATAGTACAAGCTCAAAGTAAGTGTCAAAACGTCCGACCAAAACGAGTTCAAAACGACGAAGAGTATGTTCTGCACCTAACAGACAAATCGGAAAAATGGGAACGAAGCCTAAAATGAGAACCAAGCCGTATCTCCAGAACCATGTGGTGTATCAGAGAACCAAAATGATCCTGCGAAACCCCTTGGCCAGCCCTGTGAGAGGAGCTCGTCAGAACGGTCATGCTCCATCTCGTGCCTTCGGGTGGGCGCAAAAAGCGATATACGCTGGCTCTATTGTGATTTCTCTAGATGCTGGCTACCGCGGCGATGCCGAGGACTTCCAGCCTGAGCGACAGCTCAGTCGAAGGCTGCTGTACAGCCCCACAGGACTGTCAACTTTTTTTCTTGGAGTTGTACACAATTGGTTCGCTTTCTAAAAAAACCCGTCCGTTCCCATTTTTTGTTTCGTTCCCATTTTTCCGTTTTGTCTGTTACCTGGTGGAAAAGTAGCAGCAGTGAGTGGTAGGAATAAAAGTGCCAGCAGTCTGGCAGGGGCGAGACCTTGATCGCGTCAGTCCGTCGTGGTAGCCTCGATCATACGGAGCGAAGCAACCGCTTACTGCTTGCAGCGTTATCCTGTGATCGCCTTTGTTCGTCTGGCGTGCCCTTGATTGAGAGCGCCCCACAAAATAATGGCTTCACAGATCGAGGCCGTAGTGGTACGAAAACGTCCAACGTTCCCAACGTCCCCGTCAAGATTTTTTTTGTGCCGTTTCGAAAAAAACGTTACACTCAGTGATGATGCTCCCAGTCTCTTCATCCTAAGTACCTGGAGGGGAGTATATTCCGAGGATGTTTACGTATTTATTCACGTATTTACTGCGGGTACTCGGGTACTCGCAGCATTAACGAGTTCAAGACTCCTGCTATTCTGAGTACTCCACGTATTTCGGATGTTTGTACTGCGAGTGCGGCTTGTACTCGGGGTTCTGTGCTGTGCTCATATTCCCAGTGCTCCCAGTGGTAGTAATATTTGGGCCTTCGGTATATACTGCTCGTATTTCCAGCTCTCGGAGTACGAAATGCACTCGATACTCCGAGTGCGAGTGTACTCGGAGTATGAAGTATACTGGGAGCGTCTGCGGACGCTACGAACACACGTTGGACAGGTCACGATCTACTGTTGTTGTAGAATCTATTGCCTGGTATACAGCAGCAGCAGTAGATCATTTTACCGTGGATCTACAGAGGTCCTACGTATATCCTGTCGTTTTTTTAGTTTTGTTAAGGATCTGCAGGATCTATACTTGGTCGCAGTACGGAAGATCCAACCCTGAGGATCTTAATGCTACTATTAATAGTAATGCTATTAATAGACTAAAAAATAGTGGAACGAGTGCTGAAACAACCTAGATAGACTCATGGTAGAATATCAAATCATATAATACGGTATGATAGCATACGTACTCGTACACAAACTCAACATACAAAAACACATGGACACACAAACACCAAATAATGTCGTGCTTTTGTACCGTATCGTTATATATATCATCCAGGATGTCAGAGGCCGCTCGTATCCTATCATATAGTATAGTATCGTATATCATCGTATCGCATCGTATCTTATCTTATCGTATCACACCATCTTGTACCACCGCACCACCGCTCTCGGCATCGCGTATAAACTTAATTTTTTCCCACTGGCCTGGCTGTGGACGTGTGGATGGATACGGACGACCTCGCCAGGACGTGGGCCGTGGGCAACAACTACGCCTCCATCATGGTGGCGGACGAACAAGCGCGACAGGGTACACGTCTTGCGCAAATATGCTCGTATACGTACGTACGTACTCGCATATGGAAGATGGCGGTTTGATCCCATGACTGAGCGCCCCTCTAAATTAAAACCAGCATAATAAAACCGAAAGAAGTCTTGACGCGCCCGAAAAAAGTGATTTATCACAGCTCTGCTGCTGCTGCTTCTCTTTCTAGGACTGTACGGAGAGCGGGGGGGGGGGGGGGGGGTCCGCGAGGGGGGGAGTCCGACGGGGGAGGAGGGGGGTGGGGGGGGGTTCGTGGAGGGATGTGTTGTGTAGGCAACAACGCTATACTATACCAGGTACCTGGTATAACAATGGAGTGAAGTGGAGTTTGCGTCCCCTGCAGTATTGCTGCTGTACCGTTTTTTGCTTTCGTTTGTTTTTTTCCCCGGCGGGTGGGGGAGGCGGGTGGGGGGGAGGCGTGTATTGACAGACGTTTGAAGAGAGGTTTTTCGGCGTGTCCTCCTGGAAAATGTGCTGGCGAAACAAGAGAGAGGAAGGGGGGGGGGGGGGTACGGAGGTTTTTGGTGCTGGTGCTGTTGATGCTGATGCTGGTGGTGGTGGTGGTGCTTGCTGATGCTGATGCCCAGACCAACTGACGACAATGAATGCTGCTGCTATTAATTGCTCAAAGAGACTGGTGTTATTACTCCTGCTTCTGCTTCTACGGATGCTGCTGATGCTATCACGCTCTTAATGCTGCCGATGCTGCTTACGATAGTGATAGTAGTGAAGATGGTGCTAATGGAATCAAATGTGGATGGACGAGAAAGAAGGGGAGGAGGAGAAGGGAGAAGAGAAAGAGGAGGAGGAGGAGAAGGAAAGGCGGAAAAGGAGCAGCAGGAGGAGCAGCATGAGGAGGAGCAGCATGAGGAGGAGCAGCATGAGGAGGAGCAGCATGAGGAGGAGGAGGAGGAGGAGGCGGGCGGGCGGGGGCGCGGAGGAAGAAAATGAGGAGCAAAAGGATTGAGAGGCAATAAAAAAGGCGTTATGCATCGACAACCGCCGGCGGCCTGAGCCGCGCACGGCTCCGGACGGAGCTGTGTGGGGATAATTTCGACCTCGCTTTTACGTTTTTGGGTGTGGAATGACTCTTCGCTCGCGGCACTCGCGGTGGCGACGGCGGTGGTGATATGTGCGTTCTTTTTGTTTTGGGGTCGTTGGGTGAAACCATTGCTTGTTTGAGTCAAACCTTGTTGAGTTAGATCGGGATCGTTTGAGGGAAACCATTGCGTGATTGAGATTGAATCAAAGCCTGCTGCCGTTGTTCGTTTTTTTTTGGGGGGGGGGATCGTGTGATGGTATGCCCGTATCCCCTATTTGGGCGTAACCGAGTCTCTAATAGAGGGACCTCTCGCCCCTTCTGGCGAAAACGTCACCAGGGCGAGGCAAACGCTACAATGATTCCCTCCACTAAGTGAGAGCTGAAGCATCATCAGATAATCAGCGAGTTAAGCCGTTTAGGACAGCACTCCCGTTATGGGGAGAAAACACTTGGCATTAGACTCAGATTTACGTTCCTGTACAGTGCACCAGTAAAAGGGTCAATCTGCAACATAGCAGTAGTTGGGCCAGTTCCGTATTGCCTCAGCTTATTATGGTGCTACATATGTGTATTGCCTCATCTTATTGGGGTTCTACATATGTACTTGAGAGCACTGTACTGCGTACCACAGCCAGAGAGCTGTACTACCGTTGGTCGTTGGGATTCGAAGAGCGCACGGAACATTCAGCCGCTTTAGCGCAGCACACGGGGCAATTGTTTCAGCGCGACATGGCGACGGGTGATGTGTCAGCACATTAACACTAACTTGTGGTTCACACTGCTTGATACACGATGGATTCCGTGAGTGTTGCACTCGTACAACATACGTACCGTCTGACCGAGAGCATAATTACCCGATACATATTCAAACCAGAGCCGAAACGGGGATTACAGTACCGGCCAGAGTGGTAGGCTCTATTTCTGTTCTGGAGCCCCTCGTCCCTATCTCGAGCTACGTATGTCTAACCAAGCGGTTGATGTACACACTGCAAAGGAAACAGTCAGATTCCACCACACGGTCTAGATCTACTACCTCTGATAAAAAAACATGCTAATCTCGGACTCTGATACGAAATTAAACAAGTTCCAGGTAGACAATATTATCGGCCAGAGGTGTAACATAAACATCATACTCGTAAGGAATATTCAATGACACGGCCCGTTTCAGGGACCGGCCTACGGTCTGGCCCTCGAAGACCGCTTGTATCAATATTCGCGTCATAGTGCTCTACACACGACACGACCGCCGCCCCCTCCCCTATTGAGGTAAACAGACCATTTCCGAAAATATTGATGTTGGCATTTTATCGGTGACAATAATCCCCACTCCCACCCTCTATTAAGAAAATGTTAGCAATGCGTTACCTAGGGAGACAGCGCCACACCTGCATAGTGTTGGGGCCGCCCTCGGCTGCGTCGATTGTCTGAGCTTACGAGCTGCAACATATGTCATAAGGATTACCCTGGGCTGGGTGATCGGTCAATCTTTTACCCCTATAGCTCAGTAGGCAACACCTTCACATTTGACGTCGTCGAGGACACGGGTTCGAATCTCACTCCGACCGTTTCTTTTATAGAAACGCTTGCGCGTGCGGTCCCAATCAACATGTCTCCCTGGTTTCCCAGACATTTGAAGCGAAACGGGTAGATCAGCGTACGCCCGTACACGGTGCCGAGTCCCCAAAGATCCCGCCGTTCAGAGGGGGGGGAGTGTTACATGGATTACCCTGGGCTGGGTAAACGATTCCGTCTTTTTATCCCTCACATTTGACTGGTGCTGTGGTAGTACGTTCCTCCTTCGCGTTCTACAGCAGAAAAAAAATACTTGGCTACAGTACAAGAAGCCAAAATTCAAGCGCCTGGAACCACATTTTCAACCTTCAGCGACAAGGTCCGCCCCCAAGGAGGACACGTAAAGTGCTGTCGCTTTGGCACACTCACGGGAGTGCACCAAGGACCTCATATCCGGTCTGCCAATTTTTGGCTCGATGGAAACGATCGGAGCTAGAGCAGGAAAACGAAATGTCCTCAGGAAAACAACGGCGGCAGACGGCGTACTTCCTTTTTGGCTTTGTTGTCGGGACTTTATTTTGTGTTTTGTGGGCAGTGCAACACAGGTGTAAGAACCAAGGGTAATAACAGGCAAACCGAAGCACCAAGTACCCTCCAGGTACGAGTAGCATAGCCAGGTTCTCCCTACTAGTCGGTCTGGCACCTTGCTACCCTGTCTGCCGTTTGTCTCTGTCCTGCGTTCGTCACCCATGCCCCACCCCCGGCGAGGATGCGTCAGACAAGATGAAAGAAGTGAGGCAGGCTCGCCATCCACCCACGCCACAAGACTTCTTTCATAAGGACAAGAAGAAGGATAGATAAAGTAATGATGAGACAATCACGGCGGATCAAGCGCAAAACAAAAAGGAAGACAAAGGAAGACCACGTTCGAACCAGCTGCACTAGTTGGCGGCACGAGTAGGATATAGACATGTTCTACTTACTAGTCGGTCTGGTACCTTGCTACCCTATCTGCCGTCTCCTTCATACTTTCGTCCACCGCGGTTTCCCTTCTACTCCTCCTCCTGTCGCCCCCCCTCCCTCTATTCCCTTGGTCGGGTTTCCTTCCACTCCTCCTGCTACCCCCCCTCCCTCAATTCCCTTGGGCACCACCCACGGTGGATGCGCGGCGCTGCCTACTCAGCTGTGCCTCATCCTCGTGCCACCTCGCCATGAAACGTTCGGCTGCTTCAAGGACCCTCCGGTACCTCTTCCCCGTTTTTTTGCCGCGGCAGACCACAGCGCGGTCTCAACTCCGAACACCAAGGGGGTGTATTCCGTTGATCGTTCGGTGGATCGGAACTCCCAAAGGTCTTCGACTATGGATATATAGCCAAGTCCGCCAGGTCTCGGGTTCTCCCCGCCAGCCATCGTCCCGAGTTTTACCCGACTGGGTAACCGCTCCTTGCTTTGCCGTTCCATGCCCCCCGCAAAACAAAGTCACCGTTCACGGATGGTCGTTTCGATGCTCTCGCAAAGTGTCATCTAGAGGGCCTCCGCGTATGAGAGGGTGGCGTGGTCAGTACGAAAAGCCGGCGCTGGAAGCCAATCAATGAATGACTCGCAAGAGAATTTGGTGGTGAGCCGTTCGAAGCTTTTCTTGGCAAAGTCTTCCGCTCTGAGGGTCCACGTCACACACCCGTACAGCTGGGTCTCGATCACCTCGACCTTCAGCATTCGCACTTTCAGTCTAAGCGGGGCGATCGTCCTCATACTGTATAGTAGCGTATTATTATGCTGTGATGTGAACAATTGCAACTTGCATTCACGCTTAGAGAGGAAGGAAAAGGAAGTCCTTGGAGAGAGCGAGGGGGCGTACTCTTTTTGTTCTTTTTCTTTTTGCTTACTTTGCGATTGGTCATTTGAAAGGGGGCGGGGGGGGGGGGGGGGGGGGGGCAATACTGGTGCATGGCGATCGTTTTTCATGTCAATGGCATGATGTCATGATGTGTCTACCACGCCATGGCACACAGTATTAATAGTATTGACCAGGGGTATGAACTGCTGTTGTTGTGACGTGCTGTAAATAGTTGAAAATGTGTTGCACATAAACATGCTATACATACGTGTATTATCACGTTCTATAGATCAACATCATCAGATCTGTAAATCAGTTACTTACATAGACCCCATCCTGCTGACAGAATCTATAAGATGTGATATATATGCTGTGCAGGATCTGTGTACAGGAGACATACATGTATGCGCACTCAACCCTTTTAGGACTGCAGCTCCGTTTTGGGCACAAACCACTCAAATTCTGGCCAGTTTGTCCCCATCATGGGACTGACTTGCAGCCAGCCCTAAAAGGGTTGACGTGGATTTTATTGCAAATTGTATGGTTTTCACCCCGACAACATCATGTCGTCGAGTTCGTACCTAGACATGAAGCTCGTCAAGAAGAGTGTGTATCTATCTATACCCTGATCCTGAAATATCAAATCATCGGAAGCAAGTGATAATCGATTATCTGTGGGATGGCGTGTGCAATGTTGAATGTTTGTTGTCGCCGATTGGCCCCACCACCACGATTGCTAACACTACTCACCGCTACCACACACACACCAAATCACATATGATCAGCACAAATGAATGTGTACCTACCTGGCACAAGCATAGAAAAGGTACAGCGTAGATATGGTAGGAGTTGCATTTTGTTTTGATGCCTATTCAGTGTCCTCGCTTACCAAAATAAAAGGAGAAAAGGAAAATGGCTTACTATATTTCAGTACAAAAGGAGATGGCATCTGATAAAAAAACAAGTGTGCCACTAGAAATCTACTTCTCAGCGCATGATGTCAAAAGAAATAAATCACATCTGATCAGCACAAATAAATGTGTACCTACCTGGTTAAAAACATAGAAAAGGTACAGCGTAGATATGGTAGGAGTTGCATTGTTTTGATGCCTATCCAGTGTCCTCGCTTACCAAAATAAAAGGAGAAAAGGAAAATGGCTCACTATATTTCAAGTACAACAGGAGGTGGCATCTGATAAAAAAACAAGTGTGCTACTAGAAATCTACTTCTAAGCGCATGATGTCAATATATACCTGATAACTTATGTGTATGTGTGTGTGTGTGTTTTTTTTTTCACGGCAAACCGTTCTTTCTGTACGTACCAGATAAGACACTCGTGATATAAAACGAGGACAGCATTGAAAACATTCATTCATAATGTGATTGTGTTCATGGAAGAAACACGATCGATCATCAGCCGTCGAACTTAAAAGCAGACGTGCCTGGAACAACGCGTGCACGGCGCGCAACACGAAATTAAAACGTGTGGACGTTTCATGTAGAAAACAAATCTGGGAAAACGGGTTTCTCATTATTTCGTTGCGTGGCACTCCCTTGGACCAAAAGATCAACAAAACACCAACAACAACGAAGTAAACCTGCACCTCACTCTCTCCCCTCTCGATTTGTGGAGCACACGCAAGAAAAAAAAACTAGGCTTCCTCCTCCTCCCCCTCATCCAAGAAAAAACTGACACCATACCGTTCCATCCATCTCCCTCCTGATAACAGCACCGGCCGGTACTGCAGACTCAAACAAGACGGAAAGCCTCACACCACAAAAGTATATGCTCGACACACGCGGGGCACGCAAGGAAAACCCCCCACGAAACGCAACATAAAAAAAATCTAACAGACAACCAACCAACCAATCAGCATTCGCGACGCGTTGCTTCCATCCCCCGTCCCCTCTACTCTATCATCGATCGATCAATCTGCCAAAATTCGAAGCGCTCCGAGATACCGCCCCATACGCCCCACAGTAACTACCAAGGAAGAAAAACTAACTACAACCGAAAGAATATTGCTGCCAGGAACGGCGCAAAACCCCCTCTCGGCATCTACCGCGTGAAAAGGATAACCCCTCTTGGTTCGATTGCTGCTCCGACCCCCCCCTCCCCCCTACACCCCACACGCACACCCCCACTCGGGCCAGGTTGGGCATTGCAAGGAAGGCGTTGGCGGGGGGGGAGGAGGGGGACGACGCAAGGAAACGAAACAAAGGTCATGGCTACGCCCCCAAGCTTGCTGCTCAAAACACGTAAAAATTAAAACACCGCGATCATATGCCCAAAAAAGGAAACAAAAGCACATGCACGTGACGAAAGAAACATGCAACACCCTCAAACACTCCCACACACAAGACCAATGAAGCCGGGAAAAAACAAGAGAAGAGAAAATAACTTTTCTCCCTTGACATTACCCCGACAATCGGTAGCGATGCGCGCTGGAATGGACGCTGCTACGATTTCTTTTAACCCCCCCCCCCCCCCGTCACTCCCCGTGCAGCGCTAAAAAAAAGCAGGGCTTTAGTTAAAGGAGTACGACGCGCCGAGGAGGTCGTTGATGATGTAGGGCTGGTTGGAGAGCTCCTCGTGCACCATCATTCCCAGGATACCCATCTGCGCGGCGCGGCCGTTGTTGAGCTCGATCGCGCGCTTGGAGGCCTGCATCTCCGAGGACATGGAGTCCCACGAGGAAGCGGAGGGGTTGCCGCCGATGGTGAAGTCTCCAGGGAAGGAGCCCTCAACGTTCTTCATGACCGCCAGCTCGAGGAAGCCGATGAACCCGAAGATCTGGGCGAGGCCCGCCGGGGGGATCTTGGAAAGAACCGCCACACCGTTGGGCATGTCAGCGAACGAGAGGTTCGCCGAGTTCGAGAGCATACCGGGAAATTGCGAACGCTCAGCTGCCTTTGACCTGTTGGGTCAGGGTGAGACAGAATCCTGCTTCTTCGATTATTGCCTCTATGAGCAGAGGGCGTACGTCGTCCGCTCCGCTGTTTTGTTTTTACAACAGAACAGATCGCGCGTGCGCACGTCATCCACTCATCGGAGCGCACGTGCGAGCGTTGGTTCGCTAAACAGGACATACAGCACGGTGGGGTCTCCCGCTGGCGCGAGCGTTGGTTCGTCAAGCAGCGCACACGGCACGGTGGGGTTGCCCGCAAGCGCAGGTCCATCTGCGAGGAGAGTGGTTTCGGTCGCAAGCGCGGTTCCGGCCTCAAGCATGATTTGGGTTTCGGTCGCGAGCGCGAACATGACGACTTCACCGGCTGGCGAGAAAGGCGGTGGTTCGATCCGGGGAGCGGGGTCTCTCGTGAACGTGGCTGCAACCTCCACCGCTAGGGGCCCTTGTGTCCGGGGGGGTAAGGGGAAACGGCCCCGCGTGGTGTAGATGCAGCGCGTTTCTCATCGGATTCGTTTTGTGCCAAAGCATCTGCGGTTGAGTTGGGTTGCGTTGCGTTTCGTTGCGTTGCGTTAGGGGCCGTCGTGCCCAGGGGGGTTAGAGTACCCCGCGTAGATCAGACGCAGCGCTTTTCTACGCCTGTGACGGTGTCATGTGCTTTGACTCTCCCTTTACCGTGCCACAGCACCATTCGATCGGCTCCTGATGTTTCTTTCCCTGCGTTAGGCTGCTGTATGGAATATATTTTGAGTATTTATACTGAAGAAGTGGCGACCGTCTTGTCCTTGTTTGACGAGCCTGCTCTCCGCGCTGTAGTATCATGCACGTTTAATCAACACAACAACACAAAACTACGGAAATATTGCCAAGTAAATGGTAACACCTAGGGAACAGCAGGGCAGCGATTGCCCTGCTCTACAGCAGTAAAACGATACTCTAAATACTACTGTCAAAAATATCGTTTACGATACATACACTACACACTAAAAATAGAACCAGGTATGTTCGATGCAACACACACGTGCACACAGCAGAGCTCTGTTGGGGCCGCACACGCACAGAGCAGAGCTAGGGTTACAGGGGGGGCGAGAACACTACTGACGACAAGAAGGCAGCAGAGGCGGTAGCGCTAGCCGCAGTACAGAAATGCCGGACTTTTCCCGTCGTTCAAAGCGCGCAAGTATTCATCAAGTGGGCGGTGGGGGAGGAGGCAGAGGAGAATATGGCTGTTATAATGGGGGGGGGATCAGAAACATGTGCGGTGACTGGGAGAATCACTTCGTGAAAAAACGTTT
This sequence comes from Nereocystis luetkeana, assembly GCA_031213475.1. Taxonomy (NCBI): domain Eukaryota; class Phaeophyceae; order Laminariales; family Laminariaceae; genus Nereocystis; species Nereocystis luetkeana. The sequence goes on along the minus strand of JARUPZ010000035.1, from coordinate 818,117 downwards.
TGGCGTGTCCAGAGGCAATTAGCTCCTGTGACTGGGTGTGGTTTTGGCATGTAAAGAGGCTATGAGGTCCTCCTGTCTGTGGCTGGGTATGGACCGGGCGTGAGTTCAAAAAAAACGCACGAATACTGCCTGTGTGTCGCTTGAGTGAGTCTTGCCCCTGGTATAGTTTACACCACGGACTGATATATCTGCCACGTGTAATGTATCGTATCGTACGTACGTAAACATTTCTGTTGGTTGCCATTTCGCTGTACTGCAGTAAGGCTTGATCTGTTAGCATACTGTGCGTGCGGGTGCCGTTAGCGCCCACTTCGGGGTAATTTCGGGGTAATTTTGGTCGAAAATGTTGCATTGTTCCCCAGAAAAAAAGAACACGCGGTTATGTGGACGTAGCTCGCGACGACAGTCGCGGCCATTGTTGTTTCACGTTACAATTACCTTTTGTTCAAAACATACGCACTGAAAAGTGAACGGACAAATTGTCCTGCATATAACGTATTTCACCCTGTCGTGTCACGTCACGGAACAATACTGTACACCTAAATAACCTACATGCAGTACCCGAAATATATCCCGCACGTTCAAATCAAACAAACTAAAATCTATGGAAACCGAGAAGCAGTGGTAGTCTTGAACCCAATACGCGATAAAAAACGAAGGCAAAAGTATCGGGGGGGGACAAGGGGAAACGCCGCTGACCACTACGGCTACTGCTATATTCAGGAGGTCGCTGAGAGTAAAACCTCCCACGAGTCTATTAATAATAGTGAAATGTGAAGGTGATGACACAACGACATTAAAATGTATACCCAGAGCCAATGGAGCCCCTTAATATATGTTGCCTACTCTGACGTACGGCGATATCGGCCAACATCGCCCATTACCCAAAATTGTAGAGCGTCAGCTCAACGACGCCCTCTCCCATGCTGTCTATGAGGGTAGTTGTCTCCGGCTCTGCAGAACAGCACCCGCCGCGAAACCCGGGCAACACACCATGAAAACATTGCTAACAACACAAACATTACCAGCAAAACGGGTTGTGCAGAAACGCATCGTGTGCGCACACGCGGCTGCGCGAACGTCGCTCTCAGCCCATCAACAAACGCAGGGCCAAGGCCTGATACTCTACACTAAGAGTACTACTACTACTGCTACTACTACTACTGCTACTACTACTACTGCCTGCCTGTCTGCCTGTGTCGTCCGACACGCCTCACACTCACACTCCCGCCACGGGCGATACTGTACAAATATCGCTGTTATACCAGACGTCAGCCGTGGGGGTGGCTCGCTCAACCAAGAACCATCGCAGTGCTAAAACTTTTCTTCCTTCCGCTTACACACCGCGAGAACAACGGGAAACGTCACGACAACACCAAAACACAGAAGCACAACAAGCATTGCGCTTCGTATATACTGGTGGTACGACCGCTGCTACGCCAGCGGGGCCGGTGTTTTAACCATCAACCCACCGACCCACACCCACCCACCGACCCATCCACCCACCGACCCACCCACACCCATCCACACCCATCCACACCCACCCACCCACCCACCCACCCATCAACCCACCCACCCGCCTACCCGCCCGCACTTCCACACCCGTGTCGTGTGGGACCATTTTATACTCGGTTGTGCATCAAATCACAACGTTGCTGCCTCCGTGGCAACCAAAAATCAAGCGTGTTCATGCATCGTACCGGATAATGTGTGCGATAGATAAAGTAACGCACCACATTTCGCCCCCAACTCCACCGCCCCCCAACCCCTCTCCCCGGTCCACCCTTTCACCCCACACGGATCTTTTTCCTCGCCCCCTCCCCATCGCACGGGGGGTTCTGGGTATCACTCTCAACGCTGGCAACTTTCCTCTTGCTGCCGACTCTTCCACTGCTACCGTCGTCCCCACCGTCGTTGGTCGGACCCTTGTCACCACTACCCGTGTCAATGCCCGCGCCGGAAATGTTCTCCGCCGCCTCGCGGCAAGAAGAAAGGGGAAGTGTAAAGGCAGGAAAGGACACCGAGAAGTTGGGGGTGGCTGGGTGAGCCGCCACGGTGGCCCCCGCTCCCTCCACCCCGGCCGCTGCAAATACTGGACTGGAAGTCATCGTTGGTGCCGGCATCGCTTCCGCCGCCGCTACCACCCCCGTTTCCGCAGCCGCCGCCGCTGCCGCCGCCGCTGCCGCCGCCGCCGCCGCTGCGTCCGACGAGACCGGCACGTTAGGCCCAACCCCGTTCAACACGGAATTGTTGCCGACGGGTCCGAAGGCGTCCTCGATATTTTCGAAGGCAGCCCGGAAACCCTTGTCGCTCGCTGATGCTGCGACAGTGGCAGCCTCCGGCGCCTGGAATCCAGTCAGTGGCGCTGGTAATAACAGTCCAGGCACGGAAGAAACTTCGGAGGCCCCAACACCGTGAGGCTCGTGGCACGAAGAAGAGATGCCGGCCATCGCGCTTTCTCCATCCCCGCCGCCGACCTCTGCCGTCGTTGCCGGCGCTTCTCCCGATGAAAACACCAGTCCAAAGCCGTCGCACACGATAGCTCCGACGCCTTGCTTACCCCCTCGTGGAGTCAAGCTTGCAGGCACCCCCTCACCAACCCCCCCGGCGTCTGCCGCTGTTATCGGCGCTGCTATCGGCGTCACAAGACGTCCAGAGCCACCGGACCCGATAGCTTCACCGCCCTGGTTGCTATGGGAAGGGGTCGGGCTTGCAGCCACGCCCATCCCGATTCCTCTTGCCTTTGCTGCCGATACCGTCGCCACCGCCGCTGCCGCCGCCGCCGCCGCCGCCGCCCCTGTCACGCAAACCGCCGCCCCCGACTCAACGCCTGCCGTTCGCTTCTGGTCGACATTGTCAGGCGTACCGAACGTTTGCGGGGCTACCGTAGCACCGGAAAGGCCGCTCGAGATGGGCGGCGCCATGGCGCCGGTCGTTTCCGCCACTCGACCCGCCGCCGCCTCTTCTGTAATGGGCGGCGTCGGCGACGCCGTCGTGCAGAGTCTGTCCAAGTCATGCCCTCCGACAATGTTGCTCGACCTGGGAGCACAACTCGGAGCGGCGTAAATGGCCCCAAGGCGTCCGTGAACTAGGTTCTTGCCCCAGGGGCTGGGGCTCATGACTTCAGTCGGTGATGGCATCGTCGTCGGTGAGAAGGCCGGCGTCCTGGCTACGCGTGCTGCATGCCTCAACCCGGAAGGCGGGGAAGATGTGGTCGACACGGGAATTGTGCTCGCCAGCAAGGCTGCCGCAGCGAAGGCCGCAGCCCTCGCGGGCTCGCTGGGGAGACCCCGCGCGAGAGCTTCCTGGACCGTGCATTTCCTGGCCACGTCCACCCCCAATCCTTCGGCCTTACGTCGGGTGCGCGCGGCGGTCATAAGCTCCGTGAAGAAGCCTCCGAACAGCTTTGGAACATCGCGGGAGCTGGACATGTTTTCCAGCTCAGTCCTTACGGCCCCCTGTGCTATCTGTGGGGGCAATAATTTATGATTTTGCGGTACGAACGAAAGGGGCGCGCGAGGGGGGGGGGAGGGGGCATTTGTTGCTTGCCTTAGTCATTTAACCATTGACCAGGCATCCCTTTCGAGACGGAGCACCGTTCCTACTCCTAACAGAGACACCTCCAACAATTGGGCGCTCATGACGTTGTTTCCATATATGACATAGGAACGTTTTGCTAATCTTACCCCCTTCCTGTTTGGCCGCTTGTGGCCACCATCTATCTCCTAGGATAGCGATCGTTTTCTCGCTGCTATCTAGTGTGTCAAACTCCTCCATGTCACATTCGTCTATTTCCCTCGTCCCCTCTTCCAACACATCCCGTTCCTCCTTATATATTCCACATTCTCCTACTATGTGAGTTCTACTCTCCATTGCTTTGCCACACGGGCACACCTGTGCATCTATTCCCCCCTCTCGGCTACTGGTATACGTCTTTCTTCTTTCTGGCAGGCCCAGGTCACCTACATGAGGCGCAGTTTCAGCGTTTTGGCTAAGTCCATTGGGCCGTGCGAATACGTTTTCACACTCAATCCCCCGTATATCTCTAGGTGTTTTTCCGATTCCACCTTGTTTCGTGGCGCTAGCCTTTCCCTTCTTCCTATCCTTTCTTCTACTTGTGCCTTGTACTTCCCAAACTTCTCTGCGGACATCACCTCTTCTTGGTTTCCCCCCATATTTTCCCATATGTTCTCAACTACGCCATGTCATCTTATTCCAGTTCACCCTTTTGTTACTTTCTCGCATACAGCTCTATCAACTATGGCTGGCAACCTCTTTTTTGGCATGTTCCTTACGTTATATTGCCTTTTCAACTTTCTCATATCTCTATTCGTCTTGATACTGTATTTGTATTACTAGTCGTACTTGAGCATCTTGGTAATATTTTAGCTGCTGTCCTGTGTAATTTTCCAACTGTTTTACAAGTTTCACGCTCCCTTCCTATACTTCTCCTGCATGTTCTAGCTTTGGTACTATCACATTCATTAGGATACATCTCTTAATCCTGGTGTCAAGGTGCGAGTCTGTTAGGATCGTATCCATCTTGCCTTTGCGGGCTTTACCATTTCCTATTACTTTTGCTATATGTGTGTCCCAAGAGCAGTATTGCGAGATCTCCACGCCAAGGTACGTATAGTGGTCTACGAGCGGCACTTCCTCTTCTCCTCACTTCCAACTGAAATTTATCGGGTTTGCCTTATCTTCGTTACAAACAACTACTGTGCTGCGCATTTCTTGGCGTTCGCCGTCACCCTCCATTTCCTAGTGTATTCTAGCGCCTTCTCTATTTGTTTCTGCAATCCTTCGGGCGTTTCTGATATCCCCACGATGTCATCCGCAAACATCAATCCTGACACCGTATCGGACGCGGGGAGGGGGGGGGGGGGGGTGTACTCATTGTCGTGCATGGCCGTAGTCGTAGACTTGAGAAACCGTCGTGACGAAAGATGGAGAGGAAGTCAGACGTTTTGTGATAAGTCTAGCCAGTAACGAAAAATAGAAACGTGTCATGTTGTGCAAACACTAGGAGAAACGTGTCTAGTCATCTACCACAATAGCGCTTCCGTGCGTTTCAAAGCACTGTTAGCCGGTCGATGGCGAAATATATGCGTATGTACGTCGTGTTTACCCCTATAATTTATTTTATTCCCAACCGCGCGACTGTTTTTACATTGCCGTTCAGAGTAGTACATCACAGCACACTACAGGTACTACAAACACAACCACGGGTACACACTTGCAAAGTACGACGGGCAGCGCAGGGCTAGCGCCACGCGCGCAGCCGTCACCGTACCGCAGGTATATACATACCGGTATATATATAATGTATACCTGGTATATTTATATCATATATATGTATAAACATGTATATGGCGACCCGTACTGCCATAGAGGTACACACGCGTATTAATAGCAGTTTTTGGCAAGAACGGTTCTGGCTGACGGCGGGCTCCTTGACGCTTTTAGAGCTGATGGAACTGATGTACAGAAACAAATGTTTCATTCTAATTCCAAGTGTTTGTTCCGCCCATATCGGGAGCGCAGTCCCGAAGGGGGTTCAACCGCGGACGCTATGTTCGACCCCCAACAATACCGTTGGAATGCCGTTCATTGTCTCGTGGTTTTACACTACGAAGACATGCATTCGTACATATGCTACCGTATACTGTAGGCCATGGGATTGTTCGTGTTCATCGTCATCTCGGTAGACTTTTCGTTTTTATTGTCAAGAAACGGACCTCCTCAAGCGAGTAGCCCACACTCTCGCTCGAAATACAACTTCCGTTTGTATCAACTATTAATACATAAACGTCGATTATATTCAGGGGCATAGTGGTACATGATAATATACTTCCTACTCCATATATCACTGCTGCTGTGATAGGTACCTGCACAATCTTCTTCAAATAACCAACAAGAATTCGCGCTGTTTTCAACACGAGCGCGGGGGTGGGGGGGGGGGGTTGGGTTGAGATGGGCGAAAATATTGCCGTGGTAATGTGCAATAAACGACAAAAAGACACCACGACACCAAACACACCATATACGCATACATAAGCACGCGCGCTGCGCATGCGGGTTGCACCGGAAACGCTTGATCTGGGGGCGTTTCGAACTCACCGTAACGTGCTTGGCCCAGAGCGCGTCCCCCCCGATAAGCCCCCGCGATAGCTTCGTCGCCTCCCTCGTCGTCACCCACTCATCCCCCGCTTCCATGAGCAGAGTCGCTGCCGCACGGCACGCGTGGGACTTGACCATACGTTTAGGATCTACTCCCCACTGGAGCGTGCTGGCTGCAACCGACGCCCTGGCAGCCGCGCACCCCATGCCCTTGTTGGTCATGTATTGGCGTACGGTGCTGGCCAGTTTCTCGTAATAATCGCGCACGAGCGAGTGCACTTGGTCCAGAATGCGATTGCGCGTGATTCGCGCTACCTCCTCGGCGCCCTGTCGGATAGGAGGGGGTATACGCGCATGGAATATGTACGGGTTCATTCATTCAGAGAGGACTCGACGACACCACGTGTGAAGGTACCAGGTGTTGAGGGCTAAGCTAGGCAACAGGTTACGATTGTGCGGTATACAGGAAGCGAACCTTTTTAATTTGGTGCAGGTTGACACCACAGTTATTACGGGGGATCATAGCTAATAGGACCAAATATTGTTAGTAAAAATGGTTGAATATATAGGTGTTTATGTGTACCATGGGTCCTATTAACTATGGTCCCCCGTGATAGTAGATGCGCTCATCCACGCAACGATGTTGTTGGGTATAAAAAAGGGGTTATTTAAGCCTTTGAGGATTGAAGACCCGTTTCGGGAGACAGACCATTCAAACTCTTATGTACTTTTGTCCCCAAAATGGAGCTGCAGTCCAAAAAAGGTTAATACCCAAGTAAGGCGCTTTGTACCAAAAACACAAAGACGCTACAGCTGCTGTAGTAGTAGCAACAGTACTGCAACGATATTGAGCATATATTAGTTAGTTGGTCAAGGAGACCCGTCAACCAGCAATACCTGGTATGTTTCACTACAGTAAAATGTCATATAATATCTATGCCAAGAGAAATAATAATGTAGACAAGCCGAAAGTTGGCACATAAGGGAGGTAGACTTGGTGCGTGGGCTCCCTTTTGTTTCCGAGGTTTTCTTCTTTCAGGAAGTTATGAGTGATCACAATATCATGTTGCACATTGTCGGATGGCAAGAGAAATAATATTAACGTATATGACATTAAAACGGGGGCACGCCAATCAGTGCGCCGGGTATGAGCCCAAACACCAGGTATTTCCATACAGTATGTTTGCACACCATGATTTGGTTCTGAATCCTATGTTTCCCTGTGCTCCGCCGTAATGGCATTTATGCGTGTCCTTATCATATAACAACGCCTCCATATCAAATTAAAGGGGAAACGGGGATGAATACCGTTTATGTTCCCCTGTGCTCCCTCCCCATACTGCAGTAGCATGCATGCGTCTCAGTTGTTGTCAGGAGAGTACTCCGAGCGTCATGGGCTACAAGGAGTCGATCGTTCTTCTCAACGACGGGCAAAAGGGAGCGACATCGACGACACGAACGGATATTACCCCATATATATCGATGACGCATGGTGCGGTAGGAGATGCACCATTGTGTTTGTTCTTCCGAGTCTCCTCGGTTGACTTTATGGAACTCTATCCCTCACCCACAATCTCATTTCGGCGGAGAATGCAAGTGCTGCCCGATGTACCACCCCATGGCCTAACAATGAGCATACAACGAAACTTACTGCGAACAACACATTGTCAAGAATGAATTTCGGATGCTTTTGGGTTCAGGAGCCCCGTCGTCCAGAAATAAAAAACGACCCAGAAAGTGGTCGTACCTCTCTATCTGTCATAGTTGCTCTTTGAAATATCTAGATCATACGGTGTGGGGATCGATCGGTGATCTGTGATCGGTCCGATAATGTTGTGGGTCGTACTTTCGTAGTATCGTGACGTACCTCGATGTGGGTTTCCCACAGCCGATCGAACCCTTGGCCGCCTTCTTTCTGATCCCATGCCCGCAGCGTTGCGTCCACCGTCTGCCGCGCAAGCTGGATGTATCGCGTAGTGCGGTCCATGATGATCGCAGACGTTCTTCACCCCCGCACCCCGCTCAGACGGTACATACACGGCAAGAGAAAAAGAGGAGACCGACACCACAACAAGACTGCAGTCCTATTTAAAGGTCAGAATGAAAAACATAGGGACAGGTGAGTGGGAAAGTATTTCTGCCGGAAATAAAAATAAACAGATACCTTACCGGTATGTTTGAACTTGGTTATGCCCTACCTGTCTGTCTGAGTCTCGAGAACAAAGCGGGGTGTCGAAGTAGTAGTTTATTGTGCAAGTACCCTTCGGTGCTGTGTTTTTGTTTTCGTGTGAGTTCGTGTGCCCTGCTTTTCTGGTGCCAACCTGCTGCTCTGAGTCTCTGACTATACATGATCACTGTTCATGAATTGACATCAGAGCAAAAAAACTAAAGAGAATGATATTAACTTGTATTTCCGACCAGACGAGAGCGGAACTGGTATATATGTCCGGTAACACAATCACCGTTTGGTATTGACATCAGAACCCAAACGGGAAATATGTATTTCCGGCCAGACCAGAGCGATACTGGCACGCTTTTTGCTTGCACGAACAACTCTCACCTCGCGCTTCCAAGAAGAACACCTCTCTCTTCGCTGTCGAATCTACGTTACCTGAATCACCACCTTCCTTGCCGAAGGAAGGCCTTTTCGCAAGGGGGGGGCGCGGGGCTGTAATTCCGAAGAGGGTTTCGGGGGGGTGGGGGGGGGGTTGGGAGGAGCAGGAGACGAGATGTGGGGAAACGATCATGTAAACATATAACTGCACCTAAGATACATATGTATACGCACACACACCACGGGAACACCTGCCATTACAAATGCGAAGTCAGAAACAGGAATGGAGGCTAAGACTGGATGTATTATCAAAAATATTGTTAGTATCCCTCTGTCTCGAAATACAAGGTCTGTATCTGTCTCGAAGTACAAGGACTGTATGAGAGGTACACCCTGACCGCTGAGTGGTTAGGGTGTATCTCTAACAACAGGAGCAAAATCCGGGGTCCACTGACCGGTAAGCCGGGACATCAGATTTCCCCTGGGGTTGCAATCCCTTCTTTAGTCAGCACTGCCTCGAGTAGGAGGCGTTATCATGGCGCCTCCTATCTTGCCTGGAAAGTGTGTACCATGACTTTCAGGAGTATCTCTCCGTATTTTCTATCTAACAAGAAAAATGACCAGAAAGACGTCGCATATATTTGAACCCCAGATTGCACTCTGTACCGAACTGTAAGGATTTTTCGTAAGTTATTTTTCAATCAAAACGGTACTTCTGTGTTTCTGGACAAAGTGGTGATGTTTTTTGCCTTGCAGCTCAACTCGTATATATATGGGGGATTGTAGTAAAAAATACCCTCGTGTCGCTTTGGCCGATTTTTCCTTTCGCCTCTACTTTGAGTTATGTCTTTCCTCTCCTTTGGTCTCCCTTTGAGTGGCTCTTCTCAGTGAACACTTCCCCCTTCGTGGAGTTCGGGTCTTACGACGAGATGTGGGGGAATCTATAGCCTCATTTCTTTTATTTCGAACAGCCGCATCTCCGACCGCACCTTTTTCCGGTCGTTTGAGATGAACTTTGTCGTCACCCTTCGATCATCTTGTGGTCTGCATATACGACTGTTCAGGGTGGGCTAATGTGATATGAGTGAAGTACTCATGGGCTATAAATATACCAGGTAGATAATATAGTCTGCAGTTTTGTAGTCTCAGGATTACGAGAATGAAATCCGAAGAATGGATTAACCCGGCGGATGTTCCGTTAGTTGAAAGTAACGTTCTTTCAGGAATGTTCTCGAGGGCGGATAGCCCGTTAGACGAGAGTAGTGTCCCTTCAGGCAGATAGGACCATAAAGTGATAAGTTCTTTTAATAGCAGAAGAACGATCGGTAGCCATAGGAGAATTCTGTAGGAGTACATCAGATATGAGGGGAATTTAGGAGAGCTTGTGGCGTGGGGTGGGACGAGGTCATCTGGGCGTCGAGTCCCTCCCCGCTACCTCTCACTTCTCTACCAGAGCACCTCCTCAGGTCTGGCCATCAATAAAGAAGATCCTGATCAGAAGAAGCGAAGCACTGCTTCCCAGCTGCCAGGTACATCTGCGTCCCTTTCCCTTACCCTTACCTCGGCCATCACCTCGCATCTGGCGTCTACGGCAGGACTCTTCACACTCGGCGGCCTTCTGAACAAGCCGTGATCACATTTAGGTGTCATCCCCCCCCCCCCCCGATAGGTGCATGCCTTCATTTTTGTCGCGTAGAGGCTTCAATAAGCAACCCTACTCACTGCTTGCGATCGATTTGCATCGAATTTTGGGAAAACATCGTATTTTGTTTGCTTCTAAATTACGTCTATTTTATCAACAGTATGAAATGGCTCCCGAGTTTCTCTGTTTGCGGAGAAAGAAATCTCAACCTCATTTGTTTACAAATCGTTTTCGTTTGAGTTGGGGTCCTCGGCTGTATATAGGCCCCTTCAGCGGTAAGACGCCGCTATTCTTAGGGAGGAGGGGGAAAGTGATGAAACATCCCCGGCTAAGCTCTGAAAAATTGATGTCAGTTTGCAGTCCTCTATTTAGTCATACCGCGAAGTTGAGAAACTCATGTGATAGGTAATGCCCGTGTTTCAACGGGTACTCCCTAGAGATATTTTCAAAAACCCAAGAAAGCGGAGATGATCCCAAAATATCCCCTCCCTCTGATACAGCTCTGATCGCTGAAAAAAAACAGGGTGGGGTAATGTTGGGGTGGAAATGGCGACTCCTTCGTTAATTTCTCCGATTGCAACAATGCGATCGAGTTAGAGCGTTCCCGAAATGCTCCGAGTCGGGGATGGCGGCGAACAAGCCCCCCCCCCCCCCAACACTTCGCTACACTTTGCCATGAGGGCTGGCATTTTCAGAGTAGTGTGACTTTGGGGTGGTGATCACGGAGCCGTCATCTGTTGAAGAAATTGGTAGGCTACAGCCAGAGCTTTATGTCGTGATAAACGTTCTGCAGCGCCTACAAACAGCTCAGCAGTCCATCTAGTCAACGCTCAGCAGCATGGAGTACCACAGCAGTAGTACTGAAAAAGCGGAAGCATAGTAACAGTAGGTGTTATGAAGTCGATCTACGTACCACAGACGAGACTATCACGATGATGCTCGTACAACGACAGAGCGTAAAGTGATAACGACAACCGCGACTTGGCACTCACGGCCTACAAGGAATGCTGCTGATATGACTATACGGCTCTCGAACGAGCGCGGAGACGTTCTACGATAGAGCTTCACCCTAATGAGCTTCACCCTAATGCTTCTGAGGCTCCTCACTTGAGGGGCTCCATACCTCACTCCAAAACTGGCTTCATCAAAAATCAAACTGCAACGCGATGAATAAAATCCCATGGCCCAATTAAGTATACAAAAAAACGATGTTTCGAAACAAGATTGGCATTCCGACGATATTGGGCTAAGGAACCTCGTCATTCAGAAAACATTTTAGCGGAAATGTTCTACCTTTATCGTAGAACGCGTCAGCGTGTCTCGCATACGCGACAGCAGTGTGCCGGGCCATTACTGGTTTGAAGCGCGAGTACCTTGCATTCGCATTCCATCACAATACGTAGCTCGTCTCGGTGTTGCTTCGTATTGAAAACGCGCTACATATACCAAAAAATGGCCCGGAAAGCTTGCTTTTGAATTCCTGCTCAATTTTTCAAATTTCTCTGCTCAGCTGATTTCTGGGCCGATCAAATTTCCAAGTGGTGCTACCCCCCTTAAACCAGCCAAGCAGAGTTGACTGGCGACCTGGTGCGCGAAAAAAATAAAGTTCAGGAATGCGACGAAAAAAAAAACCTGAAGGAAATCCGACCCTTTTTTTTTCGTTTTGGCGCAACTTTTTGAACGGCAGCTTTGTTAGGCGTTTTCAGAGAGAATACAAACAAAATCAGCTTTCCGATTGGAGTTTTTTTTCAGTTGAGCAGCACCAATGGTGCCTTACCGCGGAAAGCGCCTATTACGGGGGACCATAGTAAATAGGACCTACGGTACACACAAAACCCTATATATTTCGCTAGTTTTACTAACAACATAAGGTCCTATTTACTATGGTCCCCCGCAATACATGCAATACCCACACAAGTTGGTACATGCAATAATAGATGATAACACATATTACGTAAACGTCATCCTTTCATGTTTGATTGATTGGGGAAGCGTCGGTTTACACAGTAGGTATCGGAATTCTACGCTACTTCTGTTTTCTTAATTTGGCATCGGACAATGCGACTCGACGGGGGAAGAAAACGCGGAACTATGTACTCTTCTCGAGATGAAAATGAAGCACACACGCACCCTAGAGGGGACGGAGGAAGGAGGAAGAGGTTTCCGCCACGTGACAATACTAAGGGATCTGAGTTACGAAACGGAGGGAGCCAGAGAAGTACGAGAGCAAAAATATGATATCAGATGGGATGAAAAAAAGGCAACGTGTATATCTAACGACCAACGGTGATTGCTAAAATATATACCGGGTACTTGGGATCAATATGCCACTGTCGGCTGGACGCAATTATTAGGTCCGTTTATTATGCGTGTTAATGTGCAAACGGTTTTTGTTTTTCCGCCCAGAGTGCTTTGTGATACGGGGTACTGCTGTAGCTTCGCAGTCTCGGAACTCAGTCACAGCGATGATGTGTGTTCGGGCTTAAAAAAGTGTTAAGAGTGCCCCCCCCCGTAGAGCGTCCCAGAAGCACGATCGAGTCCTGCTGTGGCGCCTCTTGCGAGTACACTACAGTAAACTGGTGGCGCGCAAAGATAGCAAACACCCACAAACAGACCCTCTGGGAACAAATTCCGAGCAGGCTTTCTCCAAAGCGAAGGGAGGGGGGGGGGGGGGGGGGGCAGGGCGCACACACTCAAAACGAAAATGGTGAGGGCTTTGAGAAAAATATCTCGTCCGAGACCCTTAGATATTCATAGATAAGGCATCTCTCGACATTAATACACCCACTCCCTATTTTTGATATTACCACCGCGGAAATTCGTTCGAAGGAGTGTGTTGTCTTATCATACGTGTTACCAGGGTATGGTGGGCGCGTGCAATGAAGGGAAAACAATAAACCTATCATAACTCGTTTTTGGATACCCTGCCCAGGTACGCATAGGCGACCTAAAAAACAAGATATTATGTTTAGTCACCCTTCTAGGGTATGCCGACCCGGAAGTATTTAAAAATCAAGTGAAAAGCGTGCGTCGACCTAACGCGCGAGAAGTTACTGTAGGTTTTATCACCCTCGTAGGAAATATGCCAACCCGGAAGTATTCGAAAAGCGAGTGATAATGCGTGTATGTACCTACCTAAAGTGCGAGAAACTAGATTTGTATCACTCTTCTACGAAATATTTAATGTACCGACCCGGAAGCATTTAATTTGAAAACCAAAGTGGAACAGCGTGTACATAACAAACAGTAAAAATAATTTGTCATCGTTATTGAGGGCGTGTCGTACGTCTCCTTCCATCTTCTCTTCCTCCCTTCCTTCCTTCCGTTGCGCTTCGAGCACATTACATACATACATCCCCTAAACGAAGAATGTATTGTTTCTTGAAAGACAGGGAGAGGACGAGGAAAACCACCGGACGGAGGGAGGCATGCATAATGAAAAACACAGTATTATGCCGTGGGGGCAGCGAGATAAATCGACTAATTCAATGCCCCTCTCTGACAAAAGAACCGGTGATAGCACCAACGTTATGGTACTGCAGTGAATGAGGATGAAATACCGGTAATTACCGGGGTTCAGGCATTGGAATAGTATTTGTAGTACTTGGGAGGCGTATATTTATATTATATGGGAAACCAGGGGTTTTCGTAGCGAAGCGCGAAAGTGTCCCGACCTTGAACTTAACACCAACCAGTTATTATTATTGCTGTAGGCACAACCTGCTAAATGATTTTTCAGCTTTTTCGGTTATGTACGTATCGCCGAAGAGGGATGAGTAACAGTATGCGCATTTTTGTTTTGGTATTTATAGTTGCTACTATAACCCTTGCCTACTACTGCTGTATGTGGCACCTGCAGCTCCACGTAATGTTTTCTGTTCCATACATAGACATTGCTCTCGCCATCACATGACATTTTATCGATCACGAGGGGGCTATATCTAGTTGTAGTAATCATTGAGTCTCTCAAAAGCGACATACCTGATACATCCCCTACGTCTACACACCACGCTATTATTACGGGGGACCATAGTTAATAGGATCAAGCGTTGTTAGTAAAGTTATTTAAATATATACCTGGTAGGTTTTTATGTATACCATGGGCCCTATTATTAACTATGTCTTCCCGTAATAATAGGTTCACTCTGTTCCCTCATAAATATAGCATAGCCGCCCTTTTGCTGCGCGACACACCTCCGGTGGCCTGCGACCCCTATGTTCCTCCCGCTGTCGTTCCAATCAATCCGCGAGTAGGCGAGGGAAGAACGTTCTGAATGAACCCTGCTCGCGATAATAGGCAAGCACCGTGCGCAGTACGTAGTGGTAGGAGGGGGGGGGGAAGAGAAGGGCCTCCTATTTACTCTGGATGTAGGTAGCAGGGGGGGGGGTGTACTCGATAGGAGATATATATGTACTCGATCTCATACATGGCCGTAGTCGTATGACGGCAGATTGTCGCATCCCTACAATGCCGGGACGGAACATGTCGGGTTTTCACCGACCAGGCAGACATTGCTGGCACCAAGCGCGAAGCACCGTGAGGTGTCCGGCGAGTCGCATGAAGGGTGAACTGCATCCTACTGAGAACCGCTTGTGGGGCGGACTCGCATATGGATGACAGCTTCAATGAGCTATTTTAATTTCCGGCGTAGGCACTTCCAGAAACAGCCATGAGAGTGCTATGTAACTGCCTCTTGGGTGCCTTACCACAAACACTACGGGGTACGATCAATTTCCTTTTGCGGAGTAAAGGTTCTTTACCTCGCACAAATGATCTAATTCGACAACCAGCTGTGGGCGACCGCAAAAAAAAAAGAAGCGGTACTTGCTGTCTAACGGGCGATATGATGAGAAGCCGGCTGGGGCATTTTGGTTCAGGAGGGTTTTCGTACGTCAATCGGTTTGGGTATGGGTGTCGTTTTCTTAACGCGTCTTCGTTTCTGGGTTTTTCCTTCGTTCGTCGGCTTTTTTTTGTTGTTGCTGCGATTGACGCACACTTACAAGCTACCTATAAGACCTACGCCAAAGGAAACGCGAAGTTCAATTTTTTTTTTCAAAGATATTGCTTTCAAAGAATAGCCGAACATTTCCTCGTACCGCCGCTGCGGGAAAAAAAAGAGAAAAATGTTTGTTTTGTTTTGTTTTGTTTTGTTTCCCAACGGCTGCAGGTGGCGCAATTTGATTTTTCTGGTTGCAAATTGTCAACACGGTGTCAGAAACCAGCTCCTGAGACGATCGGCGCTCCATTTCGACATAGACTCAGCCCACGGCCAACCCGCTCGGTATCTGGCAAGGCCAACGAATATAGATGACGGCCTCGAAGATATCAGGTGGATCCATGGTCTAGGGGGCGAGAGCTTGCCGGCGGCGTCCTACGGTATCCTCCCAAACCTGAAAAAATGCTTCTTTTTTTTGCCATTCGAGGCGAATGGAGAAGTTTTGTCTTCTGTTCTGTGCAAACCAGCT